>JAOTQR010000079.1:12924850-12936825 GCA_025774065.1 Solanum ossicruentum
TGAGTCGTTGTATGCCATTACTATCACTTCCAGTAATAATGATATCATCCACATATACTAAAAGAATAACACAACCAGCTTTAGAAGACATATTAAAGACAGAATGGTCAACACTACATCTTCGCAAGCCAAAAGAAACCACTACATCACTAAATCTTTCAAACCAAGCACGAGGAGACTGTTTTAAACCATAAAGTGCTTTTCTTAATTTGCACACTTTCTCCCCCTGAGCAACAAACCATGATGGTTACTTCATATAAACTTCTTCTTGCAAATCACCATGAAGGAATATATTTTTCACATCTAATTGATGTAAAGTCCAGCGGAGCGAGAGGCAAGAGAGATAAGTACACGAACAGAGGGGATTTTAGCTATGGGAGAGAATGTCTCATCATAGTCAATACCATAAGTTTGAATGTAGACTTTAGCAACAAGATGAGCTTTCAATCGTTCAAAAGTGCCATCAGCATGATACTTGATGGCAAGTACCCAGCGATAATCCACTACTTGTTTGCCTGGAGGTAAAGAAACAAGATCCCATGTCTGATTGGCATGTAAAGCCTCTATTTCTTCAATCATATCATGAGTCCAACCAGAATGAGCCAAGGCCTCCTATACTGTACGAGGTACGGAGACAGAGGAATTGGAAGACACAAAGGAAAACATATTTGGAGAAAGATTAGCATAGGATACAAAGTGAGAGAGAGGATATCGACTACCTGCACGCGATCTGGTACGATGAGCGATAGGACTCACTAAAGATTCAGTATTCTCAAGGTCATTAGGACCGGAGACTTCAGTAGATGGTGGTGTAGCGTGATGTTGTGGATCAGGTTGTTTCAGAAGATCATCTCTGGAAACTACGCGAGGTCGCCTTGTATATACTTGCAAAAGGAGTGGCTCTAAGGAGATAGGAGCATCGTCTACTTATTTGGCTCAGTTGGCTCAGTTTGAAGTGAATAATCTGATATGAGAGAAGTAGATGAAGATGTAGAATTATAATAGGGTTGGTCCTCAAAGAAAGTCACATCAGTAGAGATGATAACCTGATGCCGACTAGGATTGTAACAAACATATCCTTTTTGAGTGCAGGAGTAATCAACAAAGACACATTTTTCAGTACGAGGTGACAATTTATCGACTCCGGGTCCTAGAGAATGTACGAAAGAAATACATCCAAATATACGAGGACGAATAGACCAAAGGGCATGATCTGGATGAAGAACAGTATAAGGAGCAACATCTTCAACACAGATGAGGGTAGACGATTAATGATATAACATGATATTAGAAGTGCATAACCCCAAAAATGTTTTGGCATATTGTATGAAGAAGTAAACAACGAGCAACATCCAATAAGTAACGATTCTTACGCTCTGCAACCTCATTTTGTTGAGGGGTATGAGCACATGAACTTTGGTGGAGAATTCCATGCGACTCTAAAAAAGGAATAAACTGAGAAGTTGAAAAGTACTCACAAGCATTATCAGTACATAAGCATTTAACTAAAACACCATATTGATTAAGAATTTCATGATAAAAGACAGAAAATGAATGAACAACTTCAGTGCGATCTTTTATTAGATATAACCAAGTTGTGCGACTATAGTCGTTAATAAAAGTGATAAAATATTTGACTCCAAAAGAAGACACACGACACGGACCCCAAACATCAGAGTGGACTAACTCAAAGGGTTTGAAAACTCGACTTTCATTGCAAATAAGAAAAGACGCACGGTGATGTTTACCTAATTGACATGTGGCATAATGAAACTTAAGACTTGATGGTGATAGGAATGATGATTATTGAAAAATATTTATTGATAGATGACCAAGGCGAACATGAAGTTGGTACGCATTTGTAGAGTGCTTAGCAGTAGCGGCGAGTGCCAGATTCTGATCCAATAAATAAGGACCCCCAGACTCATGCCCACCACCGATCCGGCGTCCAATCTTCCGATCCTGAAATATACAAGATGTAGGGAAAAACAAGGCAAGACAGTCAAGATCATGAGTAAGAGAGCTAACAGATAACAAACTATATGGAAAGTTGGGTATATGGTAAACAAAAGGTAAAGACATAGAGGTACTCAAAGATATAGAACATGTACCGGCAACTTTGGATCTAGAACCATCAGCTAAGGTGATGGTAGTAGAAGGACTGGGAGAAGTTGTAGAAAGAAGTTTTTGATCTCCAGTGATATGATGAGTAGCACCAAAATCAATGATCCAAGGAAGAGAAGTTGTAGACATAAGACAAGTAGGATCAGGATTATGACATTTTTCTAAAGTGGCCACCATAACACTAGTTTCTGAAAGAGATGGAGTGGATTCTTGAGTAGGACAACAATCAATTACGGAAAAATTTCTTCACTGGATGGAAGTGTTCCCTGAGAAGTGATCTATTAACAAAAAGATTTGAAGTTAGGTCCCAAACCTTTTAGGAACAACATAACAAGCATATCTTCTTGGCGCTTGTTAAGTTCTGTAGGATCTGCAGAATAAGGAAGATAAGATTTTAGCCGTTACGTGAGAGTAGTAAATCTGGAATAATCAGCAGGGGTCATGGTTCCAAGCTGCAGTTCAAATAACTCCTCCTAGACATCACATACCCTGCTTATATTATCTTTCCCAGAATAGATAAGTTCACACTTATCCCAAATTTTTTTGGCTGTATCACATTCCATAAATTGATCACGAACAGCGATATCCATACTGCCCCACATCATAGTACAGATGTTAGCATCAATGGAATCCTATGTGGCTAGTGCCGATTGATCATGTCCATCTGGTCGCTTGTCTACCAGAAAGCTAAGTTGTTGTATAGCCATGAGATACTTGCGAATCGCCTTGGAACAAGAGGGATAATTTTTACCATTGAATTAGACCAAATTAACTTGCAAAGAGGGAAAAACAGGAGCAGATAGTATTTGAGTAGGCTGAGGAGCAAACTGTGCTGAAATAGTCTGAGGAGGAACAGATTTATCTTCTTCCATGGTGGCTGTAAATTAGCGATAGAAAAAAAAAAGAGTAGCGACGGCGGCGGGAAGCAGTTGGAGATAGGCAGTAGGCGGCGGCGGGAGGCAGCAGACAGCGACGGGCGGCAGTAGACGGCGGTGGGCGGCGGCAGGCAGCGACTGGAGACAGGCGGAGGCAGCAGGCAACGGTCGAAGACACTATCGTCGGTGAAATATAATCACCAGAAATAATTTATGCAATTCTTAAATATATATCTCGATTTCTGATGCGAAAGATCCGTTTAAAGGCAATCGCAGAGCATTCGTCAAAGAAAAATATTTAAGAATGTCTCATGGCTCTGATACTACGTTGAAACATATAAAGGAAATATAAAAGATATATTTCTAAGTGTGTTTTACATTGTACAAGTGACTCCCTTTATATAGGCTAGAAGAAAGAGTATGATGTTTAACTTAACCAATGTGGGATATATTTCCTTTTCCACTTCTATACAAATAACATAGCCCATCAGACTTTGATTTGAAATTGCAATAAAATGGGTCACTGACCAAAAGTCGTTTCATATATATAAAAAGTTTAGCTTTTTCCCTTTTTAAATTCATGTCACGTTATAGTTTGTGCAACTACAGTAATTACTAGTATTATACACCATCGTATCTTTGATACTGATATATTTCTCTCAAAAAAACATGAGTAAAAGAATACTGACGTTTTTATTTTATGAGAATATATGTGGCCATTTGCATGCTGCAAGCCAGATTTTTTTGAACCATTTCATTCAAACAGTTATGAAAGGGATTACCAACAAATCAATAATTGACAGAACGAGGGCCCATTTGGTATAGGGGATGAGATTGGGATATGAATTGGTTATTCCACACACACACACACTCACCCATGCACGCACGCGCGCGCACGCACACACACACACATATATATATATATATGTATGTATGTATATATGTATATATGTATGTATGAGAGAAAATTCATCTCATTATTATGATATAAATGGTGGAATACATTATGTCGAAATTAACTAATACTCCTAATCAAACACAAGATGAAATAATCCTGAGTTTATCATCCTTATCCCAGGAACCAAATGACCCCATAAAGTTCTTTATTAGCTCAATAATCTTAAAGATTATTTGCTACAGATTAACAAAATCGAACCAAACTACAAACTGAGTGAACCCACTCCATCTAGTTAAAGGTCCCTAAGCACAAATCCTTTTCTACACTCCACACCATCTTGAGTGAGGTTTGAGTGCTTAGAAGAGTTATCGGAAGGTAGAAAGCATATGACAACGGACTATATCGCCAACAATGGTTGGAGGTTTATCGATCTATTATTCCGCTACGCTATTGCTCTATGTTTCCTTACAAACCCTTCCTTGCTTATATTAATTAGCTTCTAATTTATTAAAATGTGTCTAAGACATCAAATCAAACCAACATAAGCTCAATCATTAAGATCAACGCTCGAAAAGATTATAAAAGTGTTATAGTATGAAACAAATAATTGCTATGTGTGTGTGTGTTTTAGGTTGACCATCAATCATTTTTACATTTTAATTTATTTTTTCAAGATAATTGTGCTGTTAGTGTTCTTTAGCTCTTGTAATGGTGGAATTTTAGCTAGCAGTTACATAATTAGTAATACATCGCAAAAGCGATAAAAGAGATTGATTTTACAACTTTTCATCCTAAAGTAAAATCATATACTAAAGATGTCAAAATAGTTGTAGATAAATTGTTGAAAGTACCAAACAAAAAGAAGTGAAATGCAATATGCTTTGCCATATTCTTTTGGATAATATTCAGAAATGTGCAAATGATATTGAAAAAAGAAGATAAATAGTGGATAATATTTGTCATTCTTTTTGAAATTTTAGAGTGTCACCATTAATATGTAGCTATTGTAAATTGCTTTAAAAGTTGAGAGACTTGGACTTCATCCTTAAGGTCATACATGCAACAAGGTGTTATGTTCATAATTTAAAACGTTACTAGCACATAATTGATTATGAACTCTGCAAAATGGATTTCCAATTTACAATACTTATATGAATGATGAAGAAAACACAACTTATTAAATAGTTATTTGGATAATATTTTGTTCTAAATGAACAATAGAAAAGTGATTTAAAGTAAAGTTCAACATAAGTAATTGAAAGTTGTAAGATGCGTTTGGACAAGTTTGTTGCAGTTGAAAAATTGTAAGTGAAAAGAATTACTTCTCTTTGAGATATTTCTCACAGTAATCATGATTATTTAAAGATTTGACATATAATAAGGCAAAATAGTTATAATTTTTTTTTAATTATGATTGGTAGCTATATGTTAGAGGGAGGAAAGAGGTGAGCGAGATTGAGAGAGAGGGTAGAGAAGGAGATAGACAAATTGTATTTGTATATTTGCTGGATAATTTTATATATGTAACTAGTATGTATATGTATCAATGATTGTATTTATATATCTGTTGGATAATTGTATACAAATAATTAGATGTATATATATATCAACAATACAATAGTATTAGTGAATCAGTTTGTATCCAAACACAATGTGTATTAATGGATAAATTGCATCACCGAATACAATTATATCAATGTTGTATTAAGTTCAATATTTATATTGGTATCATTTATATCAATGTTGTATCAATTATATTAATAAAGACAATTTGTATCCAAATACAATTCTATCAAGTTCAACATTTGTATTTATATGATTGTTTGTTATCATTTAAATCTTATCAATGTTATATCGATGAATACATGTGTATTTGTATTTTGTATCATTGAATATGATCTGTATAGTTGATATTATCACGTGTATTTGTATAATTTATTGGTATCATTTATATATATAAACGACTATTAACATTTGTCTATGTATAACTGATTGTTGTAATTTGTATTTATATTGAGAGAGAAGCAAAAAGAGACGAGGAGAATAGAGAGGCAAAAGAGAGAGGAAGAGATGAAAGAGAAAATAGCATTAAAATTCAAATTATAGCTACAAATTATAATTGTTTCAAGTTATAGTGATGTATATTTGAAGCTTAAATGGACCAAGACTTGTTCTTTCCTATATGTTTTCTTGTTAACACTTTCATCTTGGTGATTCATTAAATTAATTACTAAGATTAAGACAATTTTTGTGGGGTTCCCCCTTTTTTTCTCACGTTTAAAAGTGTAAGGATATTGAGCAGAACTGTAAACCATGAATTGGCATTGCACCTTTCAACACCCCATCAAAAATAAGAAGAGAATCTTTAAATTTTTCATGTCAAATCACAAAATTTTGTGGATACTCTTTGGAAGTAAAAATGAGTCACATGCAAGATTCTGTTTCAAAGCTTGTACGGTCATTATCCCACGCTGTTAGCTAATGGTCCATAAGACAAGGTTCCCAGTGATTCCCTTTTGTCAAAATGAATTATGGACCATTCTTGCTTGTCACATATGACCAATTTGGTTTTTTATTTATATGGTTGCAAAATTAAGATTTTGGATGGTCAGCTTTGAACGAATTTCTATGTTTGTTTTGAGGCCCAAAGGAAAGGCCGTAAATTTACACTCACTCTATTCATCAACTTGCAAATCTACCACGTGTGAACATATGCATTTATTCTCCAATCTTGGACTCCAACACATAGGGTTTGTGTGTTTTCAGAAAAATCTATTCATTTAATAACAAATTACCTTACAATGACTGGTGAAATGAAAAGACAAATATGACGATTTTCAATAAGACAAAAATGTGACAATGACAGTAGCAACGTTCATTTGGCGTGTAAATCTCTCTATACTCGGTTTAAATTCTTCAAAATATCTCTAACCAGAACATTTATCTCTAACAAAATCAATGACTCATAATTATCATATTTATGTTTAATCTGTACAGCTATATATGATTTGGGTTCCAAGTCTAGCTTTGAGAAACAGCAGGGAGTTTGGCTCTACTTAGTCCCAAAATCCATTACAAATTTACAATAGCTTGGTCCAGGATCCCAAGAACGGGAAAACAGCAATTAGCAGTCTCAATACAAATGGAGTTTCTCTCCTTCCGATTCTCTTGCTCAATTTTCCATCGCTCCATTGTTTTGGTTCAGCCGATCTTTGATTAAGGGGCTTTTCCTGTGGTCCTTCCATCCCATCATTGTCTAGTTCATCCCAACCACCAAAATTTAGAGTGCTACGTGACTTTTTCCTATCTGGTGCACCATTTGAGGACTGACAATCTCCAACTCCCTTGCCATTTCGAGTATTTTCTCCTTTTCCCATTCTTATTCCAGGGTTCCCCACTGCTCTAGCATAACGTCTTTTCTTTTTCTTGTACTTGGATTGTGGGCCTTCATTGGACCATCCCCAGATGGCATCCATCACTAATGAAAGAGCTGACTGTGCCAAAGGAAGTACCAATGCCATGATAATAGTATTTGTACTGGTTCCAAGTACCGCTGACATAATAATAGCTGGAAGCATCCAACCAAAGGCTCTGAGCACCTGCACCAGACCATAAGACGATTCGACTTACAACAGTCTGCACAAATGGAGGTTTATAAGCCTTAAATGAACCAAATTTTCCACCAGTCACAAAAGTAAAAGCCAACGGATCAAAAAACTCAATATATTTCACATATTTAAATGATCTTTGAAACCTAATGAACAGAAAAGGCTAAAACACTGTCGTCAGCAGCTGATATTCGATCTAATAGAATGATTTTAAGCAATATTTCTACTTTAATCCAAGCTAATAAAGTCTAATATCTCGCATCTAGATAGAGAAATGCTAAATTATGTGATCTCAGCATTGTCATCATCTTTACCAGTAGATATGACATAAAAAAGTTCTTAGTTTCTTAAAGTGACACTTGTCTAGAAAGAGCAGAAAATATGTATGGAACAGGTGCAGGGCTACAAATGAAAAAGAAAGGAAAAAAAAGGGCAAGC
This sequence comes from Solanum ossicruentum, assembly GCA_025774065.1. Classification (NCBI taxonomy): domain Eukaryota; kingdom Viridiplantae; phylum Streptophyta; class Magnoliopsida; order Solanales; family Solanaceae; genus Solanum; species Solanum ossicruentum. The sequence continues at coordinate 12,932,794 of JAOTQR010000079.1, forward strand.
CAGGTGTACTAAAGCTCCCGTTATGCACAGAGCCTGACCACATAGGTCTATTGTATGCAACTTACCTTGCATTTCTACTACAGACTATTTCCAAAAATTAGCTTTTAAAAGAAAAAGGACGATACATAAGTTGCACCTCAAACTTGTTTGGAGAACTCAGTTAATGCTTTAACTTTACGGGTGTTTCTTTACCCCTATTCTAATTAGAAGTGAAACTAATACCCCCTTCTTGAAACAAACTCAAATTAATGTACAAGAGTGTTATAAATGTGACAAACATGTCCTATACGTTTTTAACACCATTTTTTGTTCATTTTTTATTTTTAGTTTTTCCCTTCTTCCTCCTTTTCCTACTTTTTCTCCATATCCAGGGCTATAAGTTGCATATTCATGGAAAAAAAAATTCAGTTATCAAATTCATAACACACACACTGCCCACAATTCCAAGGGCTTCTCAACAAGATAGTTCATAGATGAGACAGACAACCATATAGAGGAAAGCAAGGTCATTGGAATTCGATTTTCCGATGAAGATTGACCGGTTTCAATCTCTACTTCTGATCTTGGATTTTGATTTATAAGGGGTAAGATTTGAGGAAGGTGATTTAATCAGTGTTTTAGAACGGAAACATATACATGGTCCACTTTATCGGGAAAAAATGGTGCCATCGAACAACTTTTCTGGCCAACCAAACCTACAGCTAATTTGTCTACGAAAAAATTTGATCTTTCTTTTATAATGCATAATATCAAAACCCATTTATCAAATTTATCTACAAAGAAAAAGAGAATGATGTAGATGAGGGAAAAGACAATGAGAGAGATGGTTGGCATCGGCAAATTTGGGGAAGCAAGAAAGAGAAAAGGGATTAAAAAAATAAGAAAGAAAAAAGTTTTATAAAAAGGAAAAAGGGAAATTCAAATGAAAAAAAATAAAATACTAAGAATATATAACTGATTGTATATATCATCCAATAAGAAAATGGCAAATGTGCCTTTCAAGCATTTTTAACGTTATTTTTTCCTTTTCGTGCGCTTCCCGAAAGTAGATGACATTTTGTGTGTCATGCCACTGGTAAGGGGGTGTTAATTTCACTTTTCAGAGTTGGGGGTGGGGCCGAACACACGTAAAGTTAAACTCTGTAGCTGACTTCTCCAAGCAAGTTTGAGGTGCAAGTTATGCATTTTCCAAAAAAAAAAAAAGAAAAAAACTTCAAGGACAATTAGGAAGCACGGGTAGCCACTACACCTCTTAACTAGATGCAATTGGAATAGGCTTAGTCGGGCAGATTAAAGACACAATACCATGCAACTCAACATGGAAGCAAAAATTGCAGGGAGGAGAAAAAAAACTGATGAAAAACAACCATGCAATAAATTGGACCCATGTAGAGTCCTATGTAGAGTTATATAGTTGTTCCACATGGGTTAGTATCTAAGGGCTTCCAAAGCAGTCTAATAATCTTAAATTACTCCACCTGCTGCCTTTAGGTCCAAGGATGGATGCTGAATTCTTTCACCACATAAGAGTTCATGTGTGAACAATAAAATCTGGATACACGTATAGAAGGGTGTTAAGTTGTAAAGTTGTTTTTAAGAGCTTCTAAATCAGTATATAAAAGTCTTGAATTACTCAAGCTATTGCCTCCAGGTTTTGATCTGAAAATTCAGATTCTCACATATAACTGGAGAAACTTTTATACAAGCAGGAACCAATCTTTATTTTTTAATTTTAAAGTTCAGCATTTGCATGCCAGTGGCAATGAGTCCTTTAATCAATTCAAAGTCATGGCTCTGAGAAGCTTAGAAGCTTAGACCGATTCCTTCTGTAGAAGGGAAGAATAAGAAGGGGAGAGTCCACTGTCTTAATCCTTATGTGTAGGGGAGAAGTCTTCTGGAGTTCCATTAATAATTACAGAAAGCTTAACAGTGGAAATGCACCATTTTATACACTCAATCCAATTTTCGCCAAATGCCATACATATTAACAGATTTAAGTAGGTAAAAACCAATTAATATATCAAATGCCTTTTCTATGTCCAACTTACATAGAATCCCACTTCACCATGTCACCTCCTACTAACTAAGCATTCATTTGCAATTAGCACTGCATTATCTGCCTTCTTTAAGATGAGGCCTTTTGTGTATCTAACAAGCAATTCATAACCTTCTTTAGTCTTTCTATCAACAACTTGGAAATGATTTTACAGTAGTGTCCCGAAAAGCTAATTGGCCTGAAATCCTCCAATTCCTCTGCACTTGCCCTCTTAGGGATTAGAGCTATGAAAGAGGCAATAAAGCTTCTTTCAAATTTCCCAGAGTGATAGAAGAAACATAGAGCAGTCACACCATCACTTTTCACCACAAACCATTAATCTTTATGAAAGGCCATAGCGAACGCATCTGGGTCGGGGATCCTTCTTACATAAAAACTTCTAACGATATACTCCACTTTCTATTCTGCAAAAGGTCTGTGAAGCCATTCACCATCTTCTGCTGATAATCTAGAAAAATTGGCTCGAAAGGAGAAGCAATAACACCTTGATCTAATCGCCACCGGAGCCACAAAGGACTATCTAAATTGATTCTTTTCTGCCTATATGCCCCAATTGCATCATAGGAATTAGGAAAAAAAGGGTTCTTTCCTATATTTATAGTAACTATTGTCACTTCTTTTTTTGATTTTGATAGTTTCTGCGATTACATGGATCATTTATTTACGCAAATACCTATCTCATTAATTACTCCACGTTTCTCCACCTCTACTCCATTAACTTTCAGCTTTTCAATCATGATACTCTGTTTATTTTCAACTTCTCGATCATATTAAACCATTAGCTTGAATTTGCAATTGTGTGTAAAAACTGTAGTTTTTGTCCCTGATTTTAACCACAAAATTCTACATCTTTGTCTCCATAAAATTTCTTCTAACTTTGTCATCTCATGTATTCCATCATGGACCAGCCCTTTCTGCTAACTGCTCTTCATGAAGCACCCCGACTTCTTTCATGTCGAGCTTACAGAACCTATTGCATTAACTTCAGGTGGATAAAAAACTTCCTCTTCACAGCCCTCAAAGTCCAACCCAATTGTTTACTGCCTTGGTTATACATCTCTGAACCCATTTAGAAACACTATCAAATTCGATAGAAAGACTAGAAAATCATACGCATTGTTGCATGTCAGACGTTGACACCTTCCATGGTAAAGCATGAATATTGTTAGAAGAAAATAGAGAACCTCATCAGCAATGTAGCTTCTAATCTTCTGCAACTTTCAAGTTCTTCTGCCCCATCTAAGCCTCCAGTTAGAACCTTTTTTTTGAGAGAAAGGTAACTAATTTCATTTCAAAGCATTCATCATCCCAAAAAGAAATGATGAATGGAAACTTACATCTCGCCCCAGGTGGTACGTTACAAGTTTCCTATGAAATCTACCAAATCTATATTCTCCCCTATCAAACTACCATTACACCAAAAAAACAGAAGACTTAAAACAATTTATCTTGATTCTCTGTAAGTTTGATTTTTGTCCCTCAAAACATCTTGAGTTCCTTTCTTTCCAGAGAGTCCACCAAATGCAAGCTGGGATGGTTTTCCACCAATGGTCTACTTCTTTTCTACATCCAATCCCTCTCCAGCTACTCAGTAGTTCCTTTGTTGTAGGAGGCATCACCCAGTTCACTCCTAGAATAGCCAGGAACATGCTCCATAGATTCCTAGCTATTTTGCAATGTAGGAATAGATGATCATTGACTTCAGCATTCTGTTCACACATGACACACCTTGAGCATATCTGCCACCCCTTCTTCTGTAACACTTCTTGAGTTAAGCAAGCCTTTTTACAAACCAGCCAAGCAAAACAAGCAACCTTTGGTGGACTTTTGGTTTTCCAATTTAGTTTCCAAGGCCACCTCTCATGTACAGACTGCATATAATTGAGATTCCAATAGCAAGATTTAACTGTGAACATCCCTTTGGCTTGGATTTTCCATCTCACTCCATCAGGTCTCATAGATAAGCCTGGGTGTGA
>JAOTQR010000079.1:12936925-12950987 GCA_025774065.1 Solanum ossicruentum
AATTTAAGACATACTTCAATCCCAACAATTAATCCAAATAAATAATTAATTTTTGGAAATTTCGGGGTTTAACAAGATTTGCATGCATCTATTTAATGCAATATTTAGTCTATAACATACTGAGGAATACAACGTCTTTCTTGAGCATCTTTATACTTGTGTCACTACTATTGTAATTCTTGATTATCATTATTGACCAGTTCATACTAAAGTGCCGTTCGCACACTTTTATATTTAGTATAATAGAATTATTTTTTTCTTAAATATTCATTAATAGTACGCTATCTAGTAATGAAAATTCATGATGATTTACACATTTAATATCATTTTGAGTTAGTGTTCATCTTTTGTACTGTTGTAAGAAATTTGAGTGAAAATCATCTATTAAAAGTTAAATGAAAACAACTTGGACTATAATATAACCTTTTACTAAAATAGCCAAGCAGGAAACTTGAATTTCAGAATGTGCATTCAAATTTGGTTTACATTTTGATAACTTAAAAGCACAATTTAATCTAGAATATGCAAGCAAAAAACTTTCTGCAATATAAAAGTTAATGAAATAAAAATCAATTGTATAGTATGAGTCTAAGTAAACCAACCCAATCACAAAAAGATGTTTTGTGGTGAAAAGATAGCCAAATAATTATCTCAACAGAGAATAAATTTGAAAAGGTGAAAAGAACCTTATGCCATGAAATTCTGACAATATGATTTCAACCTAGCATATGAGTAGATGAATACATAATTTTTCAAGATCTTGAATTCGAGATTATGATGGCACACATTCTAAGGATCCAACCTGATGTATAAGTCGAAAAGTCGAACTTAAATGAGACTCCCTTGAAGGAGAAGACAGTCCATGAATAAAAGAAAAAAGTACGATAAAATGCAATACCAAATACTAGTGTCATAAGTATAAAGAGCATCTAATACATTGTCTGGATTAGTAGATACAACTTAGTCTTTGAAAGGAAATAAAGACTATAAAGTAAAGATAGAATCCAGCAGTGATCCGAAACTCTGAATCTCACCAAAAAATCTGAATATAATAGTTGCTGAAATAGCCAACTGCCATGTGGACGAACCCGACTAGAATCTGCATTCAAAGGGGATACAAAAGTAGGTGTGGACATAATTCACATGTACTCTATAGCTTTGACCAACTGGGTATTAGAAATTAGTTATATTATGCAATAAACTAGGAGTGCTTCCACCTGTATACAGAAAAATCAGTCTGGGATCAGAGCCTCCAATTTATATAGGAAGATACGAGTAAGGTAAACCTAGAATTTCAGGCACACACAAACATCATCAAATAAGTTAATAATCAAAGCACAACAACATACAATGCAATGAGATGGGATGAATGCAATCTATAGATGGTACTATTGGAATCAAGATTGTCGCACAGCTTGTTATATACACTTGTCGAGGTGAGCTATCATACATGACCTGTGGGGGGCCTCACAAACTATATACCTCATCACAATATCACATCTCCTTGTTATCTAACTTGTGGTCAAGGATTTTATAGGTGTCTTATTTTCTTGTAGAAAAAGTGTTGTCCTCATCATCTCACTTCCCATATTCCATAATATGAATATATGAGGATGAATGCATGTCAACAACACAAATAAAGGAGTATAATCATCTCAATACAAGCCTCAAAGTGACAAAATTCTCATATTGCATTTGTACCATCCCTTGACCACGCTGAGCTGGCAAGACGGAGATATTATATCACCTTTTATAAAATTTCTTGACCACGCTGAGGTGGCAAGGGTGAAATATACCACTTTTTGAGATACTGTATCACCTTTTTAGAACCCTTTGACCATGCGGAGGTTGTAAGGAAGAGATAGAACCACTTTTTAAAATTCCTTGACCATGTTGAGGTGGCAAGGATACACCGGCTGTGTGACAGTTGTGATTCCATCCCATACATTACATTCATTCATTTCATTTGCACAACATCATTATTATACTGGGTCTTTTTATTTGTTCTTATTTTGTACTAACGTTATCATTGTAGGTAAGAGGGTTTCCTAGTTATTACATGCTTATTTGGTTTCTCCTATCCAGTTGGTTGAACCTACTAGGTACATTTTGGTGTACTCACCCCTACTATGTTACCTCCCTACAGATAGAGCACAAGGACTCCCACGTAATAGTTAATCCTATTTGAGTGGAGTTTTCTTATCATTACCAGACTTCAATGGCGAGGCTCAGATTTTGAGTCACCGTTGTGTCTTTGAGACTTCATTTGTCATCTATATCAGACTTTATATTTTCCTTCTGATACAACTTTGTTTTTACTCATTCATATTACTTAGAAGTTGTTGTACGCATGACTCCTGGTTTTGAAATTTGAAATTGAGTATTGCGTTTGTTTTGTTTTACTATTATTTACCTTTAGTCGCAATCAGGGTTTAGATTTTGACAATGGAGCAATTATTCTTGATCTTATTCCACTCTTTGATGCAACCAACATGGTATAAATGATCACAATCTATTTTTGCAAGTTCTTCCCTTCGTCATACTCTACCTAAGACAAAAACCCCTCTCCCCCCCCCCAAAAAAAAAGAGAGAGAGAAGATTAGAATCAAACTCATGTAAGCTCACATATTTGAGGGGGAAGGGGGATTCTGAAGTGCCCCTTACCAAGCATATTTAGAAATGCCCCTTCTGTCAGGATATGTTAAAGTGATTGCCTTATACTTATGAAAATAAATGTTTAAATAAAGATCTCTTGGTATGAATTGAGCATAAGCATTTGTGATATTATCAGAGAGTTCAATTAAGGCTTACAAATTTTTTAAAATAAAATATTACGTGGATATCGTCCATTCAAGGAAAAATATATATTGCATCAAATGCTACAAAATGGTGTGTTATATCACACATTAATTACATATATGTTACAAAAATATTAGTTGATCAAAAAGCCTATTTGTTGAATAAGTTTTGGAGTGGCATATCTCCTTCAGCTTCTCCTAATTCCTGAAATGTTGAGCTCTCTTAGGATCCGACTCATTGAATACCATACTGACATAAGAAGTTACTTGACTAATATGTAAGGATAAAAAATTCTATACCAAAATGAGAAGAAAATCCAGGATAAGTATTTTTTTTCCCTTTCTATTCTATACCAAGCAACAATCTCTTAATTGTATTAGCTAAATTACCCTTTAGCAGTAATAGTAATTGTGAATATTTATAACCAACACTCTAAATAAATGCAGTTAAAAGAAAAAATTATTGTCATTAAATATCTCTTTTGTTATAGTGAAATTACTAGCCAATTTATATAGTACATTGCTAGACAGATCATAACTGATCAAATGTAAATTATTTGTATTTATGAACTGTATGCATGTGGGATGAAAAATGTTCTTTCATATACGATTTTGCAGAAATCTGACTTGTGGTTGAATAACTATGTTGAATATAATGGTTTTGCACAGAATAGGTAAAAACATGAGATTATATTATACGGGCTGAGTTAAAGTCTTGGTAGGTTTGCCAATCCTCCCTGCATTTAATCATCCCTGGAATAGACAAAGAATCATCTTTCGTTATCAAGGCCCATTAGCTCAGTTGGTTAAAGCGTCATGCTAATCAGGGCGGCTCAATATAATTTATGTCCTAAAGCGAAATTTTAAATGAGGCCTTAATTTTTTTCCTAAAAAAAAGGATTTTGAATACGTTTTTAATTGTAAATTTTATTTTTATAGATTTTTGAGATTAAAAATGATAAATAAATTTGTTTTATGATCATTTTCTCCCAATTAATAATACATCTAATTCATTGTATTTATCTTCAGATATTGTTGATCTTAAGTACGATTTTATCAATTTTGATTTTAAAAAGCTTTTTCCAATCAAGATAATTGTTATAAGAACTCTATAAGCAATATATGTATTAAGAAAATTATAAAATCTTTTTATCTAAATAAAATAATTCTTATATTTCTACTTCCTTTGTCCATCACGTCCATTAAGCAAGACAATAAATATAGGATATAGTTTATTAAGTTATTTTTATTTATTTTTATTTTCTTTAGAATTGAAAATGTGAGTTTTGGTTGGAAAAGATTGCTTTTCTAGGGCTTGTGATGTCGGGTGATGAAATTAAGGTGGATCCTAAGAAGACAAAGGTAATTAGAAATTGTCCTAAACCTTTGACTCTGTTGGACATTAGAAGTTTCTTGGGTTTGGTGGGTTATTACAAGAGATTTGTAAATGGATTCTCTTTTATTACTTCTCTTATAACTAAGTTGACATCAAAGAAGGCAACATTCATGTGGACTGATGAATGTGAAAAGAGTTTCCAAACTTTAAAAGGATAAGCTTATCTCTGTTCCTATCTTGGCTCTACCGGAAAGGTTGAAAGGGTTCGTGGTATATTGTGATGCCTCAAGAATTGGCTTGGGGTGTGTTTTAATGAAACATGGTAGGGTGATAGCATATGCCTTTAGGCAACTTAAGATGAATTAGAAGAATTATCCCATCCATGATCTTGAATTTGCGGCCATGGAAGTTGCTTTGAAAATTTGGCATCACTACTTGTATAGGGTTCATGTTGATGTGTTTACCTATCACAGGATTCTCCAATATGTCTTTACCCAAAAAGATCTTAACTTGAGACAAAGAAGGTGGTTAGAGCTCCTTAAAGATTATGATATGAGTGTGCATTATCACCTCGACAAAGCTAATGTTGTGGCCAATGCTCTAAGTAGACTGTCCATGGGTAGTCTAGCTCATGTTGATGATAGTGGATGGAGGTAGCTAGAGAAGTTCATCGGTTGGCTAGATTGGAGGTTAGGTTGGATGAAGTTAAAAATAGTGGTGTAGTGGTGGTTGATGGTTCTAAGTCTTCTTTGATTGAGTAGGTAAAGTCAAAACAAGATTTTGACCCCACATTGTTAGAGTTGAAGGCCTTGATGAAAGATGGTAAAGTGGAGGTTTTCTCTCAAGGGGGAGATGGTGCCCTTAGGTACCAAGGTAGGTTGTGTGTGCCTAATATTGATGACTTAAGGGAGCTGATCTTGAAGGAGACCCATAATTCATCCTATTCTATTCACCTCGGTTCTACAAAGATGTATAGAGACTTGAGAAAGGTGTACTGGTGGAGTAGTATGAAGAGAGATATATTGCCAAGTTCATATCAAAATGTCACAATTGCCAATAAGTGAAGGCCAAACACCAAAGGTCGGGTAGCCTACCCCAAGATATAGAGATTCATACTTGGAAGTGAGAAGAGATAAACATGGATTTTGTGGTTGGGGTGCCTAAGACTAGAAAATACTTTGACTATATTTGGGTTGTTATGGATAGAATGACAAAGTCGGTTCACTTTCTATCAGTCAAAACTACTTATGGTGCCAAAGATTATGCCAAGTTATACATCCATGAGTTGGTTAGAGTGCATTGGGTGCCTTTGTCTATCATTTTGGATCGTGGTGCTCAATTCACTTCTTACTTTTGGAGGTCCTTCCAAAGAGGTATTGGTACCAAGGTGAAACTTCTATGGCTTTTCATCCTCAAACGGATGGTCAAGCCGAGAGGACTATCCAAACTCTTGAGAAAATGTTTATATCTTGTGTTTTGGTGTTTAAGGATAGTTGGGATGAACATCTTCCACTTATTGAGTTTGCTTACATATCAATTTTTGGATGACTTTTTTGGAGATTATGTTTCCTGAAAGCTTACAAGTATGATCAGAATATTAAATTTTGTGAACCTCTTTATTCAAAAATTAATTGTTAGAGAACGAATGATTGTTGAAAGTAGTGCCTCAAAAGCTAGAGATTAGTTGTAACCCAAAATACAACTTAAAAGTAGGATTAAGTTGAATAAATCAGCTGCAATGTTGTGCAGAATCTGATTAGGTTGTTCCTACTTTTTAGGCTTTAGTTATTACAGATAACCATAGCTTATGTTACTCCTTTTCTTTAGCTTTTCTAGTTTATTTTTTATGTATTTATATGGCAGTCATTATTCTGATAATGCAGAAACTTAAGCCTGATATCTGAGCTTTTTCTTTCTTCTTCATATCTGTTGCCTTTCCTCTCTAACAGATTGATATCAAAGCATACTATCTTGAGGGACTTGTGAGAAGATAGTGAACCATACAAATCATAGTGAACCATACAAACCATTCTTTTAACTATTATCTTAAATAGTTTATAGAAAATGAATTCTGAAACAAGTTTCTTAACTCCATCAGTCTTTAATGGTGAGAATTATCAAGCTTGGGCAATTTGAATGATGATTCATCTTGAAGCATTGGATCTCTAGGAAGCAGTACAAGAGGACTATGAAATAGCTCCTTTTAGTGATAATCCAACAATGAATCCAATAAAATATGAAGAATAAGACAAGGAAAGCTAAAGCTAAAGCTTGCTTTTTCTCTGCAGTATCACCTTCAATTCTTACCGAATCATGCAAATGAAGTCTGCTACAGAACTTTGGGAGTATATAAAAAAGGAATACTAAGGAAATGAAAGCGTGCAGAATATACAGGTGATGAATCTGTTTCAAGAGTTTGAAATGAAGAGAATGAAAGAATCAAAAACTATAAACGAGTATGCGAACCAATTACTTGACTTGGCCAACAAGGTGAGATTTTTTGGTAAGGATTTGAGTGATGAGAGAATTGTTCAAAAGATTCTTGTTGCACTTCCTGAAAAACATGAAGCCATAATTTCTTCTTTGGAGAACTCTAAAGATCTGTCTAGTGTTACTTTGGCAGGACTTGTTAAAGCCTTGCAGGCATTGGATCAAAGGATAATGATGAGGAAAGAAGGTTCTATTGAAGGTGCTTTTCAAGCTAAATCATAGAACGAGTAAAACAAGGGAAGGGAAAAAAATAAGAAGCTAAGGCCGAGTAATATTACAACAAACAGGGAGGAATCAACAACCCTACCCTCACTGCAAAAAGACAAATCACTCTCAACAGAAATATCGGTGGAAGCCAGATGCCAAGTGCAACAAATGCGGTCAACTAGGTCATGTGCAGAGGGTATGCAAGTCACAATCGCAACAAGAAGAAGCTAAGGCAGTTGTAAATTAATATCAAGAAGAACAATTGTTTGTAACGACTTGTTTTGCTAGCAAAAGAGCTTTTGAAAGTTGGTTAATTGATAGCGGATGTACAAATCATATGACCAGTGACAAAGAGCTCTTTAAAGATCTAGATAGATCTTTTATTTCCAAAGTTAAAATTCGAAATGGAGAATATCTTGATGCAAGAGGAAAATGGACAGTTGCAATTGAAAGCCTTACAGGTTTGAAACTTATAATTGATGTTCTTTTTGTTCCTGATCTTGATCAAAATCTCTTAAGGGTTGGACTGGTACTTGAAAACGGGTTTAAGTTATTGTTTAAAGAAAAAGCATTTGCCTTTAAAGATGCTGATAATAAGGAGATGTTCAAGATCAAGATGAAAGGAAGAAGCTCCAACTTGAACCTATTGGATAAGAAGCAAGCAGCAACTGTCCAATTGGAAAATAACTCAAAATTATGGCACAAAAGACTCGGATATTTTCATTATGATGCTATACTCTTCATGAAAGAAAATCAACTGGCAGAAGGTCTCCCAAGCCTTGATAAGAACTTGCCTTCTTGTAAAGCTTATCAGTATGGGAAGCAAACAAGACTTCCATGAAAGTGCAAGAGGAGGGGGGGTGGGGTGAATTGAAGTTTCTTCGGCCTTTATACTTTTCTTTTACCCTAACTTCAGATAGTCAGCTAATGGAACAGTTAGTCGACTAGCAGATAATAGAATAAGCAAAAATTCAAAGTGCATAAAAAGAAACTTTGACACCAGATATTTTTATACTGATTTGGGTTCAATGTGGATCCTAGTCCAGTCCCTTTGGGTTGCAAGGGAGGTCTCTTCAAGCCTTTAAGTGTGGTTAGGTTACAAGATGTTTCAAAACTAAACTCAGAATCTTTTTTTTGGTCTTTTTTTTGTTTTTCTTTTTCTGTTAATATAAACCTCTCTTTTTCAATGATTCTTCTTTTGTCTCTCTTTTTCTTTCACAGTAAAATAACCAAAGATTATAATGATTCTCTAAAGATAAAGATCTTTGAAGAAGCTTGAGTTTGTAGTGGGCTTGTATAAAGATGAGAGATTTGAATTTCTCCTTATATAGAAGAGACGACATCCCAAGGGTTTTGATCCTTGGATTGAGGCAGTGATTCCTCTTTCTAAGAATAAGGCAAAGGCTTTTAAGGAAGGGCAATCTGTCAATCTTTTTTATCCTTTCCAATGTTCAGATTACCTTGATTGACAGTTTTCATTCTTGCAGGCTGGATCTTCTTAATTTGTAGATCTTCCTTGATTGCAGGCTGGATCTTCTATGATTGCAGATATTCCTTTATTTTACTTTGATTGAGAATCTTGCTATAATCTTATTTGATGTGCTGATCTTGAATGGACTTCAAGGTTTTGTGCAGGTCCTTTATCCCCTGTATGTAGATTGATTTGTGCTTGAATTTCTCCATCTAATTTGGTTTTCCATATTTCTCTGATTTGGATTGGATTGTCCTTGATTTCCTTCATCTGCATTGGTTTTCCATAAGTGACTCCTTATGATTGATTTATGTTTCCAACTTTGAGTTTCTTTCCTTTTGATCCGAGTTTTCTGAAATTTGTCATCATTAAAATAGATTAGCATTAACATTCCATTTCAGAATTCATCATGGAGGACAAAGCAGAAGCTGCAACTTATTCACATTGATGTAGGTGGACCTCAGAAAACACTATCTTTAAAGGGTAGTAAGTACTATATTTCCTTTATTGATTACTGTACAAGGTACTGTTTGATTTATCTTTTGTATTTTAAATCTAAGGTTGCTGATGTGTTTTGAAAATATAAGGTTTTTATGGAAAATTAGAGTGGTTGTAGAATTCAGGTGATAAGAACAGATAATGACACCGAGTATACTTCAGAAAAGTTTAACAAGTTTTATAGTGATGCAGGAATTGAGCATCAGCTAACAACACCCTATACTCTCCAACAAAATGGAGTAATGGAAAGAAAAAATAGGACACTAATAGAGATGACAATGTGTTTGCTTCATGAAAAAGAGCTGCCAAAGAAATTTTGGGCAGAAGCTACAAATACTGCAGTCTTTCTGCTAAATAGATTACCAACTAAGCCCTTGCAGAAGAAGACACTATTTGAGGTTTGTTTTGGTTACAAACCTTTGCTAACAAATCTGAAAATTTTTTGTTTTCACTCTTTTTCTTATGTACCCCAGGTGAAAAGATATAAGTTGGATAAGAAAGCTAAACCTGAAATTTTTTTGTAGGATACAACAATCTCTCAAAAGCATATAGGATCTATCAACCTCACAATGACAAAATCAATGTTAGCGGGGATGTCAAATTTGTGAAAAATGATACTTGGAGCTGGGAAGATGATGAAAAGCAAAAAAATCTAAAATTTCTAGATGAATATGTTGATGATGTACCTATTAGAGGCACAAGAACACTTATGATATATATCAAAGGTGTAATGTTGCAATTTTAGAACTAGTTGGATTTACAGAAGTTGCTAAGTTAAAATGATTGAAATGAACAATACATGGGAGCTGGTTGACAAACCATCGCACAAGAAGGCAATTGGAGTCAAGGGGTTTATAGAACTAAGCTCAATCCTGATGGTTTTGTAAACAAGTACAAGGCGAGGCTGGTTGAAAAAGGGTACTCACATGTATTTGGAGTAGATTTTTCAGAGACTTTTACTCATGTCGCTTGTTTGGATACTATAAGAATATTTTTAGTTTTAGCAGCTCAACAGGGATGAAAAATCCACTATCTTGAAGTGAAATCAGTTTTCCTAAATGGCTAATTTGAAGAAGAAATCTTTTTAGAACAACCTGAAGGTTATTCTATAAATTGCAAAGAAGACAAAGTGTACCATCAAAAGAAGGCATTATATGGTTTAAAACAGGCTCCTAAAACTTGGTATAGCAGAATTGATACTTATCTTTTGATCTTAGACTTTCAAAAAATTCTCAATGAGTCTACGCTTTATATTAAAAGAGAAGATTCTGATTTAACCATTATCTCTTTATATGTAGATGACTTGCTAGTTACAGGTAGCAATTTGGACTTGATCATATTGTTCAAGACTGAAATGATAGAGGTTTTTGAAATGACAGATCTTGGTGAAATGTTCTACTTCCTTGGAATGGAAATTCAGCAAAAAGGCCTAGAGATCTTTATATGCCAACAGAAGTATGCTAAAGAAATTCTCATAAAGTTCAAAATGGAAGAATGCAAGTCTATAGCAACTCCTATGAATCAAAAGGAGAAGTTTTGCAAAGAAGATGGAGCTGAAAAGGTTGATGAAGGACTTTATAAGAGTCTGATAGATTGCCTAATGTACTTGACTGTAACGAGGCCAAATATTCTTTGTGCTGTGAGTTTACTTTCAAGGTATATGCATTGTGCTAGTGAAATTCATTTTCAAGTATCTAAACGCATACTTAGATATGTTAAAGGTACTGCAAATTTTGGCATAATGTTCCAAAAAACATCAAATTTTTAGTTTCTTGGATTTTCTGATAGTGATTAGGCTGGAATCAAATGATATGAGAAGCACCTCAGGTTACTGTTTTAGTTTTGGCTCTAGAATGTTCTCTTGGTGTTCAAAGAAGCAAGATACGGTAGCTCAATCTACAGCCGAAGCAGAGTACATTGCAGCAACATCAGCTGTGAATCAAGCTCTTTTGATTTGGAAGCTACTGGCAGATTTGTATATGGAGCAAAAGAAGAGCACTGAAATCTTTGTTGATAATCAAGCTACATTTTCAATTGCAGATAATCCTGTTTCACATGGAAAGACTAAAAATTTCAAGATCAAGCTTAATATCTTGAGGGAGGTACAGTACATTGGAAACATAGCCTTAGTGCATTGCAAAGCTGATTTGAATGCTGACATCTTGACGAAGGCTCTACCTAGAGCAAGGTTTGAGTTTCTCAGAAAAAGACTTGGTGTTGCTGCTCTTGAGTCAAGGAGGAGTGTTGAAAGTAGTGCCTCAAAAGCTAGAGATTAGTTGTATCTCAAAATACAACTTAAAAGTAGGATTAAGTTGAATAAATCAGCTGCAGTGTTGTGCAGAATCTGATTATGTTGTTCCTATTTTTTAGGCTTTAGTTATTAGAGATAACCATATCTTATGTTACTACTTTTCTTTAGCTTTTCCAATTTATTTTTCATGTATTTATATGACAGTCATTATTCTGACAATGCAGAAACGTAAATCTGATATCTGAGCTTTTTTCTTTCTTCTTATATCTGTTGCCTTCTCTCCAATAATGATTTTATTAATTTAATTCTGAGCACACCTCTACTGGGGAACTACTCAACTAGGGATTCCTTGATCAAAGATGTTCATTTCTATGTGTATCATAGATATCAAATACGTTATATATAATGTCATTTTTCCCCTTCCTTGAAAGGGTAAGACACAGGTACTTGTTTAACTCTATTTCTTTATCTCCCCATGAATCGTATGTTTGTAACAATAGAGAGATAATTTTTTCAATTCAAATCGATTAGGCGTATTGTGCTGGTTTTTTTTCTTAATATATCTACGACATCTGATTTTTATTATTAGACCATATGTTATATAAATATTTGTCGATAATTGACGGTGAGACTTCGATCCCCTCAACTTTTACTTGTTAAATACGGTATTAAGCATGCAATAGAAAAAGAATGAAATGACTGGAATTAAACAACCTCCATGTGAAAATAATTGTCACGGCCACGCTATCATGAATTGTGGTGGAATAATTAGGATTCCTTCATTCTTAATCAGTAATTCCAAGTTTGACCCTTGAAAAAGAAGACAAATTTCTGTTTAGCTCATCGTTATTAGAAATATAAAAACAACAACAACATACCGAGTGGAATCCCACAAGTGGGGTCTGGGGAAGGTAAAATAATGTACACAGACCTTATCACTTCATAAAGATAGAGAGGTTGTTTGCGGAAGACCCTCGTCAGAAAAATATCAAGCCCCGAAAGTAGAAAAAACTAGATATGAAACAAAGAGAAAAGGAAAAGGAGAAAAAATTAACTGAATTTGGAAAGCAAATAATAATATAAAAATACAATAGAAGTAACAAATATAAGTCGGAAAAAAATAACGCAAGATAAAAATACACAACTAGTCCTACTATCCTCGAAATACCAGGCGTACTAGCCTATTAGCATGCTATCCTAATGTGTGACCTCCACTTCTTTCTATCTAAGGTCATGTACTCGGTGAGATGAAGTTTCACCATATCCTGTCTGATCACCTCACCCCAATACTTTTTCGGTCTACCTCTACTTCTCCGAGTAACCCCTAAACCCAACCTCTTGTACCGTTGTTATTAGAAATATAATGCACAAATTTAAATTTAGGCGGGCCCTAATATGAATTATGAACCTAATAATAAGTATAAAAAAATTGTCACTGTCAATTCAAATTATGTTTTGGCTTTTCAAAATTCCAAAAGGTACGCCTTATCATTTTAATTACTTTTCACAAATCTTTGGTTACTTTTCACTTGCATTATTGTAATTCCTTATTTATTTCTTCTATTTTCTTGTTGGGCATTGCTACAAGACAGAGTTGGAAACAACCAAGTTTACAAGTCGATCTGAAAATTCACTAACTTATATTGTTAACAATGATTAAATTTATCCCTAACTTGATTAATCCGTACATTTCATTTTAGTTGTAGCTTTAGTTCATTTCACATTCATTGAGAAAATAAAAAATACAAGATTGGTATATTAAGTAACTCCTATTTAGTAAATGTAGACTAATTATAATTAATTTCACTTAAATATTGTGCATATATACTTCTTTAATATTATGGGTATGGTTAGAAATAATTTTCAATTTTTTTATTCTTAAATTTTCTAAAGTGATATTTATTTTGGAATGAATTTTTTAAGCTAAAACGGCAGTTAAACTTGAGCATGTGGCTTGGAGTAAATAATAAATCGCATGAATGCTTCTCATATGTATATCTAAGTTTCACAAAAACAACCTCTGTGCACTGTAATAACATGTTTATATAATATAGTACTAGTAGTTTTTTAGGTATGAAAATGGACAAACTTATGTACAGTTCGAAACAATTTTTGCGTAGGACAAAATCTTCCTTCACTAAATTTAGTCTATTGACAAGTGTCTATGCATTTTCTATACATACTATAAGGAGTTTCTACGTTTGACATGCTTTTAATAAGATAAACAGTGATAACAATCCAAAAGGAAATGCATATAACTAGTCCGTTGGGGCCACAGTGTCTATAGTACGAGACATGACTTCATTTTTCTTTATATGATCTACAAAGCCTCTAAATAAAGAAAAATATCTGATAAGGGTCGGGATAGGCCCTGCCTCAACAAGCTATGCAATAAAAACATGTAAGCTCTAGACATATACAAACCCCGAACCAACCTGGAGCTTGGCGACAGCAGCTGAATATCCTGTACTCCTACTGGGGAGATCCACTAGCACCTGTACCAGCAATATGAAATGCAGGTCCCCTGTAAGGGATGTCAGTATGAGATAATGTACTGAATATATAAGGTAGGATATACGATATATCAAGTAACAACTCAAATAAAACTGTACCCTGGTATAGCATAAGAGACCACCTTTAATTGTACTGTAGGATAATGTACTTTATGTTCTTTATATTACTTTACCTTTACTGTAAAATTCTGTGCACAGCTGTAATACAAATGACCAACTGATTAGTGGTGAAACTGAATCGGGTTCGTCCCTGGCTAGGTTATACTCAACCCCTTGGGCTATCCCCCCGTTGATAGGATCATCCCTGGCTAGGTGCTATCTCCACTCCTCGGGCTACCACCTATCAAAAACTGTATAATGTATCTTTCAATTAACTTTGAGATGATTCTTTTGGTGGTCACAATATTGGAGCTGTAGGATTGTATATGTAGCATGTGACATGTGGATAATCACACAAGACAATATGACTATGAAAAGAGTACATTACACAAATAATGA
>JAOTQR010000079.1:12993986-13004304 GCA_025774065.1 Solanum ossicruentum
TGACATTCCAGTCAAGTTCAAGACCAACAAGAAAATGTCATGTGTTCTCATGATGTGACAATCCTGGTCAAAGTTCAATAACCAATCAAAAATCAATCTTATCGCATAGTATTTGTGATAAGCTTGATGACTTACAAGAACCAATCAGAAGAAGGCAAATTTCTGAAGACATTCTGCAAATATTGGAGAAAAGCTACAACACCAACTACATAACCCTTAGAAGAGGTGGTCGACGAAGTTCTTCCCAAAGATTGACTTGAAACGACGAAGTGTTGCCGACATTCCCCGAGATCCAAACGCATCTCAAAGAGGTCTACATCACCCTGCATTCGAGAAATACGCTATATGACAGGCCCTCGAATCACCGAAACGCATCAGGAGAGAAAAATCAAGTGAGCAACGAAATCGTACTCACTAAAGATTCATTAATAAAATTATCTTTTTCTTTGATTTATTTTGGTTGCAGTTAATTTTCGACGTTTCACGAAAATTTGTTGCAAACACTCCGCACCCAGTCAAACTACATCATATAAAATGAACCAAGGAAGTACCGATTTTCAACCATCAGTAATGGACTTTTCCAACAGGGAAAAGGATAAAGGAATAAAGCTAATGTATGAGTTGTATTCACAACCACGTTACAGACAGCACAAGTGTTGTAATCTGAATTTATAACCAACAATAACATACCCGGTGGAATCCCACAAGTGGAGCCTGGGAAGGGTGAAATGTACGCAAATCTTACCATAACCTCACAGAGGTAGAGAGACGTAATCTGAATTTATAACCATAGTACAGAAAACACATAGCCTACCTTCTCTCAAGTGTAGCTTCGCAAAGAGTATTCTTGCAATCAACACTTGGTGATCAAGTGCTCATTTTATGATTCCAATTAGTTTCAGATATCTTGAACTAGGAAACACACCCTAGAAGCTATAAAAAGAAGTTATTCTAAGCAATTGCTATAATCAGGTTCATTGACATTGGTATAGTAGATGCATCACAAAACAATCATACTCAATTCAGGGGAATTGTTTGATCTTAAAAGGGATCTTCAATATAATTTTGCACATGATAATTGATTTTTAAACAAGCATATCATGAAAGTTTTTAACAAAGACACCAAGCAACCAGATTATCTCAGATTAAGACACAACACTGAAGCTGGCATATGGAAGCATCGCTCTTGAGGAACACAAATCACGAGAAGATCACATGCAACATAGATACATTGAATGAAAGAAGACGTGACTTAAAGCAAAAACTTACAAATGATAAAGACATTGTAGAAGTGTGAATGTTTTAACAACCTTAAGATCCAAGAAGCCATAATAATATTTACAAGAAGCTCTGCAGTCAACAAGCTAGAAGAAGGATGCAACATTGAACCTACAACCAAAGAACCTCTAAAATATAGTCAAAGTCAAGGAGGCTGCCATGTTCAAGGTAAGATTGCTTAGTTATCCAACCTAGTTTATTGTTATCATTGGAATTCCAGTAACATGCTGTTGATCCACATTTTATTCTCTCAGTAATAAGAATGTCCTAGAAAAAAAATTGACGAGTCCATAAAGAAATCACAAAAATGAACACGATATATATCACTAGCAAGAGAGATGAAAGACCTGGAGATTAAAAAAATGGCAACCAAATTTGAATCCACATTAGTAACTAGAGAAGTGCAAGTGGAATACATATTGATATGTGAAACACTTCAACATTGAGTACAAGAACCACTCTGAACGGTGAAAGGAAAGAACAACCCAAGAAGTCAATCCTCTGGCTTTGTGAACTCTTAATTCACTTTCTCTCCTTTTAAAAACAAAAGTGAACCAGAACAAACAGCTCACTAGATTGGACCGAAGTAAAACTAAACCAATCAGCTAAGTTCATTGAATTACTCACTGGACATTAATTCTTTTGATGGATATGCAGAAAAATCAATATGTCACGAGACAGTGATAAGACATCTCTTTCATAATGTATACCATTCAAAAAGAACTCAAGCCTTGTGTAGGTGCATGAGGAAGTGTGGCATTGAAAGAATCATAAAGAAGGCTCACCTGAAAGGTACATTCTCTAGCCAGATAATTGCAGCCTATACAGCTACAATCTTCTTGAATTTCTACTTTTACAAATAAGGCTAGACAAGAATTTAGAACCTGAATATATAACATGAGAGGATTTCAGGAAATTATGACGGTATCAGGAATAGACACAAAGAATAGTTTGAAGTTTTAAATTCATAGGTGCACAAGATATAAGTTAGGATTTCCAACAGCTTGTATGCAGGAGTAGAGCTAGGAAATAATGTACGCAATAGACTCATTTGAATTGATATGCTACATCTGCATAAAATGAACGCATATTCACACATATAAACTTACTCGCACTTTCCTTGACATAACTGGGGGTTTGTACCTCAGAATTTTGTAGCAATATTTAACTATATAGTAATTTTGTCTCTATATTATTTTTACGTAAGATTTCTTTTAATTGGATGATGGTATTAAACATTTTCAGTAGATAGGACAAACGCAGGAGCAAATTAACTTGATTTTGCTACATCATATTCTATTTAATAAAATTACTGAGTCCTTTTATTTTTGCTGAATATATCTTTGTTTTCTCATTGATTAGTTTAAAATTTCAATAAGTTTATTTGTTTGTATTATTGTAGCTCTATGAATCGGGACCCCAAATTTAAAGGTCTAACAGCACTGCTTTGTCCTTTATAGGCCCAATAGGTGTTAGAAAGAAGTTGCAGAGTTTTCTATTCTCTCTGTCTTGTACATTCTGTATTTGAGGCAACAGGATATTATCTCTAATTATCTTTTTTGCCTGTACTTGGTCATTGATGTTGTCATTTTTGGAAGTTTATAGGCTTAGATATACCAGATAAAACTTGCCATCCCTCACAGAAGTAGCATTTCAGTCTCTCCTAAGAGATCATAGAACCTTTTGAAAACCATAGTTTATGTTGGGTATCATACCTGAAATTCATCTTTATATGTTTCCCAGAAGAATTAGTACACTTTTAGCCTGAATCCAAACAAATGTACTAGAACCCTACTAATTACTGATTATTCCTTGTTGTTACTACTTTATTTTACTGTATAGGTTGTTATTTTGGTTCCACTATTTTTAGGAGTTCTAATAATTTACTTTCCTTAATTTCTGTTTAGTTTCACTATAGGAGGAGTCTCTCAGACGGGACTGTTTTTCCTTGTGTATATATCAGTCGGTCGTCAATATTAATAAAAGGCTAAATGCATCTTTTGCTTCATCTTGCTCAAATACACATATCAGAGCACGAGTCTTAACTCTCCAAGCTTTTATTTTTTGATCCTCTGCTTACCACCACAGACTCACTGTTAACATGCCTGAGAACGTACGCAATGCAGACTCCACCGGCAGCAACTCTAATATCGTTGTTCAGTTTAATCCAGTGTCTCAACTACCTATAACGTAATTTTCCTACCTGGAAAACCCAGATCTCCATGCTTATGCGTGGGCACAATCTGTTCAGTCATCTTGACGGCTCTTCTCCCACTCCTCCGTCAACTATCACACAAAATAGACGAGAAGAGGTGAAGCCAGCATGCCACTCTTGGTTCCTCCAGGATCAACTGATCCGGAATGCCATCATGGCTTCTGTTGGTCCAATGATTGCTTCAACCGTGGCTATTGCCTCCGCTGCAAAACTTGCTGGGGACTCCCTGGACCTGGCTTATGTCAACAAGTCCCAAACATGAATTTTTAGCCTTCATGACCAGCTCATGCGACTACCAAAGGACTATTGTCCAGTTGCTCATTATCTCCATTAAGTGTGCTCTGTCTACAATGAGCTCGTTATTGCCAGTGCTACAGTCACCAATGATGAGTTGGTAGTGAAAATACTGGGTGGTCTTCGATCAGATTTTCATGAGATTCAGTTCTAGCAAGAGATGCCATCATCTCGTATGATGAGTTATATGAGAAACTAATTGATTACGAACTCTTCCTCAAAAATGAGGAATTGAAGAAAGAATCAACTGGAATATCTGCTGTAATGGTCACTCACAACAGATTCACCAATTCCAACAACCGCACTGCTCGTCGATCCAACAATAGCTCACAATGGCATTCTAACAAGCGTACAAATGCTCCTGCACAAGGGCGTTACGCTGATAATTCTGTTCACTATCAGCTATGCAACAGACAGGGTCATACTGGGAATGTTTGTAGGTCACAGTCTTACAATCATTTAGAGGCAAAGGCAAATTTCCTTTCGGATAACCAAGCAGCAGAAAGCCAATGGATTGTCGACTCCGATGTTACGCATCATGTCACAACAGAGACAACCAATCTTGAAGAGTATAATGGTACAAAAGGCATAGCTATGGGTGAAGGTAAAAGAATCTCAATTACTCATCATGGTTCTACTAAATTAATTGCATCAAATAATGCTTTTATATTAACTGACACTTCGTGCACCTGCTATGAAATACTCTCTGTATCAAAATTTTGTCAAGATAATCTGACCTCCATTGAATTTTTCTTGGCCTTACTCCAGCTAGATGGTCATAAAAAAACAATGTACCATTGCCCGCGCGTCCACCGAAGCAGAGTACCGACCTGTTGCTAGTGCTGTTAATGGGACCACATGGGTAAAAAATCTTCTCAAGGAACTCCATGTCAAAATCCTCACACCACCTACCATTTTTTGCGACAACCTTGGTGTCACCTACTAATATGAGAACCTTCATAGCTGCATGAAGGATACAGTAGT
The DNA here is from genome assembly GCA_025774065.1 of Solanum ossicruentum. Classification (NCBI taxonomy): domain Eukaryota; kingdom Viridiplantae; phylum Streptophyta; class Magnoliopsida; order Solanales; family Solanaceae; genus Solanum; species Solanum ossicruentum. Next base: position 12,998,758 of record JAOTQR010000079.1, read on the forward strand.
TCACTTCCACTGTGTTCGCCAACAGGTTAATGATAAGCGACTTATCTTAAAGTACATTCCCAGTTCTGACCAGTTGGCTGATACTCTGAACAAACCGCTTCCAAAACCTCCTTTCATCATCATCTGTCCAAGCGAGGTGTTGTTGCACACCATCCAGCTTGAGGGGGGGTATATTAGAATCCTGTTAATTACTGACTATTCCTTGTTGTAACTATTTTATTTTACTGTATAGGTTGTTATTTTAGTTCCACTATTTTAGGAGTTCTAATATTTTACTTCCCTTAATTGCTGGTTAGTTCCACTGTAGGAGGAGTCTCTCAGAGAGGACTGTTTTTCCTTGTGTACATATCAGTCGGACATCAATAGTAATAAAAGCATCTTTTGCTTCATCTTGTTCAAATACTTATAAAATGTTACTACAGACTACACAGAGAAAATCAAAACTTAATAAGTGTCTATGTTTCCGATATTGCCATTGAAGATATCATGAGCATCTGTGGAATCATAACTTTGAGAGGAAACAAAAGAAAACCTAGATATTGAGCAACTTATAGTTGTCTAACAGCAGAAAGATTCTATTAGAAGTAGAACTATTTTAACTACTTCAGCATAGTCGTCATCGTCATAGAAGACCTTCTAGTGATTAGACCCATAAGACAACCAAGTGCCTTCCTCCGCCCCCAAACACACACACACACCCAACCCCACCCCCCCCCCCAAAAAAAAAAAAAAGACTGAGGGAAGAGGAAAATGAAGAGGAAAATAAACAAAAAAAAAAAAGGGAAAAAAAGAGGCAAATATTTTACTTGCTTCTCACTTGTCTTCCGACTTAAGTTGTCCCCCAAGTAGAATAAGTCCCACCATTGCAAAAGCAGATAAAACAGTCGATGAATAGGACATCACAAGCAGAGATCCTCGCAGAGACTGCAACAGAAAAACCTTTTTCATAAATACCAACACAAATAAGTATCAAATGAACGGGCAGTTTTCTAGTGTGTCACCTTAGCAAGCAATAAAGCATTGTCATTTGCATACTGTAATGAGCTCTCTTGTATGCTCTCTATGCCTTGACTCAATTCCCAAGAAAGAAAACTGTATTCCCAACAGCAGAAATGGAATTTCTTTTTAAACCTTGAATGAAAGATATGGAGGCTCACAGCTGAAAAGAACCAATTACCCAAAGATAACTGCAATGGCAGCTCCAGTGTACGCTTTTCCAGAGGTCAATTCAACCTGAAGATCCCCAAACTGAAGCAAAATAGTTTTAGGATAAGATGCATTGACCACATCTTGGACAAAATAATCCATATACCACTAATACCTTGAATGTCCTGGTTTGCTGCTTCAATTCTTCACCATCAACCCCAGATACTGGACTTGCAGACAACAACTTTCCAGTCTTTATCATAACTTTAGCAATCTATAGTGATCAAGTACCAAAGTTTTAAGAGCAAAGAAAATTTGATGACATCAAGTTTGAAGAATAAATTATGCTTGACAATAGATCTCAGTTATTTCACCCAGATGACTTGAATCAAAGTATACACCTTTAGTCTTTGCCAAGAATCTTTTTGACCATTAAAAACTATAGGTCTAAAATTAAAATTGAATCCAAAGAAGACCAATTACAATTCATTTTAGCATTATTCATCCAACCTTCAGAGCCAATTTACCTAAACCTATCATGGGATACACATTTCACAGTGTCACTTTCTTAATATGCTTGTCAGACCAAGCAGTCCAAGATGACAAGGTGAGGTGGAAATGAGCCTACTAGTTCTGAATCTTACAGCTACTGAATACTTCTATTCCTCTATGCCAAATGATATGATCCTGGATAGTCTGGATAAAGAGAAGCACATCGTGTATCATCTTGAATTGTCTACCATACGATTGACTCACTCCAAGTCCAAGAACGTCCAAGGAGTGCATGCTAGGGAGCTTCATGATCTTCAAGAAACTTGATACAACATTGGGGTTCAGCTCTTGCTGATCAACTTTGGGCCATCAATGATATGGATATTTGGCACTTGAATCAGTAGAATCAAGTGGAGGTTCAGCTTTCTCTTGGGATAGACGCATCTGGAATGCACATGAGCTGCTGAAAGGTTTCTCTTTCCATCTCTCTTTCCTACATTCCCTCTAATTTTTCCCGTGTCATTTCTGGAGTCTATGCCGCTAACTCTAGCATTGAAAGGCAAATTTATGGTTGGAAGACGCTGCTGCTCGGGGGATGTTGGAAGGGCCTTGGACTATTTGTGGTGACTTTAACATCACTAGATTCATCTCTGAGAGGCCTTCAAGCTATATTTCATCTAGCATGACATAGTTTTCGGAGTTTATAGAGGTGTTTGAGTTCATCAGTCTCCCCTTGTTGGTGGTCTATATACTTGATCCCATAGCCCATATTCAATGGAGGCATCAGAGACCAGAATTGACAGTTTTTTGTCCTCCGTGGAATTGGATGACTGCTTTGGCTTCATCAAGCAATCACTAGTCCTTAAAAGTTATTTCTGATCACTCACTACTCCCAAAAGCTATTTCTGATCACTCTCCCCTTCTATTCTGATGCAATCAGTGGGGTCACAGGAACAACTCTGATTTCAAAATTTGAACACACGTGGATGTAGTCAGAGGGATTTGTGGAACTTATTGGCTCGTGGTGGATTTCTATTGATATGCAACGCACTCCAGATTTCATCTTCACATTAACATTAAAACTTTTAAAGAGCAAGCTAAAAGAATGGAATAAGCATTCCTTCAGGCACCTTCACACCCTTAATACAGTACTCCCCGGAATTTTGGTGTTAGACAAACTGGCTGAGAATAGAGTCCTTTCTGATGATGAATTATTATAGAAAGCTGGGTTGCAATTGGATCCGGAAGATATTGCTAAACAAGAGATATCGTGGACACAAATCTATGGCTTTATGGCTACAAAAAGGAGATAACAATACAAGTTTTTCCATAAAGTGGCAAATGCACACTGCAGATTCAAACTCAAATAATTTGGTTATCAATGGAGAAACTGTCACTGAAGAGGGAACAATTATCAACGAAATACTTCTGTATTATTCCACCCTTTATGGTGAACAAGGGGGGCCGAGGCCTTCTTGGTTCCATGCTAATGTTTGTTTCCAATGAGGACAATGTTTACCTCCAATATCCCTTCTCGAAGGAATATGACCAAAGATTCTATGGGGGAAAAAGCTCCTGGACCGGATGGCTTAACTGTGGGATTTTCAAAAAATGTTGGAATATCGTCCATTTCGATCTTCCCAATGCTTTTGTCAGAAGCTTAAATGCCACCTTCAATCCTTCATTGCACTTATCCCAAAAGAGATTGGAGCTAAGTGTGTCATTTTAGGCCCATCAGGCTTGTGGTAGCTTTTACAAGATTTTGTCAAAAGTACAAGTGGGGAGATTAAAAAAGGCCACTGGAAACTTGTCTCCACTCATCAATCAAGCTTCATTAAAGGTAGACAAATCATTTCGAATGAATGTTTGGACTCCAGGATAAAAACAAGGCAGGCAGGTTAATGTATATTTTTATTTTTATTTTTACGAAATGGTAACAAGCTTGTACTTATTCAGAAAAAGGGCTTCTAAGCCATAATTACAGGGCGAATGAAGCATATAGACTAGTAAGTAAAAAAGACTGTCTACTAGTCTATAATGATTCTAAATCATCTAATAGAGACTCCGTGACTTCTATATACTCTTGTTTATACCAAAAATTAAAACTATCTACTAGCCTATCAAGGTTTCCCCTCTAACATTTTACTTTTCATTCCCCCCCCCCCCCTTACTCATCTCCAAAAATAACACCTGGATAATCGATTATTGAAGATTGTAAGTTAAATAACTAAAAAAAATGCATTGCTGATGCACAGAGCTCAACCTCTTCATCATTGGCTCAGAGCCACACACATCCATGAAAAGCAAGATAAAAAGGGACAATATGTAGAGAGACGAACCCTGTTTCCTTTGCAGCAGACAAGTGACAAAAATAAGAAAAGAAGAGGCATAAATCCATTTATTACGCAAATAAGATATTTACTCCTGTATCCGAAAATTTGGGGAATTCTTTTAACACATGAGAAGGTGCATGGAAACTCCATAAAGTACCTTCTGTACTTCACCATCGCCATACTGTCCCATGGACTGGAACCTTTTTCCAGATGATAACAAGCGCCTTCCAAATGCTAACTAGTAATAAGAATAAAATTCAGGTGGAAAAAGGAACTCAATTTACTTGTGTAAGGCAAGAAGTAAAGCATCATAGTTGTAGGCTTTTTCTTGCCTGATTTTTGAGAGCCTGTCAATGAGCCAACCAATAAAGGCAGCTTATCCACTAAAACCATGGATGTTGATGTATCAGCCAGTTCCCAAGCTCGGCTTATATTTAACAATGTCTCTCCCACCTCCTCGCCACACTGCAAATGCAAGATTAAAACAACAATCTAGAATGTTCTTTTTATCAGTGAGTCTTGCTTTCTTTCATCCTATATTTTTATAAGGGTGGCTCGATAGCTTCAAATTTCAAATTTACATAAAGGGAGGAGAAACAGTTAATATGAACCGTAGTTGAACAAGAGAAAAGATAAACTATCGACTTGTTTAAAACTGGAATACAGAATATACCACCAAAATCTAGAATACAGAAAAAAAAAAAAAAAAAGAACTTGTTCGACAACTAACAAAACTTTTGAAAACATTTTTATTCTTGTACGGAATAAAATATAGAAAACATTGAGTTAGTGAAGATCCTTTTTTTTTTTATGAAGTAAGATGTTGTATTAGAAAGGCATCAAGAGGATGCAGATTACATACACATCTAACATGGCTAACTCCGGAGAACAAAAACACCTATTTAATCATTGAGTTAGCCACGAGCATAAGAACTGTCTCTAGGCCATATTGAGGGAGCTAATGAGATCTACGAGGGGTAATATATCATTAACAGGGGATAAATTGCTCCAATGGAAGAGGTTAATAAGGCAAAAGAATTTCAAACTGCTAATTGGAGTTGAGATAGCATCAAAACATCTGAGATTCCTTTCCTTCCAAATGCACCAAAAAATACCTGATGGAATCATCTTCCAGGTCTTCTTGATGGGGCTATCGACTTCTCTAAGATTCCAGCTTTCCACAGCTTCTTTGACACTCTGAGGTACAACCCAGTTGATACCAGCGATTGAGTTGAACATATTCCAGAGGGCTGCTGCCACTGGACAGTGCAGAAACAAATGATTCACTGATTCCAGGCTATTGAGGCACATGAGGCATCTATTTACTAGCTGAAGTTTCCTCCTATTTAGGTTGTCCAGGGTTAGGATAGCATTCCTGAGGGTAGTCCAGGTAAAACACTTGATTTGTTTAGGGGGCAGTCCAGGCTTCCAAATCAATTTCCTTGGCCACTGGTCTATCACGTTATTTGTAGAGCACAACTTGTTGTATCCTTCCTTCGCTGTGTATATTCCTTTCTCAGAGCTGCCCCATTTTAAGCTATCAGGCAAGTGAGGGGACATTGAGGCTCCTTCTAGA
>JAOTQR010000079.1:13012933-13048895 GCA_025774065.1 Solanum ossicruentum
TTGGGATCTTCGTGGGTTAAGATTAGCTCAATTGCCTAATCGGCACGAGTCACGGCCCCGGGGTGGGGTCGTGACAATTATCCTACTAGTTCCTTTCTCTCTCTCTTCCTTTTATATTTAGATCTAATATAACAATATACTGTTATCAGTTTGTAACATAGTATTATACTATTATCAGTTCATAACATGTTATCAACACGAAATTCTGCCCACTTCAAGATACTTTAAATAGGCAAAAGGGTAAGAATTTCATTTTATTGAAATGTCTAACATTTCAAAAGTTGAATTTGTTGTCCTTAATATTTCTGGAACTAATCATGGGCACTAAATGCTGAACTACATTTAGAATCAATGGATCTCCATTGAAGATGATAGTAAAGCATCTAATCAAGACCATGCCAAAACTTTGATTTTTCTTCGCCACCATTTTGACGAGGGGTTAAAATTATAATATCTGACAATAAAAGATCCCCTAAAATTGTGGAAGAATCTAAAAGAACGATACGACCACCTGAAGTTGGTCATCTTTCCACAAGCACGTTATGATTGGTTAAATCTAAGATTATTAGATTTCAGAAATATAACTTAATATAATTCAATACTGTTCAGAATTATATCACAGTTAAATTTATGTGGAGAAGAAATAACTAAATAAGATAAGCTTGAAAAGACATACTCCACATTTTCCCTGGCGAATATGCTCCTGCAGCAGCAATATCGCAGTATGATGTTTACTAAATATTCTGAATTACTTTCCCACCTTCTTATTATTGAAAGACACAATGATTTATTAATGAAAATCATGATAGTCGGCCCGTTGGCTGTTACCACTACCTGAAGTCAATCAAGCAAATTATAACCAATGAGAAAGAAATCATGGCCTCAGAAGTGGTCGTGGCCATAGAAGATATCATGATAGTCATCTCGCACCGGGACACAACCAACAATATAAAAAGAAGGAACAAAAACAGACATTTTTCCAAAAAAAAATTCAGAAAGCATATGTCATAGATGTGGAGGTAAAGGGCACTGGTCAAAGACATGCCGGTCATCTAAATATCTTGTTCAGCTATATTAGCCATCATTAGAAAAAGTCAAAAATTCAGAGGCAAACTTTTTGTCTAAAGATAATATATAACTTATGCATTTGGATGTAACAGACTACTTAAATTTTTCAGAAGGAAATTTAAATATTTATAAAAATATAAACAATGATAAGCCTAATAATGTTTAAAATATTTTTCTTTATTTATGTGTGTGTTTATATTTTTATTACCCATGAAAATGATCATGTTTTTCTTAATATTATATTTGGCTGTTCATTAATACGCATGAGACCTAAAATAAATATTTACTTTATTACTTTTCCTTTATATCCTGTCAAATAATAGTTAGTTTTTACAATAATAATAATGTGACAAGTGACACACTAATAATAGTAGAATCACTTTGATCAATTATGATTAACAACCGACTTCTCTAAGATTGCTTGTATTAATTACTTTTCTCTTTGAAAAATGGATATGCTTCATTTTTTATTTGGATCAATAATTAACCACGAAGATATTTGTGCAGTTGACAGTGGAATAGCTCATGCAACTTTTAAAGAAGAAAAATATTTTTTTACTTTACTTAGAAGAAAAACAAATGTCACTACAATATCTGGTAATGCAAAAATAATTGAGGGCTCCAGAAGAGCTATTATATTTTTGCCTACGGGGACAAAAATTATTATAAAAGATGCATTGTTCTCTTCTAAATCCCATAGAAATCTGCTAAGTTTTAAAGATATCTGCAGAAATGGATATATGTTGAGACACTAAATGAAATGAATATTGAATACCTTGGTATAACCAAGAGTGTCTCGGGACAGAAATATATTCTAAAAAAATTACCAACTTTATTGTCTGGCCTATATTATGCAGAAATTTATGCCAATGAAGCACATTCCATTGTAAATCTAAAACCTTTTGTGCTATGGCATGACCGAGTAGGTCATCTTGGATCAATAATAATGAGACGAATTCTTGAAAATTCCACTAGTCATCCACTAAAGAACCTGAAGATGCTTGCGAATGATGAATTTTCATGTGATGCTTGTTATCAAGGCAAATTAATTACCAGACCATCGACCCTGAAGGTCGGCATCGAATCCCCTAGATTTTTGAAACATATACATGGGGACATATATGGACCTATTCACCCACCTAGTGGAGTGTTTAAATATCTTATGGTTCTAATAGATACATCATCAAGATGGTCTTATGTGTGCCTTTTATCATCCTGTAACCTGGTGTTTACGAGGCTACTAGTACAAATAATAAGATTAAGGGCGCAATTCCCAGATTATCCAATTAAATCTATTCGTCTAGATAATGCTGAAAAATTTTTATCCCAAGCTTTTGATGATTACTGCATATCAATTAGGATAAATATTGAACATCCGGTAGCTCATGTTCATATTCAAATTGACATGCAGAGTCATTTATTAAGCGCCTACAATGGATAGCTAGACCGTTGCTTATGAAATCAAAATTATCCACTACCGTGTGGGGTCATACTATCTTACATTCAACATCACTTGTACGTCTCAGATCGACTAATTATAATAAATATTCTCCATCACAATTAGTGTTTGATCATGAACCAAATATAGCTCATCTCCAAATTTTCAATTGTGCGGTATACGTGCCTATAGCACTACCACAACGTACTAAGATAGGCACTCAATAGAGGTTAGGTATATACGTTGCGTTTGACTCACCCTTCATAATTCAGTACCTTAAACAGTTGACAGGAGATTTATTTATTGCTAGATTTGCATATTGTCAGTTTGATGAAATAATTTTTGCGCAATTAGGGGGAGAGAAAAAGAAACCCCAAAGAGAAAGAGAAATTGCGTGAAAAATCTCATCTCTATCTAATTTTGATCCACGAACACGCATCTGTGAATAGGAGGTCCATAAGATCATCCACTTACAAAAAATAGCAAATCAAATGCCAGATGCATTTACTGATTTGAAACGGATAACTAAGTCACATATCCTTGCAGTGAATGTGCCTATCCGGATTGATGTCCCAAAGGGACTATCTGCTAGTATCACAGCTTCTGAATCCTAACACGCTTGAAGCGTGGTAGACCAATAGGTTCAAAGGATAAACATCCTAGAAAGAGAAGCGTAAAGATTAATAAAGATGATACTACAAAGGAACATCCTGAAGAAGGTCAAGACTTGAAAAATCTTGACATTCCTAAAAAAATCAGTGAACTTGTGACTCAAGTGAATGAAGAACTTCCAATAAGTTCTACTAGTGATGCGATAAATTTAAATTGATCGAAAGTTATAGTGGATAATATTTTTGCATATAATGTTGCACCTAACCTCATGCAAGAGAATGAGGTTATTGAGCCTAAATCCGTCGAAGAATGTCGACGTAGAGATGATTGACCTAAATGGAAAGAAGCAATTCAATCTGAGTTGAATTTATTCTCTAAGCGTGATGTATTTGGACATGTATTCCAAACACCTGATAGTGTAAAATCAGTTGGCTATAAATGGATTTTTGTGCGAAAGCTAAATGAGAGAAATGAAATTGTAAGATACAAAGCACGCCTTATTGCAGAAGGCTTCTCTCAACTATGAAGAAACATACTCACCTGTTATGGATACAATAACTTTTTGATATCTTACTAGTTTAGCTGTACATGAAAATCCTGAAATACATCTAAAGGATGTAGTTACAGTTTACCTATATAGTTCACTTGAAAGTGAAATTTACATGAAAATTTCAGAAGGATTGAAATTGCCTGAAGCATGTAATAAGTCTCGAGAAATATTCTCAGTCAAATTGCAAAGATCATTATATGGTCTAAAACAATCAGGGCGTATGTGGTATAATCGCCTTAGTGAGTACTTGATAAATAAATGGATATATAAACGATGTCATTTGTCCATATGTTTTTATTAAGAAAACGGGATCAGAGTTTGTAATACTCGCTATTTGTGTTGATGATATAAATCTCATTAGAAATCCTTAAGAGGTCCAAATGGCAATTGGATATCTAAAGAAAGAATTTGAGATGAAAGATCTCGGAAAGACAAAATTTTGTCTGGGTCTGCAAATTGAACATTTAGCAGATGGGATTTTTGTTCATCAATCTGCCTATACTGAGAAAATCTTAAAACGATTTTATATAGACAAAGCACATCCATTAAGTACTTCAATGGTCATTAGATCGCTTGAAGCGAATAAAGATCCATTCCGTCCTCCAGAAGAGGATGAAGAACTCCTTAGTCCTGAAGTGCCATATCTCAGTGCTATTAAATCACTTATATATCTTGCTAACTCAATTAGACATGATATAACATTTTCTTAATTTGCTAGCAAGATACAGTTCTTCCCTAAAATGAAGGCATTGGAACGGTATTAAACATATTCTGCGATACCTGAAAGGTACAATTGATATGAGTTTGTTTTATACTAATAAAGGTTGTGCAGACCTTGTTGGTTATGCAGATGCAAGTTATTTTTTAGATCTACATAAAACTCGATCTCAAATAGGCTATCTGTTCACGTACGAAGAAAGTGCTATGTCATGGCGATCTACAAAGCAGTCCGTAGTTGCTACTTCTTCAAATCATGCTGAAATAATAACAATTCATGAAGCAGGTAGAGAATGTATGTGGTTGAGATCAATGATACATTCCATCTAAGAGAAATCTGGACTGAAAAATGATGTCAAAGTACCCACAGTCATATTTGAATATAATGTCGTGTGTACATCTTAGTTGAAAGGTGGCTTTATAAAAGGAGACAGAACGAAACACATGTCACGAAAATAATTCTACATACATGATCTTCAGAAGAAAGGTGATATTGATGTACAACAAATTTGTTCGAGTGATTTTGTTGAAGACTTATTCACTAAGGCATTACTATCGTCAACATTCGAGAAGATAAGATATAAAATTGGAATGCGTCGTTTCCAAAGTATCAAATGAAGCTTTCATCAGGGGGAGAAAATATGCACTGTACTATTTTTCCCTTAGCCAAAATTTTTTCCCACTGAATTTTTTCTGGCGAAGTTTTTAATGAGGCAGCTAATGATGCATATTAAAGTTATCTAGAACCTTTCTTTTACATGGACAATTCAGGGGGAGTATTAAAGAATGAACGTCCACTAGTAAAATGGAAAGGAAAAGTTTGTCAATAATGCATGTTATGGGCTAGCATCATAATAATGCATGTCTCTTTTCTTCATTATGTATAGCCTTGGGGAGAGTAAGAAAAATAATGAATACAGAAGTGTAGAAACATATAAGAGAAATAATATCTCCCTCTCTCTCTCTTTAATATTATACTACTCACTCCTCTCTCTCTCGTTCTTTTATATTTAGATTTAACATAGCAATATACTGTTAGTAGTTTATAACATAGTAATATACTATTATCAGTTCACAATATATTATATTTTATAATGAATATAAAGTTGTCTGCTTGAGTTTCTGCTTCTGCTCCTTTATTACATAGGACTCATAAAAATATTTCGTAGACACTCTAATTAAATATTTTTATGACAGTTGTTTATTGACGTGTGGATTTCAACTATTTGACTATATTTTTTTAGCTGGTTCAACTATTATTTTACAATATTACCCCCCAATAAGATATTTTTTCAATTGTTTCAACTATGATTTTACTATATCATCCCTATCAATTATTTTAAGTAATGTTTATAATAAAATTAAGATAAAATAATTTTTTTAAATGGACAAATAAAATTAATGATAACTATTTTAACATCTTTCAATAATTATATTTGTGTAGAAAATGAAGTGTTTTTTTAAAAAATATACTCCCTTAGTCCCATTTTGTGTTGCACTCTTTGATTTGACACGGTGTTTAAGAATAAAAGGAAGTCTTTTAAATCTTGTGATCTAAAATCAATTTTTAGATATTTGTATAGTTGAGAATCATTTCATTAAGGATAAAAAAAAGATTTTAAAGTTAAATTGTTTCCAATTAGAGTAAGATGACATTTTTTTTGGGACGGATCAAAAAGAAAAGGAGCCCACATAAAATAGAACAGAGAGAGTAAGATAAATAAATCAGAAAAGATAAATAAATCAAAAAGTTTATGTATATTACTTGAAATGATGTAAAAAGTACAAGAATTGTCAATTTAAAAATTTGGTTCTTGAATTTTATCCGCATGCTTGTTTGAATTGTCCGTTTCTATTCATTTATCATATAGGGCGCATAAAAATATTTCGTAAACTTTTTAATTAAATTTTTTATAGTAGTTGCTTATTAGTGCACCTGATTCAACTGCTTAACTATATTTCTTTAGCTGCTTGAACTAAATCAATATTACCTCTAATAAAACATTTTTATGATTTCATATAAATAGTAAAATCAAGATAAAACAAGTTTCTTTTTAAACTGAAAAAATAAAATTAAATAACTATTTTAATATCTTTCAATGATTATATTTGTGTCAAAAAAAATTAATTCAGAAAAATTATTGAATAAATAAATTAAAAGGTTTATGTATATTACTTAAAATGATGTAAAAAAAATACTACATGCATAATAATTGTCAATTCAAAAGTTTGGTTCTTGAATTTTACTAGCACCACATAAGTTGGAACCGCAAAAGTAACATACATTGTTTAAAATTTAAGTAAAAACATACTATAAATTACAACAATTAATAATTTAACAAAAATATAAAAAAATTTGATTAATGTTCAAAATTTTATATGTGCAACGTAAATTGGAACAAAATAAATAACATAAATTATTTAAATTTAACACAAAATGTATTCACAATAATTAACAATTTAATTTTTAAAAATATATAAAAGATCTATCAGTGTCACATAAATCGAGATAAAAATAACATATATGGGCTTGTGTCTGATTAATTCTTTTTTACCAAATTAAATATTATCTCCATTAATGAATTGTTCATATTTAATTTGGTAAAAAAAATTAAGAAAATTTATAAATTCTATGATCTTAAATTAAAAATATATCACATTATTTGGCTAAAACATTTTTTGATCTTGTGGTAATTTGTCATGAGAAAAGTTAAATTTTAAAAGTTATAAAAAAAAAGAGAAAAAATATTCTTTTTGAGATAAACTGAAAAAAAAACAAATAAATTAAAACGAATGAAATATCATATTTCAAATTTAAATTTAATAAAAATAATCAAATATATTTATTGAGCCCAAGTAACACTTTGCCACCTTTACCAGTATGTATAATATCTCCAAGATTCCAACCCACCAATTTTAATCCTATTCCTTTTTCATTCCAAACAACTCATGACTAATTTTATCCAAAAATATAGATTTTGTTGTTTTATTCACTTCAAATATATTTATGGGGATTAATTAATAGTCAATATTTACTTTGTTTCCACTACAGAAAAAAATTAGCAACATACCCAATGGAGGAATCTCACAAGTAGAATCTGGGGAGGGTAAATGTACACAGGTCTTACTACGACCTCATAGAGATAAAAAGGTTGTTTCCGCAAAATCCTCGTCTGAAAGAATCAAGCCCTATAAGTAGAAGACACTAGACATGGAAAAAAGGGACTAATGCAGGCATTGCCACATAACTTCCTCCTCCAATCACAAAGAAGCAAGCTCTCGAAGAAATATGAAACAGATTCGAAAATGGTCTGATGAAAGTGCTCAATACAAAAAAAACATCCACTTAACTGAGCTTGACCTACACTATCATATCCCCAAATACACACGCAGCGCCTGGTGGGCAGAAAGTATGAAGTCCTCTATGTTCCAACAAAGTGTAAAGCTAACGCACAAAACATAAGGAGCAAATCTATCAAACACTAATTATAATACAAGAGCAAAATAGGGCAGATGCCTAATGCACCCACCTCCTCCTCTTGCTGTCATGATAAAATGAAAACAGTGGTTGCAGTAAAGAGCAACACAATCTGATTCAATCTACTCAAGCTTCAACTTTTGCCACCTTTCTCGGTTCTAATTGACCAGTTAGAGGGCACTGCATTTCTGTCCAACTAATTGGAACCATTGCACCACCTGCAAAAGTTTATCAACTATCTTTTAAGAACCTAAACCCTGCAACCTGAGGAAACACTGGAACATGTAATAAGTAATAAATAACATCTTCCTATAAATAAATATACTAGCTTGTGCAACTAAACTAGCTCTGATATCAACTCAAATCACACCTCAGCATCTAACTTAGATGGAAATGCAAAGGTTTTCACACAACTATCCCCTCCATATGATGATGTGTTTTGGATTCAAGTTTTCCGCAGACGAAGGAAAACCCTCAAGCTACACACCTTCCCCCACAACTCAAGTGGAATTACTCTGGCGAGCGAGTTGGTGGTATGTGTTCTATTTATACTTAATATTCAGAACCAGTCAGTCGTGCTCTGAATCAAATTTAACAGCATCACAAAGTCAACTGAAAATGTTAAAGCAAAACAAAATAGTTGATGGAGCCTTACCAGCTGCACTTTCAGCAGATACAACACCCAGCTCATTTTTCGCAGTTGACAGATAATATGCTCGTGCATCTCCAAGTGAGAGCTTTTCAAGAAAGAATACAACAAATTATACTCAAATAAGGAGCAAGTCAACATGCTTTACAAACAATTTTAGTTCCAAGAAATCACAACAAAGATTCCCCAATATTGCCAACGCTATGTGCCAATGGCTCATAATGATTCTTTAGATCAAAGATGGACTAAACTGCAACCAGAGTCTTCTACTGTAAATTAACCAATTAACCTGCACCTTAACAAGTCTGCTGAATTTGGAATTTGACTCTTATACTCTTTGCATATTTTAATTTTTTACTTCAGTTGCCTGGACAATATTACTAGCTGTTTACAACCTTAGGCAACTTTCGGGGATTTGCATACACTCATAATTTTAATCCTTTCTTAGTCATAAAATTTAATAGGAGATTACCACCAATGCACGAACAATATCACCCGGGCGGAAGGACAAATGCATGTCGACTTTATCAATCTCAGTTGCTCTGACATCTTGTTGCCTGTTCATTCAGAAAGTTTCAGATTTTCTGTACCAATATCTTGCAGCATTGCGAGTCAACTAGCATGCATATAAAGCAACTCAACATGCTAAAAGACGCAATTCTATAAGTCATATGGTAACTGAAAATTACAACTTAAAATTTAAGGCTTAATTCTGCGACTATTCAGTAAAATATGAACATAGTGATATTTGAAAATACCAACTGCTGTGATTCAACAAATGGATGTAGAACTGGAGATTGAAACCCCATATGAATTGCATGCACTAAGAATACCAAATATATGAGGGGTGTTAAAAGTGAAAAAATAGTATTTAATGGTCAGCAATCTAAGAGCAGTTGCTAGGCTTTATGGTGGATACATGACTAACCAAAGGAGTCATCTTTACTGGAAAGGGAAACAGCATAACAAACATCCTTACCTTCAATTATGTAATAACAAGAAAGAAATACATGCTGCTTGCTTTTACACAATTCACAGATAGTAAACGGTTGATAGCTTCAAAAATATTAATTTAAGCGTTAAATTTACACCAATATCCACTGGACTACATATTCCTATAATAGCTAACACTTCCATCAAAAATTTTAAGTTAAAAAAATTTATTCAAAATTTGTTAGCTTTTCTCCAAAAAAGAATTAAATCTTCTATTAAATCGTGCATCACGTGATATTTAGAGTATTTCAAATGTGATTGATCCAGCAGAGTGGACAAAAGAACTGCTCAGACTGTATATTTCTGCTTAAATTTTCTTTATCCTCTACCTTTCTTTTCTTTTGACAAGTTTTTATCCCCTTTGCTTTCAACACAAGATTATTGTGAAGGTATTAAGCATCAACTTTACCCCGACTGTAAAATTAATCCAACACAGCCTGACAGGGAAATTTCAGAGATAGAATATCTGTATTTTTTTAATGATTTTTTCCTTTTTTTGGGACAAAGGTAACAATTTTTTTATGAAAATTTTCAGAAACAGAATATCCCCTACACATGTTAGAAACACAAACATATTGAACAGTATAACCATGTATTTATACGGTTTCCTGCTGCATTGTGGATGATTCTTGACCTGCAACATAATTATCCAAATTTGAACTTTTAATACAGGAGTCCATAAAAATAGCAGTAACTTTTTCTTTTGAGAAAGCAAAAAAGAAAAAATAATAACAATAACAATAGTAACTTTATGATCTATGATTCATCATATGAAGACCATTTTCTAAGAAATCAATGCAACAATGTGCAATTCGGTCATTATAATTGTATGGAGTAGAGGTTTCAGATCAAAACATAGCGTGTGAATCATTTACAGCAAATCAATCATATTTTGCACGTTGTGACACTTAGAGTGGTTAGTAAGATTATATCGTGTAGAGAATTAGCATGAAAAAATCAGTAGGCAAACTTAACCATGGTAAAATGATCTGCATTAATATGGTACATACTGTTAATAAGTTCATGCAGGGATGCAACGTGTACAAATACAAAGACCACATATTACATAGAGCATCCATCATACACCCTACCGATACCAGAACATGCCCTGATCTATCTCCTATCATAAAAGACCAAGGCAGAAATCGTCCTCTCAAAGAAGAAACTTATACTGCTAATACTATGTATTTTTCAGTCCATCATCAGTACCTGGCATGAAATAAACACCACTACTATCTTGCCATTCTCATTTAACTTACCCCATAACTGTTGGTTAAAAAACAGTTATAACCCAGTGCATATTCTATGTTCTTTATGTCTCATACTTCATTACAAGAGCAATTGTTTTGCCAAGTGAGGTCCTATATTACACCCCAGCAGAGTTCTGCATCCATTTTGTCCAAAACACTTGAAAAATGAAAAACCCTTGATGAAATCACACTTGAAGAGTTGCCCAAAACTTGTAATCATAATTTTCAACTGAAAAAGGAAGTCAAATTAACTAACCTAATAATGCCGGTGAATTTCTCACGCACAGATTTGGAATCAACACATACTATGTCTGCCGAAGCCGTTCTAGCCATCACCTTAGTAACCTGTCCAAAAAAAAAAAAAGGCAAACTCATTGAAAAGAGAACTCGTCTAAAAAGTTTTGTAGAAAAAAGGAAGTCCACTACTTACATAAATCCAATTAAATTTAAAAGATATAGTTTTAACTTGTGAGAATGTGAGAAATATTGAAGAACAATATTATTGACTTATAGTTACATTAGTGCCTATGCGCCCCAAGTGCGCCTGGATGAGGAAGTCAAAAAGCTTTTTTGGCAAGAGTTGGATGAGGTTGTGAGAGGTATACGTGTTACAGAAAAAATCTTCATTGGGGGAGATTTTAATGGGCATATCGGTGCAACTCCTAGTGGGTTTGAAGATGTCCATTGAGGCTTTGGTTTTGGGGAGAGGAATGGAGGAGGGACGTCTCTTTTGGATTTTGCTAGAGCCTTTGAGTTAGTTATTGCTAACTCATGCTTCCCAAAGAGGGAGAATCACTTGATTACCTTCCGTAGTACGGTAGCTAAGACTCAGATTGATTACTTACTCATCCGGAAGGGCGACAGAAGCCTTTGCAAGGTTTGCAAGGTTATTCCGAGTGAAAATATCTCCACTCAACATAGGCTCCTAGTGATGGACTTACAAATTAAGAGAAAAAAGAAGAAGAAGGTTAGTTATACCCAACCGAGGATTAGATGGGGAGGCTTGACTCCTCTTTCTCGAGAGATGGGAGACAAGTTGAGTAGTTTAGGAGCTTGGGGGAGTAACGGAGATATGAACAGTATGTGGGACACTACTGCTGGTTATATTAGAAAAGTAGCTACCGATGTATTAAGGGTTTCGAGAGGGACTTTTAGTGGACGTCAGAGTGATTGGTGGTGGAATGGAGAAGTTCAAAGCAAGGTGAAAGCTAAGAAGGTTGCTTATACGGAGTGGTTGGAGTGTAGGGATGAGGATGAAAAGTGAAGGTTAAAGTATATCTATAAGACGACGAAGACAGAAGCGAAGACAGCGGTGACGTGTGCTAAAACAACAGCATTTGAGCGCCTATATGTTAAGCTAAGTGATAAAGACAGGCACAAGAGATAGTATAGGCTCGCAAAAGTGAGAAAGAGGAAAGCTCGCGACTTGGACCAAGTGAAGTGCACTAAGAATGAGAAGGATGAGGTGTTGGTCGATGAGACCTCCATTAAGCTTATGTGGCAAGCTTACTTCCATAAGCTCCTAAACGAAAAAGGAGAGAGAGATATTGAGCTGGGCAAGTTGTCACACTCCGATGATCATCAAGATTTTAGTTATTTTAGGCGTTTCAGAGCTGAGGAGGTTAGATATGCTACTAGTAGAATGAAGAGAGGGAGGGGGATCGGTCCCGATGAGATTCCGGTGGATAATGGTCAAGGATGATATAGAGTGGTTGACTAGGTTGTTTAATGCCATTATAAGGACTGCTAAGATGCCCGATGAATGGAGTACAATGGTCCCATTGTACAAGAACAAGGGTGATACTCAAAACTGTAACAATTACAGGGGTATCAAGTTGTTAAGCCACACTATGAAGATCTGGGAGAGAGTGGTGGAGATGAGGGTGAGAAAAGAAGTGTCTACTTCAGAGAATCAGTTCGGATCCATCTTGTTCGGAGATTAGCGGAGAAATATAAGGAAAGAAAGAAGGACCTTCATATGGTGTTCATTGATCTAGAGAAGACACATGACAAAGTCCCGAGGGATGTCCTATGGAGATGTCTAAAGTTGAAGGGTGTTCCAATAGTGTATATTAGGGTGATAAAGGACATGTGTGACGGAGCTAAAACTCAAGTAAGAACGATGGAAGGAGACTCAGAATATTTTCCTGTTGAGATGGGGCTTCATCAATGATCTGTGTTGAGCCCATTTCTTTTTGCCTTAGTAATGGATGCGCTGACACAATCTATTCAGGAGGATGTTCCATGGTGTATGTTATTTTAGACGACATAGTACTGATTGATGAGACTCGAGCTAAAGTTAATGACAGACTAGAGGTTTGGAGACTGGCTTTGGAATCTAAGGGGTTCAAATTGAGCGAGATCAAAACAGAATACTTGGAGTGCAAATTTAGTGTTATAAGGGATAAAACAGACTTTGATGCTCGATCCATTCCCAAGAGAGAAAGCTTTATATATCTTGGGTCCATTAGAGTAGCAGCGATATTGACAATGATGTCACACACCATATTAGGACAGCATAGACGAAATGGAAGCTTGCCTCTGGAGTTCTGTGTGATAAGAAGATACCACCTAAAATAAAGGTAAGTTTTATAGAACAGTGGCTAGACCGTCCTTGTTGTATAGGGTAGAGTGTTGGCCAATCAAGAACTCACATGTTCAAAAGATGCAGGTTGCAGAAATGAGGATGTTGAGATGGATGTGTGGACATACCAGGAGCGATAAGGTTAGGAATGAGACCATTCGGCAGAAGTTGGAGGTGGCTTCTGTGGCTGACAAGATGAGGGAAGCGAGATTGCATTGGTTTGGACATGTGCAGAGAAGAAGTATCGATGCTCCTGTTAGGAGGTGCGAAAGGTTGGAATTAGGTGTTACTCGAAGGGATATAGGCAGACCGAAAAAAATATTGGGGGAAAGTGATCAGATAATATATGACGAAACTTTATCTCACCGAGGACATGACCTTAAATAGAAAGAAGTGGAGGTCGCATATTAGAGTAGCAGGCTAATGGGTTAGCGAAGGTAGAATGATGTCCGACCTAATGATATAGTAGGTTAGTAGGAGTAGTCAATTTTATCTTATATTGCCATTGTCTGTCTTATATTTGTTACTTTTTTTGTTAAATTTTTTTTACTGTGACTTTTTTGTACTTACATACTATCGTTTGCTTTCATTATTAGTCGTTCGTCCTTTTTTTGTTCTTTCCCTTTTTTCCCATATCTAGTATTTTCTGCTTATAGGGCTTGATTCATGAGATGAGGGTTTCCCAGAAATAGTCTCTCTATCTCTATGAGGTAATGGTAAGGTCTACCTACATGTCACCCTCCCCAGACCCTACTTGTGGGATCACATTGGGTATCTGTTGTTGTTGGTGGGCATTTACATTACTATATAGAGACCCTATTTATAGATACTACAAGATAATCCAAGTCCAAGTAGGGACAACATACTATCCTATTTCAATTCTAAATAGGATTATATACTCCTACCACATAAGCATTGGTTGTTAAGTGGTCGTGGATACCTTGACCTTTGCACCATAATTCAACCGAGGAAGTCCATGCTAAATAGTTAGAACTACCCATTAATGGTTTTGAAGTGATCATAGGATTTGAACTTCCTATTTCTGTACCTTTGGAGCCAAACATATTGATCCCAAAGCAAATCTTCTGAAATCAAACTTTTGTGGTCAAAACAAGAGGAAACCAATTGCAAGAATCCAAAATCCAATAAAAAGGGGAAAAAATAATGATGTCATTGGAAATTAGATTTGTCCACCAGAACCTAGTCAAAAAATAAAAAAAATATGTGGTCTACCTCGAAACGCAGAGGTGATCTCACTGAGGAAAAAAATTCAAAATTTGGCCGAAAACTGTCTGGAATTACTGAAAAAGTCATTGTAAATTGCTTGAAATCGTTGAAAGCCTAATTTCGACGATCGGATCTGGAAAAAAGTGATTGGGGTTTGGTAGGAATTACTGGCCGACCCCAGCAAAAGAAAATGTCAAAAAAATTGACCGGAGAAGCCACACGAGCCGACGCGTCCTAGATCTCGCCGGAAACTACCACCTTCGAGCAGCGTGAGGGCGCGTGATGGGCTGTTTTCCTATGGTTCTGGTTGGATTTTGGTCGCCCAAGCTTCCCGAGCCTAGTTATGGTGTTGGTTTTCGCACAACACCCACAGAATCGAAAGTGAAACAAAACAACCGATGCACAGTGACTTTTGTTTTCCTCGCCGATGCTCTGATACTATGTGAGAAATATTAAAGAAAAATATTATTGACTTGTGTATTTACATTACTACATAGAGACCCTATTTATAGATACTACAATATAATCCAAGTCTACATAGAGACCCTATTCCAATTCTAAATAGGATTATATATTCCTATTCCTATTCTAACATAATAACCTAAAGAATCTACACTTGCATTATCACAATCAAGAATGAGTTTAAGCAAAGAAAGGTAGCATAGATAAGTACCTAAGTTTTTTATTTCTTTTATAATACAGTCCTACCTGCTTGAAACAAGAGCATATAGTACCAGTTCTATAATATTATTGTTAGCTTTTATGGCCAACGTATGTTGTTAATATTAATCTTGGTTTAGTATTTAATTACTAACTAAATTCAAACGGATAATGTCTAGTGAAGTTATTAAACCGTCCACTACTCATGTTGGTGGAAGTTAGTTAACTTCCCACCATCATCCATTATGATTGGTGGAAGTTACTATAACTTCCCACCACTCTTATCCTAACTTCCCACCACCACCCATTACTTATTAGTGAGAAGTTGTGGGTATGTTAGTGGGAGATTATGGAAGGATAATGGGTGGTTAAGGGGCATGATAGTGGGAAGTTATGACAGTTAGTATGGGTATAACTTCCCTATTCATGACGATGGAAAGTGGGATTAAAGTGATTGGTCCTCTCTCTGCATATAAATACTGAAGATTACTGTAGTTTCCATCAACAATCATTCTAAAAGAAATCAGTAAGGTCAAGAGAGAGAAAAACTAATATCTAATTAAGAACAAGCAAAAGGCTTCCGCACAAGCAATCAAGTCAAGATCTCATGGTTGATTCTGGTATGTTTTCTTGACTAAACTTATGCGTAATGTGAAAATCATATAGTTCTACGATCTTGAATTTAGATTATTATATTTGACAATATGAATTACCGTTAATCCTTACATGTGGTATCAGCGCACGGTTGAAGAACTAGTGATTTTCCATTCTGATTATGTTTTCTTTAACTTTATGAGTCCTATTTATGAAATTCTAGGAATCATAATTACTGTTAGTTATAGATGTGTAGAAGTTTTAATACTTCTGTTGTGTTAACTTGGAATTATATGTGAGATTTGTTAATCACCAAAGTGGTCTAATCTCTGAATGGTTAATTCCAAAACAATGATTAACTTAATTCAATTATCCATTGTTTTGATGCTTATAATTATATGGATAAAATTGAAGTTTTTGGTCATAAGGCATTTATGGATCGCCCAAAGGTTGATTATTTGTTCTATAACCATTAACATGAACGTGATAATTTAGATATATTGTTAATGATATTTATTTATCCAAAGATGATGAATATTATTAATTGATATGTCAAAATTATCAAATAATGTTTATACTTAAGCATCATTATGTGTAATGTTGTATCTTGATGTTTGCCCAAAGGAGGACATCAATATACATTTAAGAGTTAATAAACCATCTCTGAATCTAATAGTATAACTCAAAGCATTACTGATTAGCATAACCTATTTGTAGCATTTGCCCTTCATTCGCGTTCTGCCTCTATTACGACCTTTAACGGACTTAACTTCTCAGGCTGGTGCAAACAGATCAAATTTCATCTCAGAGTTTTAGATCTGGATGTTGCACTTTACACTAAGAGACCAACTGCTATTACTGAAACTAGCAGTGTTGAGGAAAGATCCCATTATAAGCACCGAGAGCGGTCTAACAGGTTAGGCCTAACGTTCATGCGAATGAATATTGTGGGCAATATTAAGACTACTCTTCCCAAGACTGAGAATGCAAGTGAATTTTTGAAACTTGTGGAAGAATCCTCCCAAACTGCTGATTAGTCTCTTGCTGGGACACTAATGGGTACTTTGAACACCATGAAGTCCGATGGTTCATATACTATGCATGAGCATGTCATTGAAATGACAAACATAGCAGCAAGACTTAAGTCCTTGGGGATGGAAGTGGAACAAAATTTCCTTGTACAATTCATCATAAACTCATTACCGTCTGAATATTGCCCTTTCCAAATGAACTACAACACCACGAAAGACAAATGAAATATTCATGAATTGCATGGAATGTTGGTTCAAGAGGAAATAAGGCTCAAGAATCAAGGAACCCACTCCATCAAGGAGCTAGAAAGAAAGGAAAGAAGCATGGTAAGGGAAGACAGAAACAACTTAATGTTAATGAGTCATCATCTCAAGTACGTAAGAAAGAACATAAGGATGATAAGTGTCGTTTCTATGGAAAACTTGGACACTTTCAGAAAGATTGCCTGAAATGTAAGGCATGGTTCGAGAAGAAAGGTAGGCCTTGCGCTTTTACATGTCTTGAATCAAACTTAACTGAAGTTCCTTATAATACCTGGTGGATTGACTCTGGTTGTACTGTTCATGTTTCTACTACGATGCAGGGATTCCTTACAACACAGATCATAAAGGAGAATGAAAGATTTGTGTACATGGGGAATAGAGTGAACGCTCCAGTTGAAGCTATCGGGACTTACCGTTTGATTCTCGATACTGGACATCATTTAGATTTGTTAGAAACTTGTTATATACCTTCTCTTTCGAGAAGTTTAGTTTCTTTGTCTAAGTTAGATAAGACTGGATACTCTTTTAATTTTGGTAATAGATGTTTTAGTTTGTTTAAGCATAATTGTTTCATTGGTACTGGTACTCTCGTGATAGCTTATACAAACTGAATCTTGATAATCTGTTTGTCGAATCACTCTTAACTTTGCATCATAATATTGGTACCAAACAAAGTTTGGTGAATGAACAATCTGCTTACTTGTGGCATAAACGTTTGGTTCACATGTCCAAAGAAAGATTGGACAGATTAGTTAAGAATGAAATCCTTCCAGATTTGAATTTTACTGACCTTAACATTTGTGTGGATTGTATTAAGGGAAAACAAACAAAACACACAAAAAGGAGCCACAAGAAGCTCACAGCTTCTTGAAATTATACACACTAATATATGTGGTCCTTTTGAGATTACATCTTTCAGTAAGGAAAAATACTTTATCACCTTTATTGATGATTTTTCACGTTATGGATATGTCTATTTGTTGCATGAAAAATCTCAAGCAATTAATGCCTTCGAGGTATTTATTACTAAGGTTGAAAGACAACTAGACAGAAAAGTGAAAATAATTAGATCAGATAGAGGTGGTGAGTATTATGAAAGATATGATGAAACTAGACAACACCCTGGTCCATTTGCTAAATTCCTAAGCATGACATATGTGCTCAATACACAATGCCAGGCACACCATAACAAAATGGTGTGGCAAAAAGGCGTAATCGTACATTAATGGATATGGTGAGGAGTATGTTGAGTAATTTATCTCTATCTCTTTCTTTATGGATGTATGCTTTAAAGACTGCCATTTACTTACTAAAGAGGGTTCCTAGTAAAGCAATTCCAAAGACACCTTTTGAACTATGGACTGGTAGGAAACCTAGTTTGAGGTACCTGTATGTTTGGGGTTGTCCGACTGAAATTAGAATTTATAATTCACAAGACAAGAAATTGGATTCAAGAACAATCAGTGGTTTCTTCATTGGTCATCTAGAAAAATCAAAGGGGTATATATTTTGTTGTCCTAATCATAGTACGAGAATTGTTGAAATTGGAAATGCTAGGTTTATTGAGAATGGTGAAGTTAGTGGGAGTGAGGAACCACATAATGTGGAAATTAAAGAAGTTGAGGTTCAAATTTCTCTACCTTATACTTCTTCTGAAGTTGTTCCTGAAGTTGTTGTACAATCTAATAATCAACAAGAACAACAAATTGATGCTCCTACTAATCATGATGAAGCCATAATTGATGAACAAACAGTAGATGAATCAGAAGAAGTAGCATTAAGGAGATCTCAAAGACAAAAGAGATCTGCTATTTCTGATGATTATTTGGTATATCTGCACGAGTCAAAAATTGACTTGGGAATTGATAATGATCCAGTCTCATTTTCTCAAGCCATTGAAAGTGAAAATTCTGATAAATGGATAGAAGCCATGAAAGATGAGTTGAAGTCTATGGAACATAATGATGTTTGGGACCTTGTGGAATTACCTGAAGGTTGTAAAAGAGTTGGGTGTAAATGAGTCTTTAAGACCAAACGAGACTCAACTGGCAACATTGAACGTCACAAGGCCAGACTTGTTGCCAAAGGTTTCACTTAGAAAGATGACATCGATTATAGGGAGACCTTTTCACCCCTCTAGAAAAGATTCACTCAGAATTATAATGGCTTTAATAGCTCATTATGACTTAGAGCTACATCAAATGGATGTGAAAACTGTCTTTCTGAATGGGAATTTGGAGGAAGAAGTTTATATGAATCAACCTGAAGGGTTTTCTATCAAAGGAAAGGAACACATGGTGTGTAAACTTAAGAAGTCAATATACGAACTTAAACAAGCTTCCCGACAATGGTATCTTAAGTTTAATAAAACTATTGTCAGCTTTGGATTTAAGGAAAGCACCATTGATCGGTATATATATCTAAAGTTTAGTGGGAGTAAGTTTATTTGTTAGTTCTATATGTTGATGACATCTTGCTTGCTACGAATGATCTTGGTTTATTGCACAGTACCAAGAAATATCTCTCTGACAACTTTGAAATGAAAGATATGGGAGAGGCATCCTATGTGGTTGGGATAGAAATATTTCGGAATCGATCACAAAGATTGTTGGGATTGTCTCAGAAAGCCTATATTAATAAAGTGTTAGAGAAATTTAGAATGGAAAAATGTTCATCCAGCCCCGTTCCAATTCAGAAAGGAGATAAATTTAGTCTCAATCAATATCCAAAGAATGAATTGGAACGTAAGCAAATGAATGATATTCCTTATGCATCAATTGTTGGGAGCCTAATGTATGCCCAGACATGTACCAGACTAGACATAAGTTTGGTTGTTGGGATGTTGGGGCGTTATCAAAGTAATCCAGGAATGGATCATTGGAAAGCTTCGAAGAAGATGTTACGATACTTGCAACGAACAAAAGATCATATGCTCACTTATAGAAGATCTGATCATCTTAATGTAGTTGGATATTCAAATTCAGATTATGTTGGTTGTGTGGATACAAGAAAATCCACATTTGGATATTTGTTCCTATTAGTTGGAGGAGCAATTTCATGGAAGAGTGCGAAACAGTCTGTTATAGCTGCATCCACTATGGAAGCTGAGTTTGTGGCATGCTTTGAGGCCACAATTCAAGCTAATTGGCTGCGTAACTTTATTTCAGGACTTGGGCTAGTCGACAGTATTTCTAAGCCGCTGAAACTTTACTGTGATAATACGGCAGCAGTCTTCTTCTCTAAAAATGATAAGTATTCAAAGGGTGCTAAGCATATGGAATTGAAATACTTTTCAGTTAGGGAAGAAGTTCAGAAACATAAAGTGTCAATTGAACATAAAGTGTCACCACACTTATGATTGTTGATCCTTTGACGAAAGGATTACCACCCAAAACATTTATTGAACATGTTGAAAGAATGGGTCTTATAGATAACAATGAATGACTTTTTGTAAAGATTTTATTATGTTTAAGCAATTGACACTTTGAGCTCAATTATGTATGTTTCTGTTATTATTGCCTGTTTTATCTTGTATACATTATGTTGAAAATGATGTTGACAGGTTTTAGTTTAGATAAAGATATTCTAAACATTATCGTTGGACCATTATGGATTTAAAGATTGTGCTGAGTAATATACTAATACTGTGGTACATGGAAGGAATTATGTCAAAGAAAGGATATATGACCGCCATGACTCGAATTAGTTGACTTATTCAAAACGACAAATGATGTTGAATTTAGTAATGTGCACATAGTAATTGAAATGTTTATTAAACCATTAAGTTATTGATGTTACATGTGCCAAGTGGGAGAATGTTAGCTTTTATGGCCCACGTATGTTAATTTTATGGCTCACATTAATATTCATCTTGGTTTAATATTTAAAAACTAACTAAATTCAAACGGATAATGTCTAGGGAAGTTATTAAACCATCTACTACTCATGTTGGTGGAAGTTACTGTAGCTTCCCACCATCATCTATTATGACTGGTGGAAGTTACTATAACTTCCCACCACTCTTATCCTAACTTCCCACCACCACCCACTACTTATGTTAGTGGAAAGTTGTGGGTATGTTAGTGGGAGATTATGGAATGATAATGGGTGGTTAGGGGCATGATAGTGGGAAGTTATGGCGGTTAGTACGAGTATAACTTCCCCTACCCATGATGATGGAAAGTGGGATTAAAGTGACTGGTCCTCTCTCTGCCTATAAATACTGAAGATTACTGTAGTTTCTATCAACAGTCATTCTGAAAGAAATCAATATAAGATCAAGAGAGAGAAAAACTAATATCTAATTGAGAACAAGCAAAAGGCTTCCGCACAAGCAATCAAGTCAAGATCTCATGGCCAATTCTGGTATGTTTTCTTGACTAAACTTATGCGCAACGTTAGTTCTAAGATCTTGAATTAATGATAGTATTACATGTTAGATTGTTTATGTTTGACAATCTGAATTACCGTTAATCCTTACAATTATTTCAAAAAGGGAACCTGAAGTTTTACAGTTTACAGTAAGTCTAAAAAGGAAAGTACTCACAGTTCTTTCTTCCTCTTTTCTGTTTACAATTTCTTATTATTTTTTTTTGTTGTTTACAATTATATAACAACAACAAACCTAGTGTAACCCCACAAGCGGGGTTTAGAAAGGGTGAGATATACGCAGGCCTTAACCCTACCTTTGTGGGTTAGGGAGGTTGATTTTGATAAATCCTCAACTCAAAAGAGAAGTTTTTCAAAGTAAGGTTGCAAGGAACATTACAAAGAATAGAAAGATACCCAGTAGATGAAGTAACATATAGTAATACACATCGAAGAATAAGAAACCACACGACTACGAAATACTACTACTAATAGGGAGCAGCTAGTCTCTGCCTCTCCCATATAAAGTATGACACCACTTGACTACCTACTACCTTACTACCTGAATTCTTGACCCCATTACCTTCTTACAGGGTCTCGTCCACAATTGGTTGAAGTTATTTTACGATTATATAATTATTAAAAAAAGTAGAGAAGATAAAAGCATGAATCATAATATCAAATCATAATTTTCCGCTTTCATGGAATTCACCAGAAGAACCAAAAACAAAGTTACCCAAAATAAGCTACGATTGACAAAAAGTGATACAACTAGTAAAGTCCTCAGCAATTTATTTCTTTTTTTGATAGTTCATAAATTGCTCGGCAATTTAGAAAAGAAAAACAAAAAATTAGGAGCCGCTAAAGCACATAAGTTCACCCAATGGCAGAGAGAAGGAAAAAGAAAAATGCCACAGCCACCTTGCACCGCACATCTGACACCTCTAGGTTAAAATTTTTAAAGAGAAAAACATGAAATGTATCATATAATAGCTGTATTTGGATAAACTTAATCTTTGAGACAAGACACAATGTTGCCTATGGACAATGTCTTACACTCGGGCAGTAACTGATAGAGAGAGTGATGATTGTGTCATCATACTCAACAAAGAGTTATCAAATTCAGGTCATCATACGCTAACACAGAATCTTCATGAAACTATCATTATATCATCTTAACCAAGAAAACTCACTCTAGCAAAAACAATGGAACCAGGCTGAGGAACTGCTCCGTGGGCTTTATGACCAGTAACTTCGACTGTTGATCTCTGATGAAGATTGACAAATGGAGAAAAAGATATTTAAAGAAACAGAAACTGATGAAACACAGAATTATCAGAAACAATTGGATATAGATAAATGTGCCAAAGAAAAATCTCATGACTGCACATGCTCATGCATGACAGCTCTTAAGAATCTGCTACAATTATCCATCTCACAGCGTTGTAACTAAATCAAACAATGAAGTTCTTTGATCAGGCTATGTATGAAGCAAAATATCCGGTGAAAATTGGAGTATAATGCCTTCTTTCTTTTCTTTTCAGATCAAACCATTCCAGATTGCCTTTCTTTGCTAATTCATCAGCGTTTAAGGCATTTGACCCCTTCAAGAAATTTCCAATTGACACCAAAGGGCGTGGCCCAATGATCTATAAAGTGGGTTGAGAACCATTATGTCTCAAGTTCAATCCCAACAGAAACAAAAAACACTGGTGATTTCTTCTAGTCTATGACATGATAGACAGAGTTACCAGATACTTGTTATGGAAACTGATCTGGATACCACAGTTATTAAGAAAAATCCCAATTGACAAAAGAAAAATGCTGCAAGTTGAAAATACAAATAGCAAAAGAAAACTCAGAGAAATATCCCTACTATATGCTAGGATGGAACATAAATATCCCTTTCACATAAAAGAAATTATAGCTCAATTAATAGCCGTCCCTTTTGCAACTTGGCATGCGAGAAAAAGAGGAATCAGATAATCTCCATTTCTTTCTTTTATATTGTGTGAGTGGCACCACGACTTCAGCAGTGAAGGACAATTGCCGAGAAGAAGGAAAGGAAAACCTTTCTCACAAAACTCATTCAATGTATTGGTTTTTAGCATTAGCCTAGTAAAAAACCAGTCAAACTGTACCATCAACACCTCTATAGACATTAAAAGACTGCAAAACAGTAAGATTGAGAGAGGAACAAAACCTGGTCAACAGAGTCGGAAGGCGGAGGTATAAGAGAACGGAATCCAGTGAGAGAGGAGAAAACGGTGCCATTCTCGGTTGATACGTAGGCCCCCTTACCGGCTTTCAGCTGTGAGGCTTTACCTAATACTTGTCCTGGCGTCACCAACTCTTGGATATCAGCTTCCATTGACATCCTCATTCTGTACCAACGGCTACTCCTCTCAACAATAACTTTGTTTGGGGCTTTTCGCAGTGTTGGTTCTCGGAATTAAGGGTGTTTGCACTAGCTTATTATTAGAGAAAAGGACTAAAAGAGAATATAATATGGTTAAAATAATTTATTATCTTTAGATTTGGATTCAAAATCATTTATATTTTTTTACTTGGAACACTAATAGTATATAATTTTATTATAGTGGTGTACTTTTGGTCATTCTCCAAATTTTTTGTTAAATTTTAGTAAAATGTCTTTGACTTTGAATGCAAAATATTATTTTCCAATAACCTAGAAAACATGATAAAGTTATTAAAAACCAATAAATTTTACAAATTTTTCACACCAATGTATCCATATTTTGAAGATATAAAGTTTTTACCATTTAGTAAATTTGATCTTGTATTTGATTTGAAGATATAAAAGTTAAAAACTTTACCATTTATTGAATTTGATTTTGTATTTGGTTTGCAGATTAACATACTACATCATTTTGCTAAATCTGTTTATTAGGAATATTCAATTTAAACTTCATCAATTCAGTATAACTGATTTATAAGACAGTAAGAAATGATTATGAAGCAATATAATAATGATTCGTGTAACTTTAATGAGGAGAGAAACAAAGGAGTGAAATGCATCTTCAAGAGAATATATCAATTATTTTATAAGATCAATCTACTCCTCATTGCTGATTTTAAGCATTGAATTAATAATAATAGTATATAATTTTATTACAGTGGTGTACTTTTGGTCATTCTCCAAATTTTTTGTTAAATTTTAGTAAAATGTCTTTGACTTTGAATGCAAAATATTATTTTCCAATAACCTAGAAAACATGATAAAGTTATTAAAAACCAATAAATTTTACAAATTTTTCACACCAATGTATCCATATTTTGAAGATATAAAGTTTTTACCATTTAGTAAATTTGATCTTGTATTTGATTTGAAGATATAAAAGTTAAAAACTTTACCATTTATTGAATTTGATTTTGTATTTGGTTTGCAGATTAACATACTACATCATTTTGCTAAATCTGTTTATTAGGAATATTCAATTTAAACTTCATCAATTCAGTATAACTGATTTATAAGACAGTAAGAAATGATTATGAAGCAATATAATAATGATTCGTGTAACTTTAATGAGGAGAGAAACAAAGGAGTGAAATGCATCTTCAAGAGAATATATCAATTATTTTATAAGATCAATCTACTCCTCATTGCTGATTTTAAGCATTACTATGCTATTGAATTAATTTGATTACACTGAAGAGCTTGATGAAGATAAATAACAATCATAAATGTAGAGAATTTGTTTAAGGCAGTGAGCCAAGCATTTCTTTTAGCATATGGACATACTGGTGTGAAAAAATTTACAACTTTTATTGGTTATTAATAACTTTTAACATGTTTTTAGTTTACTAAAAAATGGTATTTTGCATTCAAAGCCAAAAATATTCTAGTAAAATTAACAAAAAATTTGGAGGATGACCAAAAGTGCACCACTGTAGTAAACATTGTGTACTATTAGTGCTCCAAGCAAAAGAACATGGATGATTTTGAGTCCAAACCCAAAGATAATAAACTATTTTAGTCCTTTTCTCATAAACATTGTGTACTATTAGTGTTCCAAATAAAAAAACATGGACGACTTTGAGTCCAAACCCTAAGATAATGGACTATTTTAGTCCTTTTTTCCTTATTATTAGGTGGTTTGGGTTTTGAATGAAAAAGTTAGAAAAGTATTTCTAAGTATTTATTTTTTGGGCCAAAAATTTTAAAATAAGTGAAAGGTTAATAGTAGGATATCTCCTATTTTTTACTTTTTAATTATGACTTATAAATTACTTTTTATTAGCTTATTCAAATAGACACCAATTTTATTTATGTCATACTGAAAAACTAAATAACATAGAAGAATAACGTCAACGTCAATCACATTCAACTCAACTAAGTCAGTCCGGATATCTCTATGATAGACGAAAATGATACCATCCTTATAGATTTGCTCAACAAAGCAGACTCATTGCTGGGAGTAGAAATATTGAAAGACTAACTTAATAGTCACCTATGGGTTATAGAAGGCAATGTCGTATTCGAATCAAGTGAAGCATGAATATCAAGGGAAAGGACTCGAAGAATACCAATTTCAATATTAGGTGAGTACTCTTTGTCTTGGCAACTAGCCATAGCATAGAGACAGTTTGAACCTCCATTTTTCCCAATAATATTACCTCCTGATTACCTCAAACTGGTGGTGTTGCCGAAGAAGATTAGGCTTTGTTACCCTACTTCGGACAATCATACTGAATATGAACCACCTAAACACACTTGTAGCAAACATTAGTACCCTCATGGTACTGTAAAACCCGATAAAATTACTACAATATCCTAGAGGAGAGATATGCGCATAACACATCTTTTCCATGTTCCGATGGCAAACTCGAGGTCGGATGTGCGATCAGCATGAAAAATTGAGTGGGAAAAATGATCTCGATTTATTTTTAGAGCAACTAGATCAAAAAATAATTTTTTGATGAGAAAATAAATTCCAGTAAGAGTGCATAACAGGTGCGCGACACACACCTGTGGCAGACTTACACTTAGTTTTAGTCCAAATATTTTCTATGGGATTAGAAAACTTGATCGGAAAATTTTTGCTGAAAAACTCCAAAAATGGGACAAGTTTAAATCGTAGACCCTTGTTCCCAAGGCAAACTTTTTTTTTTTCCAGTTTCCTGAGGGTTTCCAACCCCTCCTAACTTAAAACATGATCTAAATGGGTCGCTTTGAGCGTAAAAATAATTTTTATCCCAATTCTAAGTCCTTTTCTAAGTTCTAACAAAGACTAGGGCTAAAGAGAAGAGAAGAAGAACGTAAATTCGAGGAGTTTGAGGAGAGTTCTTCGAGGATTGATTCTCAAAAGCTTCACACCAGGTATGTAAGACTAAACAAAAGAATAAAATTGTTCTTTCATGTGCCCCATTGATGGTGATAGAGGAGCTGAGAGTCTAATGAGTCTACATACATGATTCTTGAATATTTGTTTGAAAATTATATACGCATTACATTTATTTTCATATGTTGATGATCATCATAAACTTGATTTCCTGAATTAAATACTTTTCATGAGTTATTGTATAACCCTATATGTATTTTGTGAAAGCATACATAAATGAACCTAGGGATGGCGTCTAGAGCCTTGACTTGAGTATGTTGATTGTAATTCTGATGTGAGTATGAGGTTGAGTTGATTGAGCTTAATGATCCCATGAGTATTTACAAATGAGTTCTAGAGTCTTGTCTAAATGACTTACTCTTAATGATTGATCTGAGTCCTTGAGTTATTAATGAGCACTCAGTTGATGAGTTGATTGAGATCTTAGGCCGAAAGGCCCCGTTGAGTTGAGTTAATGAGATGATGAGAGTCTCTATGAGACTAACTGAGATGATGAGTGCCTTTACGAGGCTAATTGAGATGATTGATTGAGTTGAGGAGTTTTATGAGCATTGAGTCTTGGGAGGAGTATCGAGCATCGAAATAAGTAAGAGTAAGTCTCATTCACACTCATTAACTTATTGCCAAGCATAGGTAAGGATTAGAACCATTACATTGAGGTTCTCTCTTGAGTTAAAGTCCCTGAAAGCAATAGAGGACTTATTGAGGCTAGATCCCTAGTGGATCTGATTCGTTCTTTACTTGGAAAGTACGAAATGACTATGACAACATCAATGGAATTGTTGTACAATCATTGTCTCATAAATGATTGTTGTCGAATAAGAGAAACTCTCAGATAGTCCCATACTGAGTACTCTGAGTTGAGTTCCATTGAGTTGAGCTAATTGATGAGGTTTGATTGGTTGATGGGTCACTTATATATTCTTTATTCTTGATTTAGATAGGCATTTGACATTTTGATTAGGTATCTTCTAAGTTGATATTATTTATATATTATTCTACCGATATCTCTTTCATTCAACCATTTTACATATTCGTACATTCCACATACTGATGTGCCCTTTGGACTGCATCACTTTATGATGCAGAGGCAAGTACTAGAGATCGTTAACAGGCACACTGTTGATGATCTTTGCATTCAGCTGAGTTGGTGAGCCTCCCTTACTTTGGAGGATCCTACTTTATTTTCATCTAGTTTATTAGAGTTAGACTTGAGTTAGCTTTACTTTTGAGGTCAGGTATCCATGAGTCTGTCATTAGCACCATTTGATAGTGATAGAGGCTTCATAGACTAGAATTGAGTTATTGATGTTGAGATTCTACTGAACTAGTTTCTTCCATACTAGCCTATTTATTTAATATGATACTTGAGACATTAGATTTGCCCATTATTATCTTTAGTCTTCCACTAATTGATAGAGTTTATTGAATGAATGTGATGAGGCCAAGTGGTTCGCTTGGGGACTAGCAATAGTCACTGAGTGTCGGCTACGTCTAGGGTACCTCTCGGGGCTTGACGAACTTGGTATCAGAGCACAGAGTTCAAGTGTCCTTGGGAGTCTATGTAGTCGTGTCTAGTAGAGTCTTGTTTATGGGTGTGCACCACACTTTATAAGCAGGAGGCTATAGGACATTAGGAATGGTTACGCTTCTTTCAGGATCTAATTCGTGCGATTGAGTTAAAACTATATGAAATTCTCTTCTAATTTGTGCTCTATGCATTGTAGAATTGTAATCATGCCTCCAAGAAGAGTCGTCAAAGGTAGAGGGTGTCTTTCTAGGCAGATTGTTAACCCACCTGAGCCTTAAGGACATGAGGAGCCCGTGGATCTAGCTACCCTGTTTAGCAGCCCCCACAAGCTGAGATTTCAAACGTGAGCTTCACTAGGCTATCCAAACTCTAGCCCAGGCTATCACATCACCTGCTATGAGGCAAGGAGTGGGCAGACAAGATGCACAGGACGCATCTAGAGTTCGAGAATTCTTGAGAATGAATCCACCCAAGTTCACAAGGCCTGCATCTAATAAGAATCTTGAGAACTATATGGAGGAGCTTCATAATGTGTTCCAGGTGATGCATGTGGCTGATGTTGATAGAGTTGAATTAGCTTCCTACCAACTCAAGGGTATGGCCAGACTATGGTTTGATCAATGGAAGAAGGGTAGAGGAGAGGAAGCCCCATTGCTGTCTTGGGCAGTGTTCGAGGAAGTTTTCTTAGGGTGTTTCTTTCCAAGAGAATGGAAGGACGCCAAGGTACGAGAGTTTTTGAATCTGAAACATAGCTCTATGACTGTGCAAGAGTATGGGCTTAAGTTCACTCAGTTATCTTGCTATGCTCCGGATATGGTTGTTAATATGAGAGAAAGAATAGGGATGTATGTTGATGGGTTGAACAAAGGGCCAAAGAAAGTTGGGAGAGGAGCTATGCTTGTGAACGACAAGGACATCGGGAAGTTGATGAATTATGTGCAACAAACTGATAAGGAAAGACAGCATGACAGAGAAGAGTTCAGAAATAAAAGGTCTAAAACATCTAGCCATAAGGTTGGAAAGAAAGGGAATGGTAATAGATTCCAGTCAAGGCTAGCACCATCATCTGCTAGTGCACCTACGCCCAGACACAGGAACGATCAGAGGTCTCAGAACTTTGGAGCCCAGGGATCTCAGTCACAAGCTAGTGTGGCTCAAGGTTCACAGGGTAAGCCACCATATGGTAAGTGTGGCAAATTACACTTGGGTAGATTTCATGAGGGGAGTGATGCATGTTTGAAGTGTGGCCAAGTGGGTCACTATCAGAGAGAGAGTTTCCAAAGTAGGCTAATCAGGCTCAATCTTCTGCACTAGCCCCACCAGCCAGAGGAACCCATAAAGGTACCACTTCAGGTGTAACCAGAGCTACAAACCATTTGTATGCCATGGGTAATCTCCAAGATCAGGAGAACTCTCCAAATGTTGTAATGGGTATGATTCGAGTCTTTACTCTTGATTGTTATGTTTTTTGGACACTGGTTCCACATTGTCATTTATATCTCCTTATCTGGCTAGTAGATTTGATAGAACCCCTGAGAGTCTTCTAAAACCCTTTAATGTTTCTACTCCAGTGGGTGAGTCTATTCTAGCTGAGAGAATCTATAGAGGTTATATAGTTTCCATTTATCATAAGGATACTCTTGTTGATTTGGCTGAGTTAGAGATGATTGATTTTGGTGTGATCCTTGGCATGGATTGGCTCCACGCCTGTCATGCCTCCATTAATTGTTGAGCCCGAACCATTAAGTTCCAATTCTTGAATGAACCGATTCTGGAGTGAAAGGGTGATTTTGTTACATGTAAGAGGAAGTTTATCTCCTACCTTAGAGCCAGAAAGCTAATTTCTATAGGTTATAGCTATCACCTCGTGTGAGTTAAGTCTGATGATGTTGAGTCTCCTACTTTTGAGTCAGTTTTGTTTGTGAATGAGTTTCCTGAAGTATTTCCTGAGGATCTGCCTGGAGTCCCTCCTGATAGGAAGATTGACTTTAGGATTGATGTTCTTCCCGATACCCATCCTATCTCAATTCTACCTTATAAGATGCCCCCCGAGTTAAAAAAGTTGAAAGAGTAGTTGAGAGATTTGTTAGAGAAGGGCTGTATCAGGCTGAGTATTTCTCCTTAGGGTACCTCTGTCCTATTTATACGAAAGAAAGATAGGTCTCTCAGAATGTATACCAATTATAGGCATCATAACTGACAAAGGTCACGATAAAGAATAAATATTCTCTCCCCAGGATAAATGATTTGTTTGACCAACTTCAGGGTGACTCTTGTTTCTAAAAGATAAACCTCAGATCTGGCTAGCATAAGTTGAAATTGAGGGAATATGATATTCCAAGACAACCTTTAGGACTAAATATGACCATTTTGAGTTCTTGGTCATGTCATTTGGGTTAATGAATGTACCTACAACCTTCATGGACTTGATGAATAAGGTATTCAGAGAATATCTTGATATGTTTGTGATCGTGTTCATCGACGACATATTGGTGTATTCGAGAGATGAGAAAGAGCATTCTAATCACCTTAGAATTATCCTCCAAACTCTTAAGGACCACAATTTTTATATAAAGTTCTCAAAATATGAGTTTTGGCTTAAGTCAGTAGCTTTCCTTGGCCATATTGTTGCTGGTGATGGTATTTGAGTAGATTCCCAAAAGATTGAAGTAGTTAAGAACTGGCCTAAACTGACCTCTCTGACTGACATAAGAAGTTTTTTGGGGTTGGCAGGTTATTACCATAGATTTGTTGATAGATTTTCTTCCCTATCTGCACCATTCACAAAATTGACTCAGAAGAAGGTCAAATTTTAGTGGTTTGATGAATATGAGAGGAGTTTCCGAGAGTTGAAAACTAGATCGACTACTGCACCAGTTTTAACCTTGCCAGATGGGACAAAGGACTTTGTGATATGTTATGATATGTCAAGAGTTTGATTGGGTTGTGTTTTGATGCAGAGAGGAAAAGTGATAGCTTATGCCTCTAAATAACTTAAGGTTCATGAGAGAAATTATCCAACCCATGATCTTGAGTTGGCAGTGATGGTGTTTGCACTTATAATCTGGTGCCATTACTTATATCAAGTGCATGTGGATGTGTTCACTGACCATAAGAGCTTGCAGTATGTCTTCAGTCAAAAAGCGCTCAACCTGCAACAGAGAAGGTGGTTGGAGTTGCTCAAGGATTATGACATGATCATCCTCTACCACCCAGGTAAAGCTAACATTGTTGCTGATGTTCTTAGCAAGTTGTCAATGGGTAGTATAACCCATGTTGAGGAGGGAAAGAAGGAGTTAGCTAAGGAAGTGCATCGATTAGCTCAATTGGGAGTTGATCTTGAAGAGAACGATGAGGGAGGAGTCAATGTTTACAATACGTCTGCTTCATCTATAGTGGCAGAGGTTAAAGAAAAGCAAGACCAAGATCCTTTCATACTTCAATTGAAGGAGGTTGTCCACAAACAGAAAGTGATGGTCTTCTCCAAAGGGGAAGATAGAGTGTTAAGATACCAAAGTAGATTGCGCGTTCCGGAGGTCGATGGGGTTCGAAATAGAATCATGGTTGAAGCCCATAGCTATAGATATTCATTCATCCTGGCTCTAACAAGATATACCATGACTTGAGGGAAGTCTATTGGTGGAGTGAAATAAAGAGGGATATTTGTGACGGCCCGTCACTTGTTCTTAAAAATAAGGAAGAATCTAGAGTCAAGGAGAAGAAACTAGAGTCTTGGAGAGGTTTCTGGAAGACTCTAGAACATTGTGGATAGCTCTTGAAATTCCTTGGAAGACTCTAGAGAAGTATGGAATTCTCTAGAGATATGTTTAATACTCTAGAGATGTGTGGAAGATTCTAGACGTGTGAAACTTGAAGGAGGATCCTGGAAGATTCTAGAATTGTATAGAAATATCTTGTAGTCTTTAGTTCTCTCTAGAATAGTATGGAAGATTCTAGAGAGGGGACTAAAGTGTAAATAAGTGAGGGACTTATAAGTAATTATTAATTATACTTTGGCCTCTAGGTAGTAGTATATATAGGAGGACCACTCATTTGTACAAACCATCTAAGAAAATTGTAGCAATCTTCCAAGTGTTCTAAAGAGTCTTCTTTCTAAAGCTCTCTTGTCTTCTTAATCTAGCTTTCCCTTAGCCTAAAGTTGAAGGCTTACTAGTATTTGTAAGATTGTAAAAGAATCGTGAACAAATTGACTAGTGCCGCACGAAAGTCTTAGCAAAGCTCTAAGTCCGTGACAGAGTGGTATCAGAGCAGATCTACTAAGGGAAATCATCGCAAAAGGAGGAGGCTTTGACATCGTCACTTCTGTCGTCAAGGCAGACGTTGGCAAGAAGCCCCGAAAGGGAAAGAAGAACCCCAAGTAGGATGAATTATGATCGAGCCCACACCAAGCGACATCAATACCACCCACTCACTCGGCCATAGAGGGGAATGACGATGAGTGTGGCAAAGAGCACGCAAACGTCACCCCTAGCATAGAGTGGTTGACAAGGATAGAGGCTGCCCATCAAGCGGTGGAATTCTTTGGCAAGCGCTTGAATGAGTTCAATGGCAAGTTCAAAACCTTGGAGGAATTCATCCTTGAGGAAACTGACAACATCCGCAAGGACATGAATGGGCAAAAAGTAGTCGAGGTTGAGGCAAAAGAAGCATTCACTTCCTTAGAGTGTCGAGCTGTTGTGTTGGAGTGTAGTGGGGGTGGGCGTTCGGTTCTTCGGTTCGGTGTTGTTGAAGTTCAGTTCATTTTTTGGTGTTCGATTTTTCAAAAATGAGCATCATATTCCGCACCAAACTAGATCGGTTCGATTCTGTTTTTTCAACTTCGGTTTGATTTATTTCGGTGTTTCTAAAATGGTTTTTCAGTGCTAAGTAAAAATAAAATAAAAATAATTTAATCCTTATGAAAAGTATGTAATAAATTACTATAATATTTTAATATTATATACTTTATAGATAATTGTAAATTCATAGCATCACCATCTACAAACAAAATTAAAAAACAACTTACTTAATACAGAGGTTAAATTAAAACATTATTAAGTGCAGATGACTTATTAACTAATGGGAGCTGCAAATGATTCTTTAAAACCATGCAACCACTAAACACAATAATCAAGAATACGACTAAAGCACACCATCCAAATGATTTTCTTTCATAATGAATAAAGCTATTTCCAATGGTTAAAATTGGATTGGGCTTGAGTTAACATTTAAATATAAAAATTTAGAAGTATTAAATTATTAATATAATAAAACTTCAATTTTTCGATGCACCACGGTTTCGAGACCCTTAAACCATGAACCGAACCGTAGAACTGAAGTTTCCGAAAAAATGAACCGAAATAGAACCGAAGAGCCGAAAAATTGACACCGAAAAATCAAATTAGTTTGGTTAGGTTAGATTTTTCGGTTTTTTGATTTTTTTGTCCACGCCTATTATACTTTTCACTATTGTCCTTTGTAAAATCATAAGTCCATGGAGTAATTTATCTCCTTAAAAATATAAAGTTCAAGAAATGAAAGAGCAAATATGCAAAAAGAATTAAAACATTCACCTTGAACTTTGAACAATTTAAATATTTTGAACATTGTAAAAAACCTCAAAAATTCAATTAACTTGAGAGGGAGGGAGTATAGAATAACGTTAATTCAAAACTCAAATTATAATTACAGCTAAATATTTGTCACAAGTCATAATTAATTTAAACTTTAATTATATTAACTAATTAATTAGTATTTACTTATATGCGTAATTTTTCCTTTAATCTAATTCAAATTATTTTGTAAAAATATATTTAATAAATTTTTAAATGATTACACAAACTTCAAAATTTTAATTTTCAAAAACTTTGATTTTCATATTTAAAATTGAATATAATTAGCTAATTTAAAGCAAATCTTTACTATATTAAAAGTGTGAATATCCTTGGACATGATATTTGAACTTTTGGTCATTCATTAAAAGACTCTGTTTTAGATAAAATCATTTTTTCATTCTTAATTTATTATTTTAGCTTTTATTATTTTGTTATGATTTATTTTTATATTAGAATTTTTTTATCTTTAGAATTCACTTTTGATTTATGACTATTCTACATAAATTATTGTCCGAGCTATTTAGGAAAGGAAAGGAAAAATATTATTATTTTATTATTATTTAAGACTTTAAAATTAATTAAAATTTTGATATTATAAGTGATTAAATTAATTTTTCTCATTTGTGTCAATTCACAACAAATTAGACTATTACATTAAATTTATAATATTCATTTAATTTTATTTATTTAAATATTATATTTATTTAATAGTAAATATTATTTATGTAAAATTTTTAAATTGAAACGATACGCATATCAAAAATATTGGTATGGAACAATTGCATCCAAATTGACGGCTATCATGCAGAGTTGAATTCCCGAATCTCTCTGACTTATAATTTTATCGGGAAAATCAAATCAAATAATTTTATCTATAAAAAGTTATAAATTAAAACAAAAAATATTTTAAATTCACTATATATATATATTTGTAATAACGATGCATTATACATTAATTATGTTGAGAAAAATGACATGAATTTATATTCGTACAAAATATAAAAAGAATGTTGTACAAATTGAATTAAAAGAAATTCTAATTAATACTATTCTTTATGTCCTAATTTATAAAACAATTTTCCTTTTTTTAGTTTGTATTTTAAAAAGAAAAAGTCACTTTTCTATAATAATAACAATAATAATTTAATTTTTAAAATCTCATTTTTATTATTAATGAAAATATTTACTCTATTTAGAAGATTCTTACGTATTAATGCATAATGCATTGTTTTAACGAATATAATATTTAGATAAATTATATTATTTCTCGTCATTACATAATGTCATATCAACATTTTGAAATATAAAGTTCTAAACCAACAAGAAAAGTAGGATAACACATAGAACTACTGTAATAGGTGGGGTAATAATAAACTATGATTATTAGATAACAAATAAAGATAAAATGAGGGGAAAAAAAAGAAGGTAAAAACACAAGCACACGAAATCGGTTGTTACTTAAAATGATACTTTTTATCATTACCTAACGACGAGTTTAAAGAAACGATACCATAAAATTCAAGTAACAATTAAAATAAATACGATATCTACGCTAGTAACACAATACAATACCACAAAGAACAACCAATTACATGAGCTTTAAGGTCTGTCTTAGACACCAAATTTCAAAAGTTTTTAATTTTAAAAATTTATTGTGTCTAGTTAAATGCAGTCACGTAAAATAAAATAGAAAGTAATAATTAGATGATATATATTTGTAATAATGACATGTCATACATGATACACTGATTATTTTATTTAATATTAACAAAAAATTAAAAGTTGCTTTTAAACTCGTTATATTTTTAAAATTATAGATTTAAAGTAAATATTTTTAGATTGTATATTGATAATTATTTTAAAAAATTGAAACACAACTAACAGTAATTTAATGGTGTTGAAAATAAAATTAAAATAAACTTGATTTGTAATAATAATTTGGGTTTAAGAAAATATTTAGAATGTATTTT
>JAOTQR010000079.1:13080830-13097918 GCA_025774065.1 Solanum ossicruentum
CAAGTACCCCACCCCCACCCCACCCCCCCCAAATCCTATTTATGTGGCATTGTTTGACAGACTTGAAATTCATGGTTTACACCAGTCTACCATCTGTGTGACTAAATCATTCCATTAAGGCCAAAAGGGAAATTATAAAGTTAAATCATTTCTATTTACAGAAAGTTGATATTCTTCTTGGGACTATCTAAAGAAAAGCATGCCATATAAATTGGGACAAAAAGACAGTCTAATGCACTAAAGCTCTTCCTATATGCAAGGTCCGAGGAAGTGCTTAACCACAAGGGTCCACTGTATGCAGTCTTACCTAACATTTCTGATAGAGGCTATTTTCAAGGCTTGAACCTAAGACCTCCTGGTCACATGGAAACAACTTTACCAGTTACTCCAGGGCTCTCCTTGGAGTATCTGAAAATGTGATATGTGCACCAGTTTAGCATCTCCATTCTCAACAGACCTTGCTTTTATCATTAGTTGGATATGTAGCCAATAAAGAGGAAAAGCCCCCATATAGAAGAACACAACAAAGAGCACTAACGAAAGAGCTCAACAGCAGAAACTCACACAAACATAGTAAAATTTGGTCCTTGTTGACTTTCATAAGAATTTTCTGACAAGAAATGATTTTGGTACCAGATCATACTCAAACTTCTAAAATTAGGAAGACATGAAATAAGATCCTCAACACATGAGCTACAGTCTTACTGATGATGCACAATGGATGTTATGAACAAAGACATGAAGTAGACTGAATCAATCAATGACTCAGTCTTTACTGGTTTGGAAATGGCGACACGATTAATCAATTACTCGGTCTTTACTGGTTTAGGAATGGCAACACGAACACTTCTCTGTTCTGCCCAACTCAAGCTTATTTCATTCTAATACTAAATGTTTTGTCTTAGGGTTTTTACTAGAGATCATCTCACACATGTCTATTAACGACTGAAAAATACAGCTACCATATTATCTACTACTCACATATGATTTCTGTTAATTTTTGAGCATGTCACATGCATATCTCATATTATTCCCATCAACTTTGTGTAAATAGAAATCAGAATGACTTCTGGTGAAGGATACTGTCACATTTGATGTCGAATGGAGAAAAGTACATGCAGAGAATCAGAAATCCTCCTTACTCCTAGAAGAAAGAATCTCCTAGGACAGAGTTGGGACCAACAATTCCTATCACATACAAACCAGACCTAATAAGCCACAAAAGCTATTAAGTTGTGACCTCCACTATTTGGTGTACGCTATATAGATCCTCTGCCTCCATTATGTTCCAGTCTTAGAGACATCAGCATTTATTAATGATCGGAGTCATTTTGAAACAACTTTCCTCCACTTGAATAAGGTCTAACTCATCACCTTTTACACTTTTGATCATCAAAGTGTCGTGCCTATGGATCACAATGCATTTTTTTCTCATGTGATCACAATGGATCACATGTCGTGCCCATGTGGGACATTGGCAAACCACCTCAAGCAACCTTCAGTTAGTAATTTTTTTCTCATTCTCATTGTTTACCCGAGAGTGAGCTTCCCGATAATCTCTTCCTTCCTAGAAATAGAACTCTAACTATCAACCCCGTCCCGTCTCCTTAC
Organism: Solanum ossicruentum; assembly: GCA_025774065.1. NCBI lineage: Eukaryota > Viridiplantae > Streptophyta > Magnoliopsida > Solanales > Solanaceae > Solanum > Solanum ossicruentum. Next base: position 13,082,442 of record JAOTQR010000079.1, read on the forward strand.
TCGAGATATATGAGATAGCTCCGTAAACTAAAAACTTATAATAGACGAGCCCATTCTAAGTTGTGCTACATTGCATCTTTTCTGGATACGATCATTGTTGTACTATCTTGTATGAACAATGAAAAAGAATTCTGAAATAAAGTAAATACTAGAGAAACACTTGTGAACGGGGGATGCATCTCCACAAATGAGAAGACCCTTCCCAGTTATGGTTACTTTTTTAGATCATCCGAATTACAGGTTAAAAACACAATAGTTCAGGGATTATTATCTCTAAAGTAACACAGGAAATTGCAAGAGACAAATTCTAATTGAAGTATCCTGCGTTAGAGAAAAAAAGTGATACAGCGTGCTCTATTTTGAGCAAAAATCCCCATCGAATAAATACCAAATAACCTTCACCAAGCACCTCAGTAATAAGTAAAAACCTGCAAAATACAGGACACAAAATGATATAAAGGGAAAGACATGTTTCCTGCATAGAATGATCCTAACCTGTGAAACAATTCCCAGTATGCTTGCAGCAGAATTTCTTATCTGATCGTCATCGTTGTGTATTAAATCTTTGAGTAGGGTGTAGACACGTGTTCTAGAAGCAATGCTGACACTTTCACCAGCATGCTTAATCACACCTTTCAAAGCAGTTAGAGTAGCCTCACGAATTCCAACATCTGATGTCTGTTGACCAATAACTTAATGGAATAAACCTTGCTACTTAGAAGGAGATATATTGTGACAGTAGAGAAGAGGATAAAGTAAAATTATCACCTGCACACCAGATAACAGATCACCAACTAAAGGATCAACCCTGGTACTGAGAGCACTAAGCTTCCCAAGTGCAAGAGCAGCGCTTGATCGAATTGTCCTATAATAGAGCTTACATAAGCCCAAGCAATAAAAATCACAAAACACTGAAGCTATCGCTTCAAGAAGCAACAGATGTCATGGGAAGAATGAGAAAACAGGGCAGAGGGGCATTATGTTTACAACACATCATTCCCCATCTACTAGCCAAACAAGGTAAACTCCTTAGAGAACCAACCTTGTGTTATCCTGTAGGCACTTGACAAATGTTGTTTGAAGCTGGGGAAGAAAGGGCTTTAGGGCTATTCCTCCCCTTCGAATTATGATGCTCAGAGTCGATAGAATTGCACTCTTTACTTGCCAAGGAAATCTGTCACCTATAATACGAATCAAGGGCCTGCATTTGAAAGCATATTGTGAAGAAGTTAAGCATAGGCTGAGTAACTTTAGAGAGAATGAGACTATAAAATCTACAAAAGATGCAACCTAATCATTTTAATATATGCCTATAGAAACTTTTTTATGCTGGCATAAAAGTTGTGTTAGTGAACCATGGTGCATACCCTGTGATAGGAATCACAAACTCCTTTAGTGTTTTCTCACTTGTCACTTCAATTAACTCCCCAAGACCTAAAGCTGCTTGCTCCCTTATTTCTGCGGATCCACTTATGAGACCCTGTAGGTTAAAAAGAAAATCACACTGGATAGAGAGTCCAAGGAGCAATCCTATAAACAAAAGTACCACAACTGATCATTAGGAGGTTACTAGAATTTTTTACCACTATAATTACCAGTATTAAGCAACAGAGCTGAATTAAGAAGATGCCCCGCATCAAATAAGACACAAATTTGGTGCCTAGACTTTAGTTTTGATGCCTCGCGGCAGTCTGCTGGGACAATTTTTCAATTTTGCTCATTGAGACGAAACGTATAAATAAAGAACACCGAGAAACCGATAGGGAAGCTTGGTTTTGGAGAAGAAGGAAGTAAGAGGGGAGAGTATTGAAGGAACAAAACTCAGGTTACTCCAGTTTAGTCATTCTCTCTTCTTCTTATTTCATCATGTTCAACACATGGTACAAGTTTCTTTTATCTTCACAATGTATTATTCTCTTCCCTAGGGTTAAAATGGATATTACTATAATTTGGATCTACAATTCTTTTTAGAGGAAGTAACAACTTGTATTCTATTTCCAAAAAATAAGAAACCTGCCACAACATGGTTCAGGTTTCCTAATTACAATTGTGGTAGAATATCAGGAAGATCTTGATCCCTATAGCAAAAATTACAAAGAGCCTAAGACATCCATTGCTGATCCTAGATCTACCATATATTCCTTTTTACACCAAAAATGAAACAAAACTAAACATTCATCTTCATCTTCTGAATATTGTTGCTCTTATTCCGGAAACACTTGAGATTCTCTCTCCAAACAGAACACAAATGCATGCAGGTAACATTTTCCATCTATCCCAATAGCCAGAAATGTTAGGTAGTTTCTCCAAATCTTTAGGGTCTGAGCTATTCTCCTTGGCATCATCCAGCTCAAACCCTTCATATTTATGATGAGTTTCACAAAAAGTTTGGTGATCCTGCAATGTAGAAATGGGTGATTTATTGTCTTAGACTATTCTTCACATAGCCTAAGACTCAGTTGAATACCCCTCTTCGTGAAATTTTCTGAGCCAATGTGTTTAGCCAGAAGCCATGTAAAACAGGAGAATATACAAGTAATTTTAGTTTTCCAATATTAGCTTCCAGGGTCAGTCAGGAGGTGCGAGAGGTTGGATTTAGGGGTAACCCGGAGGGGTAGAGGTAGACCAAAGAAGTGTTGGGGGGAGGTGATCAAATATGGCGAAACTTTATCTTACTGAGGACATGACCTGAGATAGAAAGGAGTGAAGGTCGAATATTAGGGTAGAAGGCTAATATGCTAGTAGGTGTAGATTAATGTCCGACCTTATGATATAGTAGGTTAGTATGATTAGTTGTGTCTTTATATCTTGTGTTGTCATTTCAGTCTTATATTTGTTACTTTTATCATATTTACATACTATGATTTACTTTTCATTATTAGTCGTTTTCCTTTTCTTTTTTTGGGTTTTTTTTCGTTCCCTTCTTTTTCCATATCTAATATCTTCTGCTTGTGGAGCTTGATTTTGAGATGATGGTTTTCCGGAAACAGTCTCTCTATCTCTATGAGGTAGTGGTAAGGTTTGCGTACATTTTACCCTTCCCAGACCCCACTTGTGGAATTCCACTGGGTATGCTGTTTGTAGCTTCCAGGGCCAGTCATCAAGTTGATTGATGTTGTAATAACCACCACCACCACCACCACACGCACACACACAGTACTGAACCTGCATTGGTTGTAACCTGCTATTCAAATCTATCTTGAGCTATTAGTAGATTCTTTGAATAGCTCCAGCTTTCTGTAGTACCAATCTCATAATCCCCCAGTCATTTAACGGTCTTCTGAAGCTCAGATTCCATCCTTGATTTACCATACTTTCAGCCGCAGTGGCCCTTTGCTGCTAATTTAGTATGTAAATGCCAGGAAAGAGAGCCTTTAGAGTGCCTTGTTCTAGCCAGTTGTCTTTCCTGAAAGAGACCTTCCTTCCATCTTTTGTTCTTATTCTGGAATTTCCTCTTAGTTTTGGCCAGAAATTCCTGATGACCCTCCATAGGCTGATTCCATAAGTGCTAGTGAACCTTCTGGTGGTCTAGTGATATTCCATTTCATATTTCAGTGGACTAGCTCCTTCATAGTGCCTTATCACTGGATACAAATCTCCAGAGCCACTCATCATAAGGCAATGGTTCTAGGTTTTTAAATTTTTACCCCCAGACCCCCTACTTGTTTACTCCCAAACAGTGCATCCCACTTCACCAAGTGGTATTTCTTGGTCTCACTATTCCTGCCGAGAGGAAATTTCTTGCTAGAGCATCAAGTCTCTCAATGACCCTATCAGGGATAGGTAAAGGGATATCATACAAATAAGCATGAATCCAAGACACTATTGCTGAGTGTTGACTCTTTCAGTTCACCAATCTTTTCCCACATTTCTCTACCACACCATTCCAAATATCTATAGACCTGCTCTCGGTTCCCAAAGGAACATCCAGATAGATAGTTAGTAGCTCCCCAATTCTTTCACCAAGATTCCTGGACAATGAAGTTAAATTAGGGGCCTCAAACTGGATATAAGAAGTGCTTGTTCCAGTTGATGTGCAGCCCTGATATTGCTTCAAAAAGTGCAAAAATCACCGAGAGAATCATGCAATGTTCTCTGTTAGCCTCACAGAAGATTAGCGTGTCATCAGCATACTATAGATGGGTAATCTCCAAATCAGATCCTAACCTGTTTCATACTATGAATCCCTTTGACCAGCTAGTTTCTAGATCAGTTTCTCAACATATATTTAGACCCTCCATAGCAATGATGAAAAGGAAAGGAGATAAGAGGTCTCCTTGTCTTAAACCTCTCTGTGAAAAGAAAAGATTTTGTAGGAAAACCATTGACAAGGGCTGAGAACTTCATTGTGCTTATACAAAATTCCATCCATCTTAAACATCTGACAGCAACACCTATTTTAGAGATTCTTCAACAAAACCTTCCAGTTAAGATTGTCATCAGCTTTTTGAGTATCTTTGCAGAGGATTCCAGGTGCATTGCTTCTGACTCTAGAGTCAACTAATTCATTTGCCATAAGGATGGTGTCCATTATCTGCCTTCCTTTGATAAATGCCAACAGCTGAGTGTCCACCTGTTTGTGCATAACCTTTTTGAGCCTCAGTTAGCGCCTTGGAGATGATCTTAGGCTGATAGGTCTGAAATTTATGAGCTTCTTAGCAGCCATCTTTTTATGAATCAAAGCCACATAGGAAGAGTAGAAGCTTTCCTCAAAAACACACCTTTCATGGAAGCTTTCAACTGCAGCAATCAACATCCCACTATTACCTCCCCCACAACTCTCTTTCTTACTTGGGGGGTGTTTGGATTGGCTTGAGAAGCTTATAAGCTAAAAGCCAGGATTTTGGGGTAACCAACTTTTGGCTTTTATCCTGTTTTTGTACTCTTAAGCATAAAAAAGTGCTTAAACTCACTGTTTGTCTTTCAAATATCTCCAAAAATAAAAAAGAGATTAAAAGTTAAAAGCTACTTAAAATAAGCCAATCCAAACATCCTCTTAGTATAAAATAAGCCAATCCAAACATCCTCTTAGTATAACTGAATCTGACGTATTATTTATTCAATCTTGTAAAACTTCTAATTGATGGCTACCAATTGTTTGATTAGGTAAGCAAAGAAACTTGGAAAAAACAACTTGGATTTAAACCTTGGACTCAATACCCTGTAATTATTATCTAGTAAGGTATGAATATACTTCCCAACCATAAACAATCATAGTAGAGTTAGTTATTAAAGCATCTTACTTACTTTAACGGCTATCAAAATATAGGCTATTGGATGGATTCATTTCAAATAAGAAATTTTTTTTGCAAAAATTGTGAACTCCAAATAACAATCAATGCTATAAAAGTAAGAATACATTAAAGATGGTGGACAGTTTGGCTAGAGAGGAATCAGAGATGTTTTGTGGGAAAACAGCGCTGCATCCAGAGATTTAAGTTTAGTCGTTTAGCTCTGCACTATTTTTGGTGTAAACAGGTAGTCTTAGATAACTCAGAAGCAATTAGTACTAGTATAGATTGGCTGTAATTTAATAGGATCAAGGGACAATGTAATTTACAACTCTTCTTGGTGGGGAACTACATTTTTGTGGTAGTACACCTGTGGTTATATCGAGTATCTGTTACCTTTCTCAAAAAAAAAAAAGAAAAAAAAGTGCACATTAAAGGTACAAATACTCAATACCCTGCTGTAATCATTATCTAATAAGGTATGAATATACTTGTTAACCATAAACATTCATAGTAGAGTTAGCTCATAAAGCATCTATCTTACTCACTTTAATGTCAATCAGAATATAGGCTATGGGATAGTTGAGATGGATTCATTTGGAATAAGCAATTTACTTTGCAAAAATTTTTAACTCCCCCAAAAAAAAAAATCAATGCTATTAAAAGTAAGTAGGAGTACATTAAAGATCCAAAAACAGCCGATCTAACATGGGAAATGATGACAGTTGAGCAGGGGATAACATTTTAAAAGGAAAAAAATCAGGTGATTGGACATAGTTTTATTATGATTTAATCCTAATGTTTGCTCTACTATGTATTTGCTTTTAGCTTTGTTCAATCTTAACCATTTCATTGATTGCTCGGATACGATTAGATTGATACAAATTCCAGTAATTTAGGAAATTTGCCTATAACATTTTATTTCTAGTTGAGACATGTATTAACTGCATCGTAAATCTGACAGCAGCAACAAGATCAGAAATTTGGATGAGCGTCATGCAGCATCCCAAAGGTAGTAAGGAAACGTGATCATCTCCTAAGCATTCTTTAAGGAGCAAAGCCACAGAAGGGGTAGAAAAATACCAGATATATGTGTAATACAAAAAAAATATAGCTTAGACAAAAATAAGGATATGCATAGAGGACTAAGAACCACATTTGAGTGAAATATATGATGTAAAAACATTATCACTCAAGTTCAACTTTAATTTCTAAATAATATGAAAAAAAAATCATTTTTAAAACTTCTAGTTCAGGTGTAGTGAACAGTTTTCCCATTTTCAAACTTCCTATTACTAATTGATAAATATTCATTTGTAACATTTCCTTAATACTATATATACTGCTTTATCTGCGATATTAATTATTTAATGTCATCTCTTGAAGACAGCACTCATGTACACCATGGCTCACGCCTAAGTGCCCTGTGTCTTCTCTTTTGCACAGCAAAGACCCTGCCTATACTGCATCTTGTTTCATTGTTTAAACAACATATCTTTGATAAAATTGGCCTCATGCATGATATAGTGGAATATCCATCCAACTCCAGCAAAGAAAATTAAGCATCATGTTGGAAACTGACAACACAGCCTCAAAGGTTTGTAATACACTTTTGTTCCATCTCCATGTTGTCTTTCTTATCTCTCTCCAAAAATATATTTAAAAAAAATAAACATTCTAAGGGAGACGAAAAGGCGGATTCCATGAAATACTAAAAATGGGTGATGTGACCAAAAGAGAAATTCATTAAAAATGTAACAAGAACTGAAATATTTATATTCAGATCAGACAAAGCACAGGTCCAATGTCCAAAGCACAGTTCAGATGTATGGCACATGACAAAGTTGAAATTTATAGGCCCAACCACATCTCAAAAGTAACCAAACATATGTAACTTTTGCAGCAGAGTGGTCCTACCGCAAATGCACGGGGCAATGATTCTTTTTATTAGAACAACAAACAATATAATCAACTCTGAAATGCAGTTTAATAAATCACCTCGTCTTCCCACCACAGCATACACACACAACATATAAATGTATTGGACTTGAAGACTGCTATTCTGATGTACTTTGACTAGGTCATTTCATCTCTAACAAGATCCAACTTAATCCCAGCCCCCGAAACCACCCATCAAAAGAAAACACAACATTTATCGTGAATTTACAAAGAAATAACCTACAATAGCTTCAATAATAATAACAACAACAATAGTAATTTTTACAACAATATTTATAATAATAATAAGCTGGAATACCTGGAGAAAAACAGGAAGCAATGGCTGAAGAGCTTTCGGAAGACAAAATCCAGGTATAAGAACTGGTCCTCCCTACATGTTCATTTAAGACATCAAAATCTCAACATATAGACTCACTGAACAACTGATAACAATGTGATAGGCATGCTTTTAAACATAAATCACATAAGTCTGAAATACAGAAGATTAAAACCTTTTTCTTTCTACGTTCCCTATCTCTTGATGTAGACACAGCATCACGAACCAACTTGATATATGTTGGAAGAACCTCTTTAGGAACTGAACTAACAACATTAGACAGAGCTTGCCATGCAACCTGTCAAATAAGTGTGAGATAATAAAACAAACTAACATTCTAAGGAAATGAAGTGACCCTGACATTACCAACACAGTATCAGAATCTTGATCACTAAGCAATATAATGAGGCTTGATATCATGTTTGGAGCTTCATCACCGAGATATAAGTCGCTATTTTTGAACAGGTAACCAATAAGATATGCTGAACTTTGTCTAACTGAAGCCTGGAATTACAAATATAAGAAGCATGAGAGAAAAGAATAGCAATAAACGAGTTTACAAAATCAAGAGTATAAAAAAAGAGCGTGCCTGATTATCACCAACTCCTTTGAGTAGTTCTGACAACAAAGACTCCACGCCTTCCTCGTCAATAACTGACACAACAGTTTCTGCTGCCTTCTTCGCTAAACTTTGAACTTCCTGTATATTAAACCATTGAAAATAACAAATGAATGTGAAAAGCACAGAAATGAATACACATGTCGATGCGGAGGCATACCATGTCAGTGTAACCCATTGCATTCAGTAAAGCAGGAAGGATGGTACTAAGGTGGGAACCAAGACCAGGTCCTGCAACTTCCGCTAAAGCTCCCAGAGCATGTGCATTGAAGGCACTGTAGGTATGCACAGATATTTTGGTGAGTGCTGCAGAACCACAAGGAACAGAAAAGCTATTGGAAGAAGAAAACATATACACGTACGAAAGTGGAAGATGAACGATCTTTGGAAGGATGTGTGGCAGCACAGCTGTGGTCCTGACACTGAAATAAGCGACGATTAATTTAGGACAAAAGATAAGGTCATACATAGATACATGTCTAAACTAGAGATATGATAGGCCACCTCAGAATTTGTTTTAAGCCATCCAGAGCAGTATCTGAGGTATCCTCATCCTCCAGTGCATGAAGAAGTGTTGGAACTATCTCATCTATTGCTTGCATTCCAGCATTCTATGTTACAAACCACAAAATGCGAAGCTTAGTGCTGAGAAGTTCTCAGTGAAATATCTCAATGATTGGCAAGATCTGAGGGTTTACCTTGTAAAGAGTACTAAATGCCAGGCCTGCTGATTCACGAACCTCGGCTGTACTGTTGAATAAAGAACCAAAAAATTATTTTGGATTGGAACCAAAAACTGCAATTCCAAAGTAATATAAACAAAAGATACCACACCTGTCACAAAGTGCTATCCGAATTGTGGGGATAAGCTCATCCATATAACTCAACAATTGACTCCTGCCAGCACTGGCCATTACTTCACTTAGACCAATGCAGACACCCTGAAATTAAGAAGTATTAAAGGTGAGCCGAAAAGAGAAATGTGAAGTGGAAATAGCCTACGTCTGGCTGGTGCATTGTGATTGCAAGTGCAAAGGTGAGCCTGTGTCAAATGACGACAAAAGGACAGGATTTTGTTGTAGTTGCAGACCATTCTTGAACCTTTTGTTGGAACAAGTATAAATAAGACTAATATTCACCTTATCAAGACAGAATGATATGTGCTCCAGTCACCATGAAGTCACAACTATATTGTATCACTAATATATTAGTGAAGAAGTCGAGCAATAAATTTGGGAATTTAAGTGTATAAACCACTTATTCAAAAAATGTGAAACTTTTTTGAGGAACAAAAAGAAAGTGAAAATTTTAAGATGCAGAATCACAAAAAAAGACGAAAAGGCTTAAAGAGAGCTTAAGCAAAAGTTGTTAGCTCCTTTCCTATTAACAAGATTTACAGAACATTTCTAATGCAGAAGATCAATCATATAATTTGCTTTGGAAATGATCACTTCCCAAATTCACTTCAACTGTTATCTCAATAAGATATACCTTAACTCAATTTGCATTGAAACTGTAACTCCTTATTTGGTTAGATCAACGAAGATTTTCATTATGTACTCTAAGACTGACTACACATAGAGAAATTACAGAAAACACCTAGAAGCATACGGAAGAAATAAAGTACTCACTTGTCTTCTACTTGGATTAGGATCTTTTAGACCCCGTGATAATATTGGGATGATTAACGGAAGGACTCTTTCTCCAAGCTTCCTAACAAGCTCACCCAATGCTCGTCCAGCAACCTGCAAATTTCAGGCCACAGAATTCTTATCTCCAGAACTACCGAACACATTCTTGGTTACCATAAACAAGGGTAACAGCAGACCTGTCTCCTTTCAGAGGATGAAGACGCTAGAGAACTTATCAATGTGTTCATCAGTACAGGCATTATCTCCTTCAATGTTTTCGGAGTATTTGCAACAATGGTCTTCCAAACATGCAAAGCAGCCTGAAAAAAAGAAGATAAAAAGTAGTTCAAGTTTATTCATTACTATACCACATCTCCAACAAGTCTAGGACCATGATTAAAGTACTCCATAGTGTTTGAAATAAACACTACCTGGCGTACGGTTATGCTGACATCGGTTCGGACCATATACAATGCAGCAAGGATTTCATTACGCTTGTCTCTCCCGAGTACCTCAATAATAGCTCGTCCTTGAGCCTCAGTACTGGCACCCTCATCATCACTACCACCCTCAAGATGTGCTTTTCCAGATGTTCCAGCAACCTAGAAGAAACTAATACTTTACTAAACTTGCTTCCTCCTACAGTATGATGCTGAAGTACGACACCTACCTTGAACAGGAGGTCACCCAGCAACTCTACAGAACTCTGTCTGATACGCCAATTATCATTGAAAATACCTTCTTCCACAGCCGGAAGAAGCAGAGGCAAAGATCTGGAACCAAAGAAGATCATCGAGTAACAAAATGGTCAGCATATCAATTATCATTTAAACTGTAATCATAACAGCATTTCATTCAGTTCAAGATAGTCTCTTCCATTGTGTATATCTACATTAATTAAATATTTATAGCACTACATTCACAGCCAGTGACAGGACCCTAAAAGCAAAGCCAACTAAGGAGATTAGCTTAAAACTAGATGTGGAAGATGACAAAGAAGGCATACGTAGTTGCATAGTGCTCCACCAGAACATGGCCAGCACTGAGTGCTGCTTCACGCACAGATTCATTCTCATCAGCCAAACCTATTGTACAATACATTGTTAAGTCAAGGAATATCTCAACACAAGTTAACAAAAAAAGACTGCCACTAATAATACTTCAACGGTGTCTGCCAACTAGAAAGAATGAATGCCAGTTTTGTTCATCTCTATGTGAGTGTTCACGCCTGTGTGTTAGAGATGGAGAGAGGAAAAAAAATTACCATCTAAGATAGCTGGAAGAACTTGCTGCAAATAGTTCTGGAATTGGACGCCTAAAGATCTTGGCAGATACTACAAGTAGCCATATGATTCATATGAGAAAATATACAAAAGTAGAAGTTATCCATCTTTCTGAACACAAACTTCAAATAAAAAAATTTTAAACATCAAGTGTTTACCCTAAAGAGTGCCAAGTGCCCATCACGAACTGATGCCTTTTGATGAGAACAGTTCCGTACTATATCAGGAAGTATGTTCTCAAAGTACTCCATTCCTAATGCAGCCAATACCTGGGAAAGAGGGAAAAGCACTTGTAGGTTGAATGTGAAAACAAGAACCCTAAAAAGCTCAAAAGCAGTGTCTCCATTCTTTGTTACTGGTTCCAGACCCACCCTCCAGGCCCAAAACTCCTTGACGATGCACCTAAAGGCACAACCTTTTCCGTGCTTATTAATTATTGTTGCTTGTTACTCACTCCACAACAGCCAAGTTTAAAAGAAAGCAGAACCAATAAGATAAAGATGCTCAATAGCAATTTCAACTTGTTATATGCAAAAAATATCAATAACTTATTATAAACCCTGCTGAACTAAACGCAAGAGGATAAGCAAAGTGTGCATACAGCATAAAACCTTAATCTTGGTGACAATATTGAAAGAACTCCTTTAAAGTCATAAAATTATCTATTATCTTAACCTCGTGACGAAAGAGCAAAGGTAAGAGACAATGACCATGCTAACTTAGAATTAGTATCCAAAATATATTTAAGTGAAAAAGCTTAAGCCTCGGCCTGAGCCCACCCCCACACCCAAGAGGTAGCTTCTTGTAGAAGTCATTAAAAAAGGGAGGTTTTCAATTCCGTGTAACAAGAGTGAGAGATGTAACCAAGTAACACCAGATGAGATAATTATACCTCACTTAGTCCCTGTGCTGCCCCAGAACGCTCAACATTGCTTCCATCAGACTTCAAAGTATCCAACAACCAGGGCACCAGGTCAGGGAAATTTTCTTCTCCCATTCCCCGAATAAGAGAACCAATAGCTCTTGCAGCAACAGATCGAACTTCAGGAATTGGATCCACAAGTACCTGAAATCATGTGAAAATAATGTTGAGGCAACTTTTGCACTCATCATAATATGTTACACCAATTATTTTCAGATGTACCTTTTTAACTTCAGGCAGCAGTAGCCCTATGTAGGGTATCATGTCCTTAGGCTCTGTCACTAATGAACACATATTTCCGGCAATTTGCGCAGCTTTCTTCTTAGTCTCAGCGCTCCTTTCACGAAGCCCTCGGTGTACAATTGGTACTAGCAGCGCGAGAGAAGGAGCATCAATTGAATTTACAAAGGTTGTCTGAAAGAATTGGAACAAGGAATTAGCTGGTCAGAAAGTACACAGCAACCAGATAATCTATCAAAAATAGGTACATGGAAACCAGATAACATGTACACATATTTACCTGAAGGAGAATATCAAGGGAGTATTTTGTATGCTCATTAGGATCCGTAAGACCCATTAAAAGAGTAGGGACAAGTGCAGATATCTCAGGGTTCTTTATAACACTCCCAACCTAAACTCAACACAAAAGATAAAAATAAACAAGAAATGGCACGAAGTAGGACACAGAAAGTAAGAGAAACTTGATCGTGAGATAGTTTAACCTGTTGAAGAGCTGTCTGTCCAGCTGATTGAACCTTGGGATGAGTGTCAGTAAGCACCTGTACAGTATTATAAAGCAGTAAGAAACTGAGACTAGTACCGCACTGTAGTCAGAGACAGAAATACTAAGTTTCCATGTAAAAGGACAAACCTCAGTTAGCTTGGGCACAATCTTAGGGAGACATTGTGACAATTGTTGTGGAGCACAATAGGCCATGGCACCAAGAAGTTGTACACTACTCTGCTTGGTCCTCCAAGCCTTGTCTTCAAGGCCCTGACGCGAAAAAATAATTGTAAACATATTTAGCTAATCTGAAACACATGGGGAAATAGTTACTAGCAGACTCATCAACTGCAGCAGAATATCGAAGTTTGTCTGGCCATTTTAGATCCATATAGGTTTTTCAACAAAACTGAGGATCCAATTGCATCATTTCAGAGAAATACACAGATGCCAAAAGTTGATAAAAATCCACAATACACTCCATAAAATATTGCACTTGCTCTTAAAAACATAAAGAACAAGCGTGCATTAAGGTTACAATTTCTCTATTCATATGCAACCAACCAGTCATCAAAGGCTAACCAATGTGACCCATCGTGCAACAATTTCTAGAGCATTCTCAAAATTATTCCCATCTCTAAGTGTCCCAATAAACTACATGCGCCTATCGGGATAGATGTATACTGGAAAAGACTTTTGAGCATAACTTCGTAAGAGTCCTCTATAAGTGTGCATAAACTACACTGCACAAGATTACTCCATCATCCAGTTAACCACATCTAAACCAAAAAAGTATGGATAGAGTCAACTGCATTGAGTTAAGGTACAGAGGAAAAGCTAAATTAAAAACCTTTAAAAGTGATGGAAGAATTAGTTTCACTCCTTGAGCACTAAGCTGAGACATCATTGCCCGAGCAGCACATTCAGCAGCATCACGCACCGCAACCACTTGATCAGAGAAAGAAACCAAGAGAAACGGTAACATTTGAATTACATACCTGAAGGAAAAACAGGGAGACAGGTGAAACAAAGCTGATAAATTCCAAATCCAAGTCCAAATTACAGCAAGGATAAGCATTATCATTTTCTGGAGAAAAGAAATATAAACACAAGCCATACGGTTCAAACAACTTCCCAAGCTTCTCACAGAAGCATTCAAATGCAAGCAGTGCTCCTTCACGGCTCTTAGCCGAATTCCTGCAAATAAACATCATTCAGACCCTGGAAGGAAAAACTTTCATATGTAGAGAGGTGCAGTTATTGAAATACAATGAAATCGGCAACCTCGTGACAAAGCCATTCAGTGAAACAATGTCGAATGCCAATTATTGCTAGCTGAAATACCAAGCAAGAAATAACCGAAAATTCTATACTATAACAGCAAATATAAACTACACTTCAATCCCACATTAGTTGGGATTGGATATATGAATCCTATTTATATCCACCCTCTCTATTCAGGTCCAATTCTTTTCAATACTAATGTACAATTATGTAACTGCACAAACAACTCCCCAGATCATATTAGAAACATATAACTATGGTCGGAACACAGCTAATAGATGTAGACATTTCATGAAGAAGTCCTCTATAGTTCAGAACTCAAACTTAAGTAGCAACTATAACTAAAAGAGGTGACAAGCTGAAAGATAACAAAGTCACTTTTCCCCCTTTTTCCTTGTTGCGGGTAGGTGAAGACAGAGAGATTTAATTGAAAAAATAAGAAAAGAATGGCTATAGATTCAGATTTTTAAGAGATAAGCACAAGCACATAATCGAGCCATAAAGGAATATGGAATATTTTTAATAATTTCCAGTGATATAAAAGTATGTCAAGCAACCATAACCTTGAAATTTCACGTCAACAATGTCTAGCACATAAAGATAAAGGTAAATAGAAGAATGAGTTCTCACTAATTCCATTATATAATGACTCAACTAGGTTGTTATTTTTTTTAATGACAAGCAGAACCAGCAGTCGCTACCCTTTGAGACGAGCTCGACCCAGAAGGCAAACCCCTTGCTTTCACTGCAAGGGGTTTCAAACTTGAGACTTCCAACAAGGAAACCCCAATCCCAAACCACTAGGCCACCCCGAAGGGTAATGCCTCAGCTATGTTGTTATTCATGACATTTCACCAAATCCTTGGAAAAGAACAGAAAATCACTGAGTTAAATCACAGAGAAACTCAACCTCTAGTTTAGAGTGATTGAGACAGACTAACCTGTCAGCAAAACCTTCATGTAATGCTGCTACAATGCCATATTTCTTCAGGCAAGATATTCCAAATCCCTTAACTAGCCCTGCAAGTCCAAATGCAGCACCACGACGCTCTCCATATTTGTCATTCTTCATTAGCTGATCCAAAAGTCTAGAAACCAAAGATGGCGCATCCTCCTGGTGCAACAGAAGAGATGGGCAAAAAGAGAATCCAGTTTCAGCTTGAAAATTTGGTATAAACTACTACAAAAATTGTTAGGCAAGTGGAAAGAAAGAGAGATGAATAAGGGAAAAAAATATCAGAGAACAAGTCTGGAAGAAATAGTCAAAACTATAGAAACAGAACTAGGACACTAATTAGTAACTAATATTTCCTTGACTTTATCCCCTACGGAACAAGGAGAGAGAATGCTAAAGAAATTTGAATAACAAAACAAACTTAAAAGCTATGTGAGACAAGAATTCCTTCAGAAACATCTCAAGGAACTATCGCGGTTAACCAAACAAGTCTCCAGTACCACCTCAGAATATTGATAGCCTGAAGGAAGAAGGAATAAAGTTCCACATGGAT
>JAOTQR010000079.1:13109448-13131349 GCA_025774065.1 Solanum ossicruentum
CACCATAGAATTCCATATGTTTATGGACTTGCTCTTAGCTCCCAAAGGCATCCCAAGATAGATAGTGGGAAGTTCCCTAACCTTACCACCTAAAATGTTGGCCAACAAGCTGATCTCTGGAACTTCATTCACTGGATACACAAAACTCTTTCCCCAATTAATACGAAGTCCTAAGACGCTTCAAACAGTATCAAATTTACCCTCAAAGTATTTTAATTGTTCTTTCTCAACATCACATAACACCAAAGTATCCTCAGCATACTGTAAATGAGAGATAAAAGCTCCCAGATTTACACTCTCATTCACTTTCAATCCTTGAATTCTGTTGTTTACTGCGCACTCTTCAGCATGTCACTAAGCCCACCCAAAGCCCAAATGAAGAGAAAAGGAGAAAGGGGATCTCCTTGTCTCAAACCTCTCTCAGAGAAGAAGAAACCAATTGGGGATCCATTGATCAAAACGGAGAACTTCACTGTGCACGTGCAGAACTTGATCCATTTTATCCCGGTGCAGCCAAAACCCAACCTTCTAAGGGCATCCCACATAAATTCCCAATTCAAATGATCGTACGCCTTTTCTATGTCTAGCTGCATAGGATTCCTGGGATTTTGGATCTTTGCCTCATATCCATACATTCATTTGCCACCAAATTGCATCCATGATTTGTCTGCCCTTAATAAAGGCCATTTGTTGATCGTCCACTAACTGTGGCATGACTTTCTTGATTCTCTCTGTCAATAACTTCGATATGATCTTGTAGAAGCTCCCAATCAGACTAATCGGCCTGAAATCTTTCAACTCAACTGCACTCACCTTCTTTGGGATTAGTGCTATGAAGGTAGCATTAAAACTTTTCTCAAAAAATCCCTGGTCATGGAAATTCTGAATCACAACTACCACCTCATGCTTTATCTCTTCCCAGCAGTGTATAAAGAAAGCCATGGCCATCAGGGCCTGGTGCCTTATCACCTGCACAAGAGAACACACAATTTTTAATTTCCTGCTCTTCAAATTGGCCTTGCAGTGCTGCATTCTCCTCTTCATCAATCATAGGCTGAAACCTAAGATTGAAATGTGGCCTCCAAACTTCCGTCTCAGTGTACAATTTCTGATAGAAATCAGTTATTTCATCTCTGATGCCGGCTGGTTCGATTGTGTTGACTCCATTAATGACCAGCTTGTCAATGTGATTGTATCTTTTAGGGCAATTTGTTGTTCTATGAAAAAATTTTGAGTTCTTGTCCCCTTCCTTAAGCCACAAAGCTCTGGATTTTGTCTCCAAGCCACTTCCTCTCTTTTGGTAATTTCTTCAAACTCTACCATCAATACAACTCTCAAGTATGACTCATCATCAGATAAAGCTCTCTGTTCTTGTAACAAATCCAACTCAGTTAACTGGTTAAGGATGCTTTGCTTTTGCATACCTAGGTTGCCATGTACTGTTTTACTCCATTCTTTCAATTTAACTTTCAGTAATCTCAATTTACAAGCTATAATGTAATCTGGTTTTCCCACAAAAATTTTTTAATTCCACCATTCTTTAACTCTTTCCTTAAAGTTTTGAGTTTGTAGCCACCAATTCTCAAACTTAAAGTAAGAGCTTGTTCTTTCCCAACTGCCTCATTCTAACATCAAGGGGTTGTGGTCAAAAGTTACTCTAGGTAAGATTGATTGTTTAATCTTCCTAAAGGCAACTTCCCATTCCTCGGAGATAAAAAATCTATCAAGTCTTGCTGCAATCTCCTGGCTATCCCCTTTCCTCCAGATGAAATTACCACCTACCAATGGTAGATCTTGTAGGTCCATATCCTCCAAGAATTCGGAAAATTCTTCCATAGCCTTGTTTATTCTGTTGCAATTCTTCTTCTCAAAAGGAAATCTCACTACATTGAAATCCCCAGCCACCACCCAAGGTCCCCTAAATATTCCCCTTACAGCCCCCAATTCGCCCCATACTTCTTCTCTTTCTTCTCTACTTTTTGGGGCATGGGCATAGACCCCTGTCAAATGCCAACCAAAATCTTGACCTTTCCTGTGAACTTGCATGTGATACTATAAGCCCCCCACTTCGCATACCTCACCCTCCCCGATACTACTATTCCACAAGATAATAATACCCCCTCTAGACCCACTTGCTTCAAGTTGTGCATACCTAACCCTCCTATTTGCCCATACATCTTTAACAATCCCACTTATATCACCATTAATTTTAGATTCTTGAAAACAATACACATCTGCCTTCCATTTGTTCATCAAAGCTTTAACCTGCTACCTCTTCCTTGGTTCATTGAAGCCTCTCACATTCCATAAAACTATGTTAACTTTCATTTGAAACGTCTAGAAAGCAACCCCCCTTACTTTTAGTACCATAGCTCACAAAATTACTAGTTGGTTCTAATTTCTTAAGTTCTTTTGACATCTTTCCTATTAGAGTAATTGGGATTAAGGTTCCAGCCCCTTCTTCAATAATTTTCCTCCTGCTATCGATCGTCATGAATAGACTCAAGGCCGCTTCCTCACAGCCGGCAAAATGCACCCCAAATTCTTTACTAAGTCTTATAATGTTTTGCTAGACCCAAAAAGGAATTTCATTCATTGTAGCTATGCCATTCTCATCAGAGTTTAGAGGTATGATATTTTCGAGAGTAATGTCCCCCTTTACCACCTGATCCAGTTGCAAGTTTCCCATAATTTGTGGACTTGACTCTACTCCATCCTCTATATGAATAATGGACATCGCATCGTCATCCCTTGCCACAACTTCCAATATTGTCCTCTGAGCCTCTTCTTTGTTCTACCCGAATTAAAGCTCCTTTACTTGTTTTTTCTCTTAAGGATTTGCAATTTGCTCCTATTTCATCAATCAAGGGTTCATAAAAGACTTCAGTGTTTATGAACTGCTGCTCATTAAAAGGAGCGACAGTTTGGGCCAAAGGATCTTTGTCCAGACTTAAACATTCTTTTTCTCTCTCAATCTCTGGGTCCATCATTATGATCTCTTTACCTTTCTCACACTCCTAAGCATGTGAGAAATTTTTGAATTCAAAATCTTTTGAAGTTCCCACATTGTAATTAGTGTCACCAGCTGGCAAGCACTTGGAAATTACTTCATCATCCTTATGTCTGAGCTGTTGTGATGAAACAGAAAGCCCTTTTTTTCCTGCGACTTTCTTATCTTCTTCTCTGACAAAGAATCTCATCGGAGTCTCGTTCCACACTTGTACAATGTACCCATAACCCTCAACAACCATCTTCACCTCCTACGAAATGGGATTTTAATTGTTTTTAACAAGTATTCTAGCCCACTTTAGATGGTTTCAAAGTTCTGTTTCTTCCTCTGTTTTCACCCATTCGCCACAAAGATCACCTACTGCTCTGAAGAAATTATGTGACCACAGGTGTAATGGGAGGTCCATCAGTCTGATCCATGATTGATTAACCTCTGTCCTGGATGCAATTGCATCCACCGTCGGCGACCACCATTGTAATTGTATACATTGATTCTTCCAAAACCATCTTCCTCCCATAACATGTTCAGCCCCTTTAGTGGAGGGGAACTCGAACAAGAAACGATTATGTCCCATCTCGTATATGTTAAGGCCATAATCTTGGCTCCAATTCTTATATGCCCATCTTCGTACTTCTGAGAGGATTGGAGATTCAGACCCATTTGCAGGAAGACTTCCAATAAGACTTCTGGCTAAAGGCTCGTTGCAAGTTTGATTTATCTTTCTGCATAAAGATGGTGTTCCCTCGCACTCTTATGATATCAGCATCAGATTCTTTAGAGGCCCATTTGCTCTTCCTGACATCTCTGCATAAGAAATCCCTTTTTCAACCCTTCTAAAGTCCTTGCTGACTGTATTGCTGGTTCTGTAATGAATGAACTTTTCAATTTTGGTGGCCAAATCCCACCAACCAGTATTAAAAGCAATTTCAGGGACTGTTAAGACCGATCTATTTTTGCTCATATATCTGCCCTTTCTGTTAAAATTCCTTGCGCAAAAAATGAATGAAGCATGCATATGTCTTTTCCATCTTCTAACAACATTTCCTTTCACCTTTGATGCTTCCTTAAGGATCGAACAGATCCATTCCATCGTTTGTTGGCTGAAACTTGCTCTACTCATCATGTTTTTTCCTCTCTCAGTCCAGTCATACCACATCTCAACACAAGTTGCATCTTTTGCAATGTCAAAAGATTTTAAGCCCATTGAGAAAATGATCATGTCTTCCTCCATTTTCTGAGGGAAAAGTAGAAAAGAAAGTAGAAAGAAAGGTAAATCCAGCGACAGCAGATCGCCAGAAAGAGGTCGACCCTCCTCTGTAAGGAGCTGGGTGGAAGAAATTTGTTGAAAAGGAAGGACAGAGGATAGAAAAGTGAGGTCCGACGACTGGAAAATCGCTGACGAGGGTCGGAAAGGGTTGAGGGAAGAAAGAGAAAGTCAGATCCAGCGACGGGAGGTCACCGGAATGGGGTGCTGCCCTCTCTTAGGAGAGAGAAGATTTTTGGGGAGATGTGCCTGAGAGCATTTTTCCAATTATTATATGTTTTATTCAAGCACAAAACATCACAGTGATACTGTACAAAGCTTACATGATCCATAATTAATAAAATTATATGTGTTGCAATCATCATTGAATCTAGCGACAGGATAGGTAATGATATTACCTGAATGTCATTTTCAGATAACATATCATGTGCCGAACGGTCTGGAAGATTGTTGAAGAACTGCCAAGGAGAATTAAAGAATTCATAGCCACGTTAAGCAATAACAAGTGACAAACAATAACTCCAAAAGAACCATGCCAGTAACCTTCTCGAACTCCATGTAGGTTTCTCCAGGTAAGATGGACATCAAAGTTGATAAGGAATTTATAGCTGCTTCTTGCACAAAATGATTATCACTCATCAGACCCGTCGGTCCCAACAAACCCTGCAGATTAAAAATATGGACAAGTTACTGAACATGTGAAATTGAAGGATGGTCCAGCTGACATAACACTCTGCTTGGCTCCGTGAAGGGGAGAGGGAACGTGAAAAACAGGAGAACTGATTCATTTACTTCATTTAGGCTATTATTGATGATTAATTTTTAGTTGGTAGATGCATTTGAAAGGAAGTAGTAGTGTAACTACCACCTTTCCACCTAGTTATGGAAGGATTAAAAGGCAGTATTTAGTGCTTGGATACCCCAACACTTTAACATTCTCTTGCTCTTACTTTCTCACAAAGCAAGAGAAAGAAACCATAGCCACCCAATTTAACGTCCAATCGCCCAACCCTAATTGAAGTTATTAGGCAATTAGAATAGGGAAGAGGAGGTAATCTCAATTTTGCATGATGCAGAAAATGCCTAAAAACAATATAGTTCTCCAAAACTTCCCATATCAGCATTCCTCAATGATATGTAGATCTTTCAAAAGCCAGTAATGGTCTCTCCCAAAAAATGGAAAGTAACATAAAAGAAGTTGCAGTTCTACCTTGCACAAACCAACTACATTAGTTGTGACAAGACCAATGGCATCAACACCATGTTTATGCAAACATTTTTGCACCCTCTGATGAACAACAAAAACAGAAGAGGTTTAGACAAATTAAGTGAAATATGCATAAGATAATTTCTCAACTAGAAAGAAATTAGGAAAATAAAGGCAACAAAAGAGGGAAATAAAAAATTAAAAAGAATAAGTAAATTCATTCAAGTTAAGCAGATCTTGACAAGATCAAATACAAAGTGGAAAAATGATACTCATATAATTGTCTTGTAAAAACCGAATTATTCTATTCATAAGAAGCTCAAACAATGGGGATGTTTGGATGGGCTTTTTTAAGCTACTTAAAAGCCAAAAGTCAAAAATAGGTAGGTAGCTTGCAATATGGTTTTTGGCTTTATTTTGCAGTTTTTTAGTTTTTTAAAATGTGCTTTTTAAAAGAAGCATCAAAAAGTAGCCACTAAAAATAAGCCAATCCAACACCCACTGTTGTGCCAAACGAACATGTTAGTAATTAGTCTAATAAGAGAAGCTAAAAGTGAAGTACTAAGTTCTGCTTCAAAAGACAAGGCACTTTCAAGTACATAATTATCACTATTCCGTTTAAGTTTCCTGATAATTTTTATTGTAAACTGTTTAGATGATTAGGGTCATATCTTCATAAACTTCGGCAAGATAAGCTTTATATCCTAGTGGATTCCATTGGGTATGTTGTTATATCCTATTGGATTTCCGGAGTGCTACTTGTTATCACGGTTAAGAGCAACGTGCTAAATTTCATCACAGCACCAACCAAGTATATGCTTTCGTATTTGTAGAAGTGTTAGTAAAGTGGTGTTATAATTGGCAAATGAATTCAATCCTATCCATATTTTATCCTTTGAGCTCATCCGGCCAGACTGAGGAAATGTTGGCAGTAGGATGAGAGGAAGCAGGGTTGCATAAGTACATAGAAACAGGGATGACCAAATCAACAGTTATTGAGAAGGATCCAGGACATACAAAACAAGCAAGAGTAGTACATTACCCTCCACACAGAATTTCTTTTAGCTGTTCCAATTAGGCATGGATGATGTGCGCAAAAAACAACTTGCAAATACGCACTTGGTGCAGAAGCCAAAGTAGCAGACGACATTATAATCAAAGCCTTGACCATAACCTCAACAGATGGAACAAATGGAACTTGAGCATCCACTAAATTTTCAGTGTCGCTGCAGCAATCCGTTAGTCCAATGTTTAGATTTTAAAGTACTTGAACATGAAATAGTTAGACATATCATTGCTAATTGAATTTTACTTCAGTTAATGCTAATAGATCAACTTTAAAGACCCGAAGAATAATTCATAAGGAGTATTTCAAAAGTAAACGAGTAGAGCACAAAGGTTTATTTGAGCTTAGCTCAATCCTCAATTAAAAACACTTATATGCAGAATAAAGGAAAAAACTATATGATCTAAGAAAAGAATACTTATAGCAGAGAACACTAATATGATTAGGCAATCCAATGAAATACATAAAGTAAAAACATATAAATCAAGTGCAGAGATTTAAAGGAAATGCTGATGTCGCTATACTGGTTAAGAGAATGCTATCTCACTCCAGAGTATTGGTCAAGTGGTAAGAACGTAACACATGATGTTTGGGACAGGTACACATCATGGATTAGAACTCTGCCACAGAAAAAGATTGATATTTAAATGGAAAAGGGTACTGGGGATCATACACCTAGTTTTGAACCATGTCCAACTGGCTATCAGAGATTTCTTGGTTATAAGAAAAAGTGATGTAAGAGCAGAGAGTTAAAAATTTTCTAAAAAATCAGATTTAGTGAACCTTGAATCCGAAACTTTCTTTCTGACACCAAAATTTTATGGTTTCAATATATCCATCCATGCTATTTTATTTACTTTCAGAAATTGGTATTGTTGTATTCCTCTGCATTAAAGACATTTGGAGACCTCCAAAAGAGAGATAAAAAGGAAACAAAAGACTGCAGAGGAAGGGAAGACAATTGATTCCTAGGTGTTTTCTGTGTATGGTGACTCAGGAGACAAACAAGCACCTCTTCTTGCATTGCAAGTACACTGCTCAGGCTATGGAATTTGTTTCTCAACATCACTGGTTATAGCTGGTCCATGCCTGAGCATATAGCAGACCTTCTTAGCTGTTGGATTAGAAGACGGGGAAGTAAGCCAAAAGAGACGGCAGAGATTGATTCCCTCATGTATATGGCGGTCCGTATGGAGGGATAGAAATGCCAATGTTTTGAAGATAGGTCCTATTCCATTCATAAAGTTAAATGGAGTTGTAAACAACTATATACAGAAGATACCAAACAGATTATAAATCTGATAGGGAGTCTGTAATTTGACTTTTTCTTGGTGGCTAGCATATCCTTGATGCTGAAAATACAAACTAACTAGTTTTTTTAAAAAAAAATTAAATTAAATAAAAAAAGAGGAAACAAAAAGACTAGTTATGGTGCTCCTTGAAATTCAAAAAGTTGGTCTACTTCTTCTATATACTATTCATTACACCAAAAATAAAAAGATACAGTACAATTCCATTTCAATTTCTGAACAATATTGGACCTATCTTCAAAACACCTTCCATTCCTTTCCTTCCACACTGACCAGAAGGAGTAATTCTCCATCACTTCTTCTAACTCTTGCCCCACCACACAATCTCCCCCCCCCCCCAGCACATTTTAGTAGTGCAGAATGACTTAGATATGCCACCTAATTTTGATCCTGTTCCTAGGCTATGATCTATGCATCCTGGACCAAATCAGGTCATATGATCCATGTTACTTAAAGGTAATAGAACACACAAGCCCAATAACTTCTGTCTTTTTTACATGGCTGCAGTGCAAACAAGGCCCACTCCAGGCAATATGGATTCTTTTTTTCTTTTCTTTTGGAGATGGTAGACAGTGGGTTCTTCAAACTTAAATTTTCTTTTAAATCCCTTTGTCTATAGGTTCAGGATGGGAAATACTAAAGGCATTAGCATGCATAGAAAAGTTCACCTCATCTTCATCTGAAGAACCTTTTCACCAACAACAGAGAGATAATTCGAAAACTCAACCATTAAAGTTTCAGATAACTGTGGGGTAGCAGAAAGTATCCTCCTCGTAGAATTATAAGCTGCTCTTCGGATATCCCAATTTGGATGACATAGTAAGAAGAGTATAAACTGTGAAGGATTAAGGACCGGTTAGAAATAAGGACAAATTCATTAAAGCATGATCACACCCTATTAGATAAACGTTGTCAATTAACCTGCTTTAACGTCTTGGCTGCAAAAGTCTCCAATACCCTGTAGAAAAGGGACATTCAACTTCAACAATGATAATTTATGGCAACAATAGAATATATGCACAGATAGCAAACTGAGAGTAGGAACCTTCATCAAAGTGGGAATCCCATGTGCACCATAAAACTAACCTTTGTGAATGATGTACAAGCATCACCTCAAAAAGGTCATGACAAGCCAAACAGTCCTCGATTGATAATTTTGAGGCCTGGAAAGAGTACTGAGCCAAGTTAAGAGAGCACTAAAGACATTGCAATACAAGTTTAAGGATTTCTCATGCATCTTGTATCAATATAGGTCCTCAGAGAGAAGGGCATAGAAGTATCTCAGCATTATAACTCATATACTGTAGAAAACTTCTTAAGATGTTTATGAACTTAAACCACTCAAAATGTCAAGAGGGGGAAATCAACATCCTAGACTGCCAGGTAACAAAATTGTGAAAAAACAACACAAAAGATTAAGACCTCCCACTAAGAAGAGTAGAAGTAAGGAAGGTTGATGAAATTTGAAGAGATGAGGCCTGTGAAAAGAGCATCAACTTCGAAGCAGAGAGTATTAATTCGAATTGTTCATACTAAAAGCATGCAACAAAAAATTGCCAATTCACTGAGAATGTCATCAACCACATATAAAGTTCCAACAGGGAGAATATCATCTTATGCTTCTTCTGCGACAACTGCTAGCAACAATCATTAAAAAATGACCAAAAATTAGCTCAGAATATTTACCAGAGGAATTGGCACCACTGACGGCTCATTCTGTGATAATAATGACCAAATTTTCTCCTTTATTATAGTCTCATCTAACAACATCAGCAAAGGAAAAATTAGAATGTGTGAGAAGCAATAATCCATATGAAAAGAAGTAACTGAACTGAATCACAAAATGCGAAAATTTAGGTCAGCAACCAAATTTGTGTCACTAGGTCAGTGACCATTATTCATGCAACACAAAACTGAAAAGTCCTTATAAACCTGCTTTAACATCCACTGCAGCAAGTTTTGCCACACAAAGCAATGCATAGATGCCATCCAATCGTTGTGCTGCTTTCGTATAACCAGTTTTAACAAGTTGTATAAGAGATGCCAGCAGAGAGGACATATGTGGAAGAGCATCAGCATTTTGGCACATTACTCGCAGGCAGCGAAGATGACCTCTTCTAAGTGCTTCCTTCTCTTTGAGGCCTGACGCAATGAGAGATATAACATCAGGCCGAATTGCATCAGCACATTTTGCAGTCCAAGCAGCCAAACAAGATAAGCATGCAAGCTTGACTTCTTCGTTACCTGCATAAACATAAAGAATAAGACATAGATCAGTAAGCTAAAGAAGACATTGCAGAAGAAGGAAGCACAAACATCAACATGATAAAGTTACAAAAACCTACCATCATCCTTATAACAGGACAAAAGGAAATTACAAACAGTCTTTGACAAGCTGTTCAGGTGTTTTCCTTCTGGGGCATTTGACAATTCTCGCAGTGCATTTATCATCCCAACTCTCTGATAGGGAAATGTAAGCCTTCCTTCTGAACCTGTAAATATTCCACATCCAGTAAATTGATAACTAGTTAGTCTGTTCTTGGTTTTCACTAGTTAGGAAAATGTCATATCAAGAAGTCAAAGCAAAATACAAAGTTAGAAACACAACCTCCAATAACCAATTTGACTGCATTAAACATCTCTTCTATAGCATCTGGACTGCTAGATTTTATGCTTAAGCACCGTACTATGGATACAGCAGCAATCCTTCGATATTCATCGGCATGTCTCACCTGGGACAACAACACTGAAAGAATCTCCACGGCATATTTGCTCAAATCGAGTTTGGCATATTGCAGAAGGATTCCAACTGATTCCAAGACAAGCTCCGGATTTCGTTTCAACATCTTGACAGATGAGGGAATGACAGTGTTCTTGAAATCTTCATGTGTCAAACGAGAAAATAATAGAATGAAAGCATCACTGAGGCCCTTTGGTGGCTTTTCTCTTGCATTTAGAACAGCTCTAACATACATCTCAAGAAAATTTTGCTGCAGACAGAAACAACGTAATATATGTAACGGTAAAGCACAGACGAAGACTAGGAGGATCCTAACATCTTTGGCTTCAAGTGCCATAGCTTCTACATCCCAAGAGTTGCTTGAAAACCAAATCATACCTTCCATTGATCAAATGAAGGTGGATTTGCACTTGAAAATTCTAGCATCAAGAGTATAAACTCAGGACAATCCTTGTAAGTGATCCTTGAATCCCTTAGTTCATCCATGTAAGTTCTGTAAATATCTGGTGCCTGAAAATGGAACACATAAGATAAATTAGGACCTCTAAACCCATTCTTCAACTAAGACCTGCAGATTAGTCAGACGAGATGAAACCTTTGAAAACAAAAAGAACATGCTTTTTTTGCAGGTCCGTCTAACATGGGACGATCCTTGCATACCAATATGCAAGACTGATGCTTGCGCTTGTGCTAGTCGACACACTGCATTCTTTGATACTGAGGGAAACTGGCTATTAGTTAGGAGAAGACAAGACCAATTTATGAGTCTGTCGCACCCTATATAGGATTGAAATTTGAATTGTTTTTCCATGAATTGTACAAGGGTTCCAGCAAAAGCTTTCATAAAAAAAGTTTCACCCAATGCTTTGATAACCACATTATCCACTGCAGACCTTGATACTCGATCGCCATAAATAAATGTTGTACTGAAAATTACTTCTACCAACAGGGAAGCAATTTCAGCAGTCATCTCTGTAGAATTCAAATCCAACAGTGAGCTTGAAAACATACAAAATAAATCCTAACATTAGAAAGAGTAAATATGCATTCAATTTCCAATGGGAAAACTTCACTAAAAAGAAATCTAGAAATGCACCATGAAAGACCACCTGTTTATCACTGTTCATTCAAGACCACCTTTTTTGTCCTTTTCATTCTCCAAAAAGAAAAAGAAGCCGGGATATCACAGAAGCAACATTGCAGTATCTCAACCATTTCCACATGTCAAAATCTGTGCAATCAATAGTTATGCCAATAATTTTCTTTGTAGAGGAGTGACCTAACAACCCCTATACCCCATTTCACCTTATGGTACAGGAAAGACAAACATCACCAACACACATTCATGTGTGATTTTACTCACTATTTTGAACATGTATATCTGGGAATTGGAAATGCATAGATAATGGTATCATGAAATGAAACAACAGAGCAGATCATGCCTTCAACCCAACCAACAAACAACCCTCCCCCCCTTCCACCCTCCCCAAAATCAAAAAACTACAATGATGGTGCTAAAAGAGGTAAAGTAAGCAATTCTATCCTATGGCATTTTCTCTAATCTGACATAAGGGAGTCTCTCATTTCCAATGTTGTGATTATTTCTAGTTTCTCATGCTATCATAATGAAACAATCAAGGTGTCATTTTTTGACAAAGATGGGACTGTTAATGATGTATGACCACTTCGTCTAAGAGCTTAAGTTGTTAGACAAAGCCCATTTTAGTTTACTTAATTATACTCTCAATACACATCCTCACATGTAGGCCTGGTTCTTTCATTTCATGAGCTTAAACATGTGAAAATATTTTTGATAATGGGCAGCAATGACACTTGATATCAGAACCTTCTATTGCTTTGAACCATACTGAAGTTGTATGATCATCTTATCTGAAAGTTTAAGCTGTTTGAGCAGGCAAACATTTTCCAACTAGCACAAAATATCACAAGGCATACCATATCCTGATTCACTAATGTAAACAAGGACCACTTAATTTGGGGAAAAAAATAATTTCCATCATTTATATGCATTAGTCTTAACATAGATAAGTCGGTACTGGTTATACAAACCATAGCCACGAAAAGATCTCAAACCTTCAAAAGGTCATGCAGAACTTCTCAACAATTAACCTCTATAGCTAATATTAAACAACAATAACATATCCCGTGGAGTCCCACAAGTGGAGTCTGGGGAGGGTAGAATATACGCAGATCTTACCACTACTTCATAGAGGTAGAGAGGTTGTTTCCTGGGAACCCTCATCTCAAAACTCATAAGCAGAATATATTAGATATGGAAAAAGGAAAGGAAAAGAAAAGGAACAGAAAGAACGACTAATAAAGGAAAAGCACATGATATTATGAAAATAAGCTAAAATTAACATATCAAGATGGAAAATGGCAACACAAGATATACATGCAATGTAAATACGCTAAAAGTAAATAAATACAAGACTAATAATGACAACATACGATGTGAAGACATCACTACTCCTACTAACCTACCATATCACAAAGTCCTTAGACGAACTACCCCTACTAACCTATTGGCCCTCTACTCTAATACGTAATCTCCATTCTTTTCTATCTAAGGTCATGTCCTCGATGAGATGAAATTTAGTCATATCTTGTCTGATCACCTCCTCCAAATACTTCTTCGGTCTACCTCTACCCCTCCGCATTTCCTCTAAATCCAACCTCTCGCACCTCCTAACAAGAGCCTCGATACTCCTTCTCTGCACATGTCCAAACCAACGCAGTCTCACTTCTCTCGTCTTGTCAGCCACAGGGGTCACCTCTAGCTTCTCCCGAATGATCTCATTCCTAATTCTATCACTTCTGGTATGTCCACACATCTATCTCAATATCTTCATCTCCGCAACCTGCATCTTCTAAAACATGTGAGTTTTTTTAATTGGCCAACACTCCACTCCATATAACAAAGAATCAAAAAGGGTCTAATCACCGTCCTGTAAAACTTGCCTTTAAGCTTAGGTAATATCTTTTTATCACACAATACTCCTGAGGCAAGCCTCAATTTCGTCCATGTTTCCCCAAATACGATGTGTAACATCATCGTCAATATTGCCACTACTCTGGATGATGGATCTAAGATACTTAAAGCTTTCTCTTTTAGGAATAGGTTGAGTGGCAAGCTTCACTTCAATGTCTGCTACATCTCTAGCAACACTGAATTTACACTCCCAAGTATTTTGTTGATACTATAGCTAATATTAAGTATATCAATAAATAAAATTTTGGAGACTATGCACATCTTATTGATACTATAATGTAGGAAAATTGCAAGATTCAACAAGCCTAGAATTGCCAGCTAAAACATAGCAACTAAGAGTTGACCAAGCTCTCCTTTAGCTAAAAGCTGCAGTTAAAAGATGAATTTGCTTGGATTTGGCGGAGAATGCATGGCAAAAGCATAGAGTGGTAAGACACCTAGGAAGCTATCAATGGGTATTGCACAAATAGGGAGGGGTAAAGGAGGAGCAAGAAAAAGAAGCTAAAGAAAGGTCTATTATTTTTTTTATTTTTTTATTAAAATAAGAAATGTCTATTTTTTTAATAATAAGAAAGGTCTATTATTTTCTTATGAAGGATTCACGGAGAATGACCCCCTAAGGTTTGCATAAAGCATCAGGAAGAATGAACAATATCACCAAAACCAAGGAAGTCAAATCTTTTTTTATAACTGAGAAATCCGAGAGCTAGGCAGGCATGGTCCAAACTTATACATAATGAGCCCATCCCTTTATCCTTCTTCACTAAAATCTTACTTTGGTATTTGCATGCTTCTATCCTGTGGCGTTTGCAAAACCCACACATCACCACCTATGCTCTTAAAGCTGGGTCAAAGCTTTGGCGGCAAGAAATTAAATTGTTTTATTACAAACGAGAATAAGAACCTATTTGGATGGGCTTACAAGCCAAAAGTCGTAAGTTGGAAATTTTCATTTATTTTTGTTATTTTGGCTTAAAAAACAAGTGTTTTAAAGCTTTTTTGAGGGACAGTTTCAAATATATACAATAAACTAATTAGTTTACAACAAATATAACCATGTTTTATTTACTAAAAGATTGCCAAAAAACATAAGAAAATAGACCGTGACTATACAATACAACTTGTCGAATGTCATAAAGAGTATACAATGATTATATAATATAGATTACTATTGAATATACATTATGATACACTCTATACATGAAATAAAATATACATTAGTATATATGAGTATACACTGAATAGTCATTTTTTGGTAATTGGAATGAGCGAATGGTCATTTGATGTAATTATTTATATCTTACCCAAACTCTATAAAAGTGCTTAAAAGTTAAGATGGCTTAAAAGCACACAAAATAAGTCAATCCAAACAAGTTCTAAGACTATCACATTGTCACCAAACCACTCTCTTTGATAATCAAAATTTCTCGACACTACAAACTAAGATGGTAGGGAAAATATGACAATGTGAAGTTGTGGCTCAATACAGCCATCTTTTCAAGTCAATAATAACACTTCTCATACACCTGCAGGTGCAGCCCCATCTCCTCTAATGTTAGTATATTTGCGACCGTTAATTTCCTCCATCAAACTAACAATCTCATACATAATCACTCAAAACTCATTTGCTACTCCTAATGTGACATAAAGCTCAAACATTTAATTCATGGATTCACTTGACAAAAAGAAGAAACAACTCTCCAAGATCACAAGACTCAAAATATATTGAATCCAACTACAGTGTGTAGCATATTTATCTCATAAATGTCAAATGCACAACCAATTTTTTTTTTAATGAAGTGCCATTATACATGTTCATATTAGACAAAAGAAATACTCTTTTTAAGCACATCAATGCTTTCTAGTCATCCATTAATCACATCACTTAGTAATGACTTTCTACACCTCTCTAGGAACCTACAAAAGGAAATAAATGCTTAGTATATTCTTTTTATTTTAATCGCCAACTAGAAAGGTGCTAACTGACAAGGTCGCAACCAAAAGCAAGATTTTCAACCAAAAACGGCTAATCAAACTTAGGCAACTACGCACCTGCTCCTAATTTATTGAGAAACTCTTTGGCAAAATTATTAGAACAATAAGAGTTGTATCGCATAACTTCATTCAAATATGAAGCTTGGGTTTTTGTAAACCAAATTCAAAAATCATTTAGACATTGATCATTTTTAGATTTTGTTGAATTGCATTGTGGGTGCTCTAGCTACTTATCCTAGATGTCAAAAATCCAAGACTAGATTGAGGAATGCAAACTCATCTACGAAGAGCCCATGAAGGATTTGTTCAAAACTATTAGGATGATTCGGTTATATTTTCATTCTGCCAGGAAAAATATTGAAAGGATCCAGAAATAAAAGGCTAGTTTCCTCAAGCATTCCCTTCTAGTACACCTATAAGTTAAATGTTCTCCATTGGCTCTAACACACCTCCCCATATAAGTTCATGGCTTATATGGTTCTTACCAAAATGCCGAAATGAAGGCTAAAAAGGAAAACATGTTGATACTTAGCATTGTCGTTCAATGGCAACATAGCCATATCCCATACTCCGCTTCTGCCATAAAAAAAAAACTCCGTAAACAATGGTCGATTTTCCAATTGTATCAACCAACGTCTACCATAAAAGAGAATGTTATAAACAATGACCAACTGATTGACCAGGATGAGCAAATAACTAATCAAACCATCACATACACACACCCCTTTCTTCATTGATGGTTCTCAATTTATTGATTAATTGATGTGCCAAACATAAAGCAACTTCCCCAAATACAGGTGCTTTCATCACACACCATTTGAATCCTTAGGGCCGCAAGATAATGGCATGTTAAAGAAAGCTGCTTGAGAATCTACACCGACTGTAGGAGATCTTGCCATCAATCTTACTAAGATGACGCAAATCTATTTTAACTGATGATTCATATACTTCACTGTTAAATAACATTTCAATTGTGACCATGGGAAACAAAAGAAAGAGAAGAGCGCTCAATGAAATGAGAACACTTTCTGACAGATTAATGCAACCTTTTCCTCAATACAATCTTATATATGATCAGCTGGTCTTTTTAGGGATGGTCTAAGGCTTTCCAGAATTGTATGCCTCTTGTGCAGATATCCTCATTCATTTGGTGAAAATTATTAACTTTGATTAACTTTATACTTATTGAAGTAAGTAGAATTAATTGTTGGCATCAAGAAGATGCAAATGTTACAAAATCAAGGAAATATTAACTTTCATAAACTATAAAATTATCGTTGCACATTTGTGAGAGGATCAATTTAATTCTAGTATGGGATGTCACTTTCCAATTCATAATCACTTGGATGATGAATTTTTGATAATACAAAGTTATCCTTATTTCAAAAAAAGGATCAATTTAATTCTCAAAAGTTCAAGTCACAAGCATGGTCTTACTTTCCATTTCCTTTCATATTTCTATTCCAATGCTACTTGAGTGTCCAGATAAGAAAAACTAGGGAAATTGAAGAACCATGATCTATTTCTCTTATATGTACGCACCAATATGGAAAAAAATGTTTTCCATGGACTTCGCTGGAAAATGTTTTACCCTAAGAGAACATTTTCTGGATTATTTCCAGTGTTCAATTGTGTACAAAGTGACTTGAGAAAGTCAAGGTGAATTTAGACTGAAAGGACAATGCTTTGATGATACTTGTGCTCATTTTGAGTATAAAATGTTCTCCTCACAAAGTATCAACATGGAAAATACTTCGCCAAAAAACATGTTTCCCGTCGTAGCAAACAGCCCATACCTCCAAAAAATAATTCAAACAATGGCCAACTTGGATGGAAAACAACACATGCATATAATAAACCACAAGAGAAAAATGCTGACCAGTATTACTGAGAATTGAAGGAATCTCATTGCGAAAAATTTGAATTCGGCGTTTGGTGGATGATGTTGCTACTGATGAAGAAATTGAAGTTAGTGACTCGACTGGGCTTGCCATTTGGAGGGAACGCTGATTTCAAGATTGACCTGAGTTCCGGAGATTCCCAAACCGGCGACAGGGAAGTAATGGCGACCCCACTGTGAAGGAAACTGGGGAGAGAAGCTGTAAAACGATGAGATTTTTGGTGTGATATTTTAGGGTTTCAGATGGCTGCAGCAACAAGGCTGCAAAGTATAGTATACCAGCAAGGAGGGCATTTCCAGTGTTGTCCTTTTTTAACCCCAAAAAAAGTCTCTTTTTTTTTTGTCCAAGTATTCTGTTTAGACCATGTAGATCCCTTAAATTTGTCTTAGATATTTAATTCAAATTATAACATATTTTAATTAAAAATATAATAAAATAACTTCTTAGATATACTAGATTTACCCTGTGTATGCCTATCAAATACATATCATCTCCAATTATTACATATGCATTAGCGAATTAATATTGCGTTTGATTCACTATAATGTAACAGCTTAAGTGTAATATATGGCTATGAAATTTTACTTACTTTTTGATATGGTACTTTTATTTACCAACATATTTTTTCTTTGCCGCTAACGTTTCATATAATTAAGGCACTTATTACCAAATCAATAAGTTTTTTTGTTATCTTTGTAGACATTAATAATTTTTAGTGAAGGGTATAGAATTCAAAAGTCTACTTCAGTCTTTTCTTAATGTCGAGTCACTAATTCTTTAAATTTAGTGGTCAATAATAAACAAATTTAAGTCGAAAGAGATTAAGAATGATGAGGGCAATATCTGCTTATTACTTGCCATTAGTAGTTAAAGTTTGAATTGACATAAGTAGCGTTAAACGAAATTGTTATCGTAAAATATATATGGGAACAGTGGAAATAAAATAGGATGTTACTCTTTATATTGTTTACAAATAATATTAAGTACATTTTTTACATCAAGCGAAGAACATAATCCACTGAGTGCCCTGGAAATAAAATGCAGGCTACCTTGAAGGTGTAGCAAATATATTATATCATAGTTAACCACAACTTAGTTGATATTATAGTTGTGTTTTCTTCCCAATTTTGTTGTCAATGGTCAACTCGTCTATTCTTCAACCAAACCTATAATTAGAATGAATGACATTTCATTAGGTTGATGCAATGTGTGTGCATTTTTTTTTTCTAAATTTATTATGGTAAAACTAAATCATCTATTACCTAAAACTTTCTTGTATACGATATTTTTGGTGTATGCCCCCGTTGCGTTATTTGGT
Organism: Solanum ossicruentum; assembly: GCA_025774065.1. Taxonomy (NCBI): domain Eukaryota; kingdom Viridiplantae; phylum Streptophyta; class Magnoliopsida; order Solanales; family Solanaceae; genus Solanum; species Solanum ossicruentum. The sequence continues at coordinate 13,128,273 of JAOTQR010000079.1, forward strand.
TGTTCTGTCATAAACAACACTTTGATTGTGGTCATTAAGATTCTCCTTGATAGTGCTACATACAATTGGCCATGTAAGAAAACATGTTATGGAAGATACAATCCAACATTAGGTATTGTTTGTCCTAGAGCTTATTTATCGTCATTGCAAAATATTGATATTTTTGAAAAATGCTTTTGAATAAATTTAAAAGGATATCCTTCATTCTCCACCGATGATGGTTGAATTCTTGGCATGAACACCTGCTTTGTTGCATGATGTCCCGTTGTTATTTCAGTGTATATGACATTATTGTCAAAGCCTCTACAAATCAAATGTGTCCCATTGCATAATTCATTTTATAGATCCAAATTGAGCAGCATCATGATGGGCGCATTCTCTTTCTGATGTAACCTAACATATATTATTTGAATATACATCAATTCTAATCTCATTGGCATCACCTTTGTTTTCTTCCATTTAAACAATTGGTGAAGATGCAATAATTAGAATGCAAATGACTGAATGTATATAATGATGACCTATGTGGTGGTAGACCATTTCACGTCATTGTATTCGAGTATTCTTCTTGATATAGTTGTTTGTATCGTTTTCCATGGAGTCAAAATTGATAGATGTTTTGCTTTCTCCTTGGCATTGAGTAATTAACATTTCATTGAGATTATCTACAAATTTATTTCTACTTGCTAAGATTGCCCGGTCAATTATAAACTTTGTCGATTTGTAATTTTGCTGGAGCCATTTCCCTTACCGAGCATTCTTTTGGCTTACCATGGCCACTTTGTTGTACCACTATCTGTTGTGCTAGTAGTATTAGATTGTCTTGTATTGTGCTTTCTTCATAGTTACCAATCTTAAGCAAAGAGTTACTGAAATTTAAATCTATTATTACTTTCATATTGGTTGTTAAATGAATCTTTTTCATTAAATGTCACAAATATGGCTTTATCAAACTTGCATCTGCTGTCTCTGCTTTAGTTGCCTTAGGAACTACCGATAATACTTCTCTGAAGTCACTGTCAAAAATCATGACTTTTCCACTAAAAGTATGTTATTGTTCATTATATCATGAAAGTTTTGATCGACTATTTCAATTGTATGTCTCTTTACCATGAGTTCTCCATCCTACATTATTAATTTGGCTTGCTTAATTAGTTTAGCTCCTCCTTTTTATTTGAACACATTTGTCAAATCTTGAATGGATTGTATGGCTTCCTAGTAAGATTGTTGTTGCTCCCTTTCTGCTAGCGGGATATAAAAATATTTCTTAAATTTCGCTTGGTCTATCTACAAAGAATAATTCAGGTGTTGCCGAGTCTACTCTCTGCAATATCTTATCGAAAGTTTGTGCTTGTTGTGGGTTCAATTGTGATTGTGCATCCATATCTTTATCTGATATTTTTATAGACATTTTCTCCATTATTTCTCTACATTCATGGGCAGTACTTCGATGTAACTCTTTTCTAATTTGGGGCATATCAAATTGTGCAAGATTCTTATCCACACTCTCCAAGTATGAATTGATACTTTTCAAGGTACTATTGATTAGTTGTGCCTTAGATGATCTGTCCCGACTCTTATTAAAATCTTCTGACATATCGGTGTAATATGTATCCCATAGACTTTTCACATCTGTTTAATTACAGTGAACTAAAGTAGTTGCAAACAGACTGCGAAGAGTAGAAGGCATCTTGAAGATTACAGCTTTACGTAAGCGTTCTAAAATGCTATTGTCTGATTCTAATGTCTTTTTTCCTTGATTGCTTCTTTGAAAGTCTCATAATTTATTCCATTAACAATGAATAAGTCTTCAAATGACGTGGGGCCTCGGATATGATTCAACAATAGTTTCTTATAATATCTTTCACCTTATCTAGGATAAACTGTGATATTAAAAATGCAAATTATTAAATATTATAGTTCTAAGCCTAGATTTCATATAATATAGTATCATTGTTTTATCAATATTTATTCTATCAATCATATGTTGTGATTTTTTTACTCCAAAATTTCTATTGGAAGTCCTTACATAAAATTATGAAAATTCTCTATATAGATAATTTCGAGTCTCTTTGTCAATCGAGCATATCTTGAAATACTCAGTAAGCATAGTTTGCTTGACAAAATGGGAGCCAATGATTTTTGTAGATTTTGATTCTTCTAGTAGTACACTATAGTTTGCCACATAAATTTATTATTACTATTCATTTATTTGTCTTGTCAATAGTGGCTAGTGTTGATACTATCGGCAAATAGATTTGAGAGTACCTGTTTGTTTGCCCGGTAGATATAATTGTAAGTTAATAATGGTTGATTGCATCTCACTTAGAGTAAACTCGTAAATTCTCCATAGTGCTTCTGGTGATGACACCCAACATGCATCTTGGAAGCTTCGTATTTCATTAATATATTTTTCTTGATCGTTAGACTTTATGTAAACTACACATTTGTCATGTCTTATATATATATATATATATATATGTGTGTGTGTGTGTGTGTGTGTGTATATGTATGTATATATAGATAGATAGATACTTTATTACTTTAACCCCTGAACAGACCTCTATATTAATGTGGCAGTTATATCTCCTCAACAAATATGGATTATAAGGGACAACCCATTGGTTATTCATGTTCATTCTCTGGACTTTACTTGTCCTCCCATCATTTCTTCTTCGGTAAATGGGATATCCATCTCTTCCTTGTGTCATTTTGTTAATGAATGCTCTGGGATAGTAAAATTTACATTGTCCATTCTTCATGTACGGACTTGATTTGCGCCTTATACCGCAAGATCTATGTATTATGTGACCGATAACTAAGTGATGCAATTCTGTCTATTTCTCCTTATTAGGTAATTCTGCTGAAATATATCTATCATACTGATCTGTGAGTCTTATTTTATAATGTTAAACCCCGTATTTCTTTAAATTAAGGATAACTATACAATTGAGAAATTTTGTTGTGGATGTCGTGTAATTTGAACTTAAGTATATTTTTGGTGCATGATTAGAGTATCAAGTGAATTTGGCGTGCATAATTAAGTTTGAGTCGGAAGTCCTCGATTGGATCAAAAT
>JAOTQR010000079.1:13131449-13143233 GCA_025774065.1 Solanum ossicruentum
TGTCAAATAATTGTATATGTATAACTAATATACATATGTATTTGTATATTTGGCAAGCGATATTGGGAGTGGGAGGAGAAAGGTGAGTGAGATCGAGAGAGGGAGGAGAAGGGCGAGCGAGATCGAGAGCTAAGAATGGAGAGAACTGAATTGTATATGTATATACTGACAAATTGATTATGTATAACTGTCAAAATAATTGTATATATGCAATTGGTATACATATGTAATTGTATATCTGGCAAGAAATTGCAGAGAAAGAGAGAGGAGAGAGGCGAGAAAGAGGAAGAGAAGAGAGACAAAATAGAAACAAAACCCTAACTATAGCTATAAATTGTAATTTTTTCAAACTATAGTTGTATAATGTAAATACATAGCATATGTTTATCTAGTTATGTTATTTATCGTATTAATTTATAACTAAGGATAATTACACTGAGGGATGCTTCAATAAAAATAATTACAAAAAAACAGTTCTTCATTATATAGACATTTATAGTCAATGTATATTGTGTATCATAATGTATATTTAGTATATAGTTCATATATAAATAATATATATTGTACAATCAGTGCATACTTTCTATAATTTTTGGCAAGTTATATTGTATAATTTCACTGTTTTGAAGCCCCGAACCACATTTTCTAAACGAACCAGAGCTTATTTTTTATGTAAATAAAACATGGGGTACATTTTTTGTAATTTAATTACTCCCTTCGTTCCATTTTATTTGACACTCTTTGACTTGGCACAGTATTTAAGAAAAAAAAGGAAGATTTTTGAAACTTGTGATCTAAATTCATTCTTAGATATTTGTGAGGCTGAGAATCATTTCATTAAGGGTAAAAAGGAAATTTCAAAGTTAAATTGTTTCCAATTAGAGTAACGGATCAAAAGGAAAAAATGTCACATAAAATAAAACAGAGGGAATAATTTTTTATATATATATTTGAAACTATCCCTTTTAACTACGCCCAGCCTGAAGTTGCTCCAAAAACATCTTTTAAAACATTGATACGGAGATCATATACATATACAGAAAGACCCATTAGTAGCACATTGCATGAAAACAGAAGACATAATAAAGATTTAGACCACTAGTCAAGTGTTCATCTAATCTTCTTGTTCATACACATGTACTCCATGTGGATTTGAATCCAACTTACATGGATTACCATATTTGAGCGTGAGCACTTTGCGTCAGTTCGTAGGTGCAATTTGAATGCATCAACTATACTGTGCAAACTTTTGAATATAGTGCCACTGACATTTAAACTGAACAAAAGAACTTCAAGTTTGGACTAAAAAATGAACTTAAAGCACAATGGTCTGAAATTTTGAACTAAAAAATTGAATTATGTGAACTAAAAATTTTGAACTAGTATGTATCAGTTTTGTCCATCTTTTGAAAAAGCTGTATAACCTCAATTTCCTAAACCATGCCATCTTATGGGGATACAGAATAAAACACAGTTTTTACAATGAACCAGCAAATCAAACAAGTTGTTAACGAACAAACAACTTATACTCAAGTATCAAGTGAATTTCAACTTTTTACACCTCAAACCTGCTGATCTTTAAAACACCAATGACAAGGGGTTGGAAGCAACACTCAAGAATAAACCAGGTCTATTTCTGCTTACAACTATCTCTCCATTCTGCCTTGTTTGTTTTAGACTCTATGCTACAACATTTATGGTATGCTATTCTAAATTCCTTCTAATCTACAAGTAAAATTGCAATATGGTGATCCTATTGCGAACCATTAAGAGGAGTATCGCTACTCTGTCTGGCAGAAATTACTCTATCAAGGGTTTCATCTGGGACCTTGATTCCGCTAGTCTCTAAATCTGCCACTATGGCAATTGCAGCATCAAGCTCCCCAAGATCAAGGCATAATGTGATGATTTCATCATACAAAGGGCTGCAATGAATGGATTAAGACAACAAAGAATTTAAACAATATGTTAAAATATTAGGTAAGGCCATGATAACGATATACAAGATAAATTATGGCAAAAAATACACAAAGCAGAAAGATTTGCTGGAAGTGAACCAATATAGAGAAAACACAATCTCAACTTGAATATCTAAAACTCTATTTGTTTAGCCAATCACTGTGTCGAACCTTCTTTTTGCTGATGTATATCATTTATTTGTTTGTTGCAATTCTGGTGCAAGTAGCACGAAAAAATAATTCATCAAGAAGTGTTTCAAGTAAAACAAAACTTACCTTCCAAATACATAACCAAGACTATGCGTTGTTTGCAAGATCTTCAAGAAAGCAGAAGGCATAGGAGCTCGTATTGCGGCACGCAGTATCATAGCACAATCCCCGATAGTTGGTGTCCCACCCAGTTCTATTACCTGAGATAGAAATAATTTTCGTTCAACAAGTGGAAACAGAAGCATCCATGCATGAAGCCAAGATCACTATCTACAAGGACAGGAAACAGCATAGCGCCAGTTCTGATAGAATGTCATAATTCACTGTCAGAATAGAACAATATTAGATAACAAAGTTGTCAAAAGCCTAAGCTTCATTCACTGAAGATCTATTGATATATCGAGGATCTTCATTTCCAGAGTCCAGATAGACTTAATATTTGAAGAAATCTACAAAAACAAGACTGTAACTCCTAAAGCGTTACAGGAGAATGCTAGAAAGAAGAACCAAGAAAGTTGTAAGAACATTAAAATCCAGTCATGGTTTTACCATGGCTTGGAGTCACCAGTGACTTCATTACATGCAGCAACAGCTGGTAAAAAGAACAGGAAACAAAGAAAATGAACGTGAGTTTTGAGAATCTAGCAGCTACCGATGGCTTCATAAGACCATAATAGACTAATGTTGGATTATGTAGGAAAATATTGGCAGAAATGAAATTTTATACAACCAAATCTGCATTGTCGGATTCATTTCTTCTCCTCCTCAAACCAAGGATGAGAGTCAGTCATCAAGAAGTTGGTCACCAATCATACTAAATTCTAATCCATAAATACCATCTGAACTCAAAGGTAAGTTTTACAGAATGGTGGTTAGACCATCCTTGTTGTATGGGGTGGAGTGTTGGCCAATAAAAAATACACATGTTCAGAAGATGCATGTCGCAGAGATGAGGATGTTGAGATAGATGTGTAGCCACCCCAGGAGTGATAAGATTAGGAATGAGACTATTCGGGAGAAACTAGAGGTGGCCCCTATGGTTGATGAGATGAGGGAAGCGAGACTATGATGGTTTGGATATGTGCAGAGAAGGAGTGTCGATGCTCCTGTTAGGAGGTGTGAGAGGTTGGTTTTGGGAGTTACACGAAGGGGTAGAGGTAGCCGAAGAAATATTGGGGGGAGGTGATCAGACAAGATATGGCAAAACTTAATCTCACCGAGGACATGACCTTAGATAGAAAGAAGTGGAGGTCGCGAATTAGAGTAACAGACTAATTGGTTGGTAGGGTAGATGGATGTCTGGCCTTGGGGCATAGTACGGTAGGAGTAGGTCGTGTTTTATATCATGTGTTGTCATTATATGTCGTATATGTGTTAATTTTATCGTATTTACATACTGTCATGTGCTTTTCGTTATTAGTCGCTCCTTTGTTCCCTTTCCTTTCCTTTTTGTCATATCTAGTTTATTCTGCTAATGGGTTTTTAGACGAGGGTTTTCAGGAAACAGCCTATCAACTTCATGAGGTAATGGTAAGGTCTGCGTACATTCTACCCTCCCCAGACACCAGTTGTGGGATTCCACTGGGTATGTTGTTGTAAATATCACCCTGAATGTTTCTAGGAAGAAGCATGAATTGGTTAAATGAAAAAAACTGGAAAAGCAAGTGTTAAATGTTAGCATCATTCATGTAAACATGTTGTGTGTTCTAGACTACTATCTTTCCATGTATTAGAAAAAGAAGATTAAGGTGGTAGGTAAAAGCAAAAAATGCAACAACAAGAAGTTACCTAGTGTAATCCCAGAAGTAGATCTGAGGAGGATAGAATGTATACAAACCTTACCCCCACCTCGTAGCGATAAAGAGTTTGTTTCCAATAGACCTCGACATAAATAAAGCATCTCAAACCAGATTGAAAAAGGGAATACATAAATGAAAGCATTAACAACAACGAAATAATACAATATGAAGACTAATACACAACATACAGAAGGAAGAACAGTAACGACAACAAAATAATGTGAGAACTGAAGCACAAAAACCACAGGTGATAATCGAAATCTAAGAACAAGAAACTACGAGAATAGTGTTATACTACTAGTAAGAAAGTAGATACAAGCACAACCACTATGCCTATCCCGCGGGAAAGCAGAAGACCCTCAACTATGAACTAACCTTCTACCCTGATCCGCAACACTCCAAACCCTCTTACCTAAGGTTGTATCCTCGCAAGCTCAAGAAGCATCATGTCTTATCTAATCACCTCCCTCTAATACTTCTTCGATCTGCATCTACCTCACCTGTAGTGCACCATTGCCAACCTCTCATACCTTACTGGTGCATCTACACTACTCTTCTTCACTTGCCAAAATCATCTCAACCTCGTTTCTCTCATCTTATCCACCATGAAAGTCACTCCCGCTTTGTCCTGGATATCTTCATTCATAAACTTATCTTTTTAGTATGCCCACACATCCATCTCAACATCCTCACTACCACAACTTTCACCTTCTGAATATGAAAGTTCTTGACGAACCGACACTCTGTTCGATACAACATAGTATTAGTTGGTCTAACCATCACTCTCTAGAACTTACCTTTAAGTTTGGGACTTCGGGTGATATCTTCTTATCACACAAAATTCTAAAAGTGAGCCTTCAATTTGCCCATCCTGCACCAATACGGTATGTGGCATCATAATTGATCTCTCCATTACCTTGAATTAAAGACCCCAGATACTTGAAACATCCTCTTTTAGGGATGACCTGAGCATCAAGTCTCAATTCTACGGTAATCTCATGTGTAGCATCACTGAACTTACAGTTCAAGTATTCAGTCGTGCTGCTTCTCAACCTGAATGCTTTGGACCAAACCTCCAGTCTAGCGTTAACTTTGTCGCAAGTCTTGTTAATCAATAATATGTTTATCTGCAAAAAACATACACCATGGCACCTCACCTTGGATATACCACGTCAATTCATCCATAATCAGTGCAAAACAAAACGGACTAAGACTCGATCTTTAGGGCAACCCCATCATGACTGGAAAGTGCTTTTAGTCTCCTCTTGTTGTCCTCACTCTAGTCTTGACTCCATCATACATATTCTCAATCACCCTAGTGTAAGCCACAACTACACCTCTAGCCAACAAGCATATTCATGGAACCTCCCTTGGGACTTTGTCATAAGCCTTCTCTAGGTCAATGAACACCATATGTAAATCTCTCTTCCACTCCCTATACTTCTCCATGGTAAATGGCTTCTGAGGTAGACATGAATTCGAATTGATTCTAGAAATAGACACAACCCTCTTTGACCCTTATTTTCAAAGTCTGGCTTAGCAATTCAATATCCTTATAGTTGTTGCAATTCTAAATATCACTCGTGTTCTTATATAATGGGATCATCATATTCTATTTTTGTTCTTCAAACATCTTCATTGTCCTAAAAATGATATTAAACAACCCAATTGGCCCCTCCAAGCCTAGCCTGCTTATGTTCTTCCAAAACTCCATAGAATTGTGGCGTGGTTGCTCTTCCCCTGCTCATCCTACAAATAGCATACTTGATCTCATCAACCTTTATAGGCCTGCAATACTCGAAATCCAATGTCCCTTAGAGTGCTCCAACTCCCACAGCACAATGTCCACGTCCCTCCCTTCATTTAAGAACTTGTGGGAGTATGTATGCCACCTCCGTCTAGTGAATGTCTCTTCACCAATACTTTGTTTTCTTCGTCTTTGAGGCACTTCACTTGATCGAGGCCTCGGGCCTTCCTCTCTAGCCTTGGCTAGCCTGATCAGTTTTTTATCTCTGCCTATGTCCCATAACTCATGCAAGCATTTGAAAACTGTCATTTTTTGCAAGTGTAACCAACAATTTTTGCCTCCTTTCTCGCCAATGTATACATTTTCTTCTTAGTCTGCTTATCATCCTTGTACTTATTCTCCACCAACTTCGCATACGCAGCGTTATTTTCTTCCACTTTCCGTTAAGACTTCACCATTCCATCACCAATCTCCTCAAAGTCCACCTGAGTTACCATAGAAACCCCTGGCACCTCTTTTGTAGCTCCCTTATGAAACTAGATGTCATATCCCACATGTTGGTCGCCTCCCCCACTAAAAGCAAAAATGCAATATCATCAATTTGTTGTTTTTTCCTTGACACAAAATGCAATATCACTAATTAGCATAGGGATATGAAGAATCACCTAGCAAAGAGCTATAAATTACTAAGTCTCTAAGAAAACAAGGGACAATTTAGCTATACTTTTCTAACAATATACATTGTCTCACGGACTCCCCAAAATCTGCCACGACATATACTTACATAAATCAAACATATACTATTTAGCAAGAGATTACTTGTAGATTGAGGAAAGATTGCATGTAACATTCCGAAAATGGTGTTAAAAATGGTGAGGAGATTAAAAGGGATGTCATAACATACTTTTGTCATCACTTTGATTCCCAATTCAACTTCCCACTCTTGTGACCATCTTCGAGGAGCTTTATTCTTGATTTCTTTTTCCCATGTCCAGCCCCAAGCATCAGTAATTGTATACATATCTGATACATCAAATACTTTCCGTTTCCTCAGCTCGACAAATGCTTCATGGATGTCCAGTGGAAACCAGTCATCATCGTCATCATCCTGTGCAAATGTGAAAAGACTTATCAATCAAATACCCGTGCTCTTAGACTGCGTTTTACAAATCTTCAGCAGTTTCCAGAAGTAAACGAGTCATTATGCAAAAATTTGCAAGTTAAAGGGTAATTTCCTGGACAAACTTAGGTTGTAACCTGGATGACTATTTTCATTTATGTTTGTATGCTAAACATTTGCCCATGAAACAAATATAGATGTACCGAGGCAACAGAAAATTATACAAGATAAGTGGACTGAATCGTCAACAGGTTTAAAGTGTTCCAGTTCCAACTGATCTGATTGGCCTTGTCCTACTTAGTCACAAATGCCTAAGTTAATACATACTGAGAAACATTTGAAAACCTGATGATGTAGTACATACATGAAATATGAAGCACAGAAATAATTATAGTAGTAGTCAAACTTCAGAGTACCTCACAGGCTATGACTTATTCCTGTCAACAGATTCAAACACACAAGTTTTAGTCACCTAAAGCACACCGTCTCTGTGTTCTAGACAAGACAGGATGTATAAGATTCATAAAATGATGAATCAGAGATGTGTTTAAGTACAAAGTATGAAGCTAAAACATACGAAAGTAGATAAGTAAAGATAAAGTCGGAACTTGGAGAAGGAAGAGGAAAACATGATAAATCTGTCAATCCCTCAACAGCTATGGAAATGGTAACCAAACGATACTCCCAACTAACCAAATTGATTTTCTATTTTTGAATCATAACTATAAAACAAATTATTGATTAAGAACATCACTGCGATGTTTATGAGAAACAAGAAGGCACCAAAACTTACATTTTAGCTTTTGGGTGAAAAAGGAAAAGATTGTGAATTCAGAGTGGCATGTGTCTCATCAGAAATTCAATGACGTTTTAGACTTTCCTTGTCCTAAATTAAAAATTTTCATGGGAAGAACCAGAAGAGATATGGATATTCAGATGAAAATTGGGAAAACAGTCCATTGGGATTGAGACAGCAGACATAACTGAATCAATCAACCAGCAATGCCTAGGGTCGGCTAGATAAATCTTTCGAATCTGGTCCTGCTCTATTCAGGCCCATCTTTTTCCAAAGTGATTTACTAAAATATTACAGGAAGATACAGGAATGATGGTGGATATTCCGTTTGAGTCCAAATGAGATGGAAAAAGCAGATATCAAACGAATGATTTTGCTTGTACCTTCTGACTTTTCTTTCTAGGGGAGATGCGATAACAAATAATTAGCAATCGATGAAAACCATAAAATGTTATACCACTGCAGCTACTCTAGAAAGCCTTCTCCTGGATTTTCTTGAAGAGCTAGCCGTTAGATCAGAATCTTTTAGCAGTTGCACTCCAATCATTTGAAGAGGCTTCGCAGCTTCAACTTCCTTGTCCTTCCTGTCACCTACTTCCGGTTGGCTTTCTGTTTGCTCCACTTCTTCCTCCTCATCTGGTGCCTCGTCATCCTCTGCTTCATCATCTTCAGCCTCTTTCGCAATATCATCGACAGCATCAGTATCATCTACCACATCAGTAGGTTCTAAGTCTATTATTTCCGACTGCTGGCCATAATTTTCACTTAATCCCTCCCCAAGAAAGCGGCGTTTCCAGAATTCTGTATTTCCTTCATGCAACTTTATACGTGAGATCAACTCATCCAACTCTTCATCAACCTAAAAAATTAACACAATATAGCTTGTGAGGAATGACATGAATTTGCATGATATCTCAAGCCAACTAGTTACAGTTAATATACTTAGAATAACATTTACCTCTTCTTCTTCCTCCTCAACTGGAGGAACCCAAAGTGGCCTGCCTCTAGACCGATTTATTCTCCTTGCTTTCTGCACTCGTTGGTAGAGTACATTTCTGGTTCCATCTGTTGGTAGACCTTGTGCTTCTAGTTCTTCCTTTAATTCTGATACAATCATTTTACTAGCCGCTTTTGGTTTCAAGGCATTCTGTTCAGGCCCTTTGATGATTTTCCTCAGTCTCTCCTCAACACGTATGTAATCAGATTCAGATATTTTCCCCAGAATTGAAGGTCCTTCATTGAGTAAGGTTTTCAAAAGCTTCCTGTGGTGCAACCTCCACTCTTCGAAACATCTTTGTTTAAAAGAGGTTTCCCTAGGATTGGAATATATAAACCCTTGGGCATCAGGATCTAGAGGGGTTTTTCCCCTTCTTGGGACCCATCGTTTGCGGTCACCTGTGAGTCCACCTTCAGCAACATACCTGAATGTTATGGACAACTAAATCACAACTTATAGTGGAAATCCAAAGCTAGAAATTGAAGCAGAACAGCACCACAATAAGCCTACGGAAAAGACAATGAATATATAAGCAAAGAAACAATTAGAGAAACAGCCAACCATTAACATGAAATAAGGGAAAGGCAGTCTATTATCAGTAGAATTACCATGACCACTATCTAGCAGAAAAGCCCAAAAATGTGAGCTTATCAGCAAAAACATAAAATAGATGTGACAGTGATGAGCACCTGGAGGGAAAAAAAGATCATGAATTAAGGAATAAATAATCTTCCTGTGACTATTCCACCAACCGGATATCATGCAAGTCTTATTTGCATAAAAATGGACAAAAGAGATTGGTTCCCTCAATTTAAAAAAAATTAGGATTATCAGCTTGATAATGTTAGATCATGTGCATGTTTACTACCAGCAAATTCCAAAAAGATACACTCTCAATTGTCAACATATATCACCATACAACTGAGTGTCTTGCTTATCCCAGCATCACACTTCAATATTACATCATCAATCTTAGCTCAATCAGCAGATAAATTTACCAAAATAGAGCAAGCTGAAAGCTTGCTAAGAGTCATGAAAGTCGGAAATGCCTAATAATGAATTTAAAGTGTTAGATATCAATGGGGCAATACACATGGAAAGCAGGGTGCTATAATAACAGCCTTTTTTCCTGATTGTCAAATAATCACTGCATAGTGTGCAACCAAAGATAGAGAATTAGGCATATAATTAGTTGATACCTCTATCATAACACTTGTACCCAAATACAAATAAGAAAAATGAACAAATGATGTCAAAATCAATAAGTATGCCACAAGATTTGATATACTAACATGAATAAATACGCTTACCTTGCTATGTAATCAATCTCATATCCAAGTTCAGCTTCTTCCTGCAAAGGTTCAATCCATGAGCTAACTAATGTACGATATTTTCTGCTCAAGATCATTGCTCTTGGTGGGATTGGCTGCTTATCTTTAGCCATAGCTTCAAGTGCTTCTAACAACTCAACAATCCTCCCTGGAGTAAAAGATCATTTTGTTGATAATCTTGTGTAAGACTCCTCAAAGAAATTACAAGCATATTATCTTATTTCAAAAATTAAATGTGGCTCAAATTCATAGATAGCCCCAGTTAGAAAAGGAATAGGTAAATATAATCCTAATTAGAATAGGAATAGAAATAACAATAGTACATAGAATCCTACTAGGAAATGGATTGTATTATAGTATCATAGTCGGAAAAGAATTGTATTATAGTATCCTAGTTGGAAAAGGAGTCTAATATAGTATCTATAAATAGGATCTCAATGTAATAATATAGACAATACAAGTCAATAATATTTTTCTTCAATATTTCTCACATGGTATCAGAGTTTTTACGGTCTTGGTGGAAAATCAAAGAGCTTCCGCTGCCAGCGGGCAACTATGATCCATATATGCCGCCCGTATGGCCAATGATTATGTTAGCAGACAAAAAAAAAAGAAGATTAGGTCACCGTGTCATCTTTTTGGTGACTACTTTGTCATATTTATCATGTGTAGCACCGTGCCATCTTTTTGGCTGAAACTTCCTTCTAAGAAACTGAAAACCAGACAGTTTCTAGTGACTGCCAAGCTGGTGTGCATCGTTCTTTTGTTTTTCTTGAGTGTTCCTTCCAAGAAACTGAAAACCAGACAGTTTCTACTGACTGTCAGGATGGTGTGCATCGTTCTTTTGTTTTTTTCTTGTGTTCCTTCCAAGAAACTGAAAACCAGACAGTTTCTAGTGACCATCAGGCTGATGTGAGTCATTCTTTTGTTTTTCTTGAGTGTTGTGCAAAACCAACACCACCATAAGGTGCGGACTACTCAGGCGACCAAACCCCAGTAAGCTCCTCCGAGTCTTACTGATTCACGCGCCCTCACGCGTTGCCAGAGTATCGGCTTTGTGTCTCCACGCGCCTCACGCGCCGGCTCGTGTGACTGTTTCCGGCAAGATTTGTTTTCGATTCTTTTCCCCACAGGGTTGCTTCTCCATCCTGAGGCTATCCATGTAATTTTTTTCCAGATCCGATCGTCGGAACTAGGGTTTGACAATTTCAAGCAATTTCCGGTGAGTTTTCAGTATTCTAGACAGTTTTCCGACATCCTTGTTTGCAGTTTTTTTCCCTCAGGGAGGTCACCTCTACATTCCAAGGCAGATTACATTTATTTTTTAATTTTTTGATTGATTTTCGGTGACTCGTCAAATCTAATTTGCGTAGGGTCGTGCCATTAAATCGGTGACTACTAGAGTTTGATTTTAAAGATGTCCTTTGGAATCGATATGTTTAGCTCAAAAAGTACAGGAATAGGAAGTTCTAATCCTATGATCACTTCAGAACCATCACTTGGTAGTTCCAACTACTTAGCATGAGCTTACTCGAATGAATTATGGTGCATAAGCAGGTTTCGAGCAGTTTTAAAGTGACTTTCTTAGAGTAATTTCGAGATGATCCATATTGTCATTCTCTACTAAGCTTTTGATCAGTTGAGCATTAAAAATGTTTTTCTCCATGATCATCTCAAGGAAGAAATCTATATGAAGCAACCATTTGATTTTGTTGCTCAGGGGGAGTTTGGTAGCCTTGAATGTCGTTCGGTAGCCTTGTATGTCATTTGTGTAAGTCCCTTTGTGGTATGAATCAGTCTTCTGAGCTTGGTTTGGGAAGTTCAAC
>JAOTQR010000079.1:13151380-13178333 GCA_025774065.1 Solanum ossicruentum
AAATCCCTAACAATCAACTATATTATCTATCAAATCTCTATACTATATATGTACATTATTATACAGATTTTGTAACAGATAAAACAATTGGTTGTTATCAGTTATCACTCAGTGAGTACTACTACCAGGAAAAACAGCAAAACTAACAAACAATTCTTCCAACAACAACAACATACCCAGTGGAATCCCACAAGTGGGGTCTAGGGAGGGTAGAATATATGCAGACCTTACCAATGCCTCCTAGAAGTAGAGAGGTTATTTCCTGGGAACCCTCATCTCAAAAACAAACAACCAACTTCCAGCATAATAAAAATTAAAGATTACCAAAGCAACTTTGGCTTCTGTTTAATGAACAAGGTACTTGAAATTTTAAAACAGTATCTGGATGCAAGTGCTTCAAAGCAGATGCATGATAGGTAAATGGATCATGATACAGATAACAACAACAAATACCCGGTGAAATCCCACAAGTGGGGTCTGGGAAGGGTAGAACGTACGAGACCTTACCACTACCTCATAGAAGTAGAGAGGTTGTTTCCTAGGAACCCTAATCTCAAAACCCATAAGTAGAAAAAACTAGATATGACAAAAAGGAAAGGAAAGGAAATGGAATAGAAAGTGACTTAATAATGAAAAGCACATGATAGTATGTAAAAACGATAAAACTAACACAAATACAACAGATAATGACAACACATGATACCCTACTATACTCCAAGGCCAGACATCCACCTAATCCTACCAACTAATTAACCTGCTACTCTAAATCGTGACCTCCATTCCTTTCTATCTAAGATCGTGTCCTCAGTGAGATCAAGTTTCTCCATATCTTGTCTGATTACCTCCCCCCAATATTTCTTCGGTCTATCTCTACCCCTCCATGTAACCCCTAAGTCCAACATCTCGCACCTCCTAACAGAAACATCGGTACTCCTTCTCTGCACATGTCCAAACCAGCGCAGTCTCGCTTCCCTCATCTTGTCCGCCCAGTGAAAATAAGCCTGCCACCTTAGTTTAATGGAAGTGTCATCTACCAACACCTCACCCTCCTCATCCTTTATACACTTCACTTGGTCCAAGTCGCGAGCTTTCCTTTCTCTCTCCTTAGCAAGCCTATACAATCTTTTGTCCCCGCCTTTATCACTTAGCTCCTCATATAGACGATCAAATGTTGCTGTCTTAGTACTTGTCACCGCCATTTTCGCTTTGGACTTAGCCATCTTATAGATCTCCCTAAGCCTTCGATTTTCATCTTCATCCCTACACTCCAACCACTTCGTATAAGCAACCTTCTTATCTTTGTAGTAAATAAGTTAGTAAAGGGTATACGTCATGTCAGAACTTTAACAATGTAGCTCCAAAAGAAGAAGGATCGCGAGGAACTAAAAAAAGAAAAGAAGTAATTTTGTTAGATGAATCAATCAATCACTGCATATAAATTAGAGTTCTGCTACATACATCTGGCTTCTCCACAAGTAGGGTCATCCTCAGATTGTGGTGCCTAAATGAAAACTTTAGATATTTAAGATGAATGAATCTTGTAGGATTCCCTAGAAATTCTTCGATTTCTTCCATAAACAAGTCATCTGCTTCGCACGTTCCATGCTCGGTGAATAGATCTATCTAGAGCAAACTAATGTTTTCTCAATTCCTGGAAAAGAGGACTGAATCTATCTCCTAACAAAGGCCTTGTATGGCCTAAAACAAGCGCAACGACATGGTACGAAAGAATAGACAATCATCTCATCCAACTTGTTTCAACAGAAGTCAAAGTAGTAGCTTTGTTATTGAAGGATGCCCAGATTACAGTTTAGAGGTCAAGCTTAAAATGCTAAAGAAAAAGTTGAAAGAATGGGGTAGAAGATCTTTTCTGAACTAGCCAACAGGAAAGACAGTCTCGTCGAGGAACTATCTGAGCTTGACAATTCAACAGGATAGGATAGTCTGAGGATGAACTGTTAATAAGGACTACATTACTGGCAGAGTTGAAAGTTCTGGAAAAACATGAAGAGGCTGGCTGGAGGCAGAAGTCCAGAAACCTTTGGCTAAAGCAAGGAGATAAGAACACTAGATTCTTCCAAAGAGTGGCTACAGCTCACAGGAGATGTAATAGAATTGATACACTCAAGGTAAGGGGTGAGGACGTGCAGGAACCCAAAAAAATCAAAGAGGCAATGATAGATTTCTAATCCAATTTGCATGCAGAACCTGAACTATGGAGACCCTCTTTTGACCTAGAAGGGTGTCCTATAATCCCTGTGGAAGAAAATGAGTGGCTCCAGAGACCATTCACAGAGGCAGAGGTGGCACAGACCATCAAGCAGAGAGATGGAGATAAGGCATATCGGCCAGATGGATTTACAATAAACTTCTTCAATATGTGCTGTGATATGTGGGATTTACTGGGCATGTTGTTGTTGTTGTAATATGTGTTGTGATATCTTAAAAAGGGATCTGATGCAGACCAATCAGAATGTCTACCAAAGAAGTGTTTTTGTAAAGTCTTTTAATGCCACATTTATAGCACTAATCCCAATGAAGCCCTGGAGCAATGGAGTTGAAAATTTTAGCAATCAACTTGATAGGAGGGGTATACAAAATCATATCTAAGTTGATAAGGCACATTGGTGGATGAACATCAAATGGCCTTCTTGAAAGGCAGACAGATAATGGATGCAGATTTATTGGCCAATGAATTGGTAGACTCTAAAGTGAAACAGAAGAAACAGGGTATCCTGAGCAAGCTAGATATTAAGAAGGCCTATGACCATGTCAATTCCTCCTAAGAATTCTAAAAGTCATGGAACTTGGCAACAAGTGGGTTAGCTGGATTAGATTTTGCGTATCAAGTGTGAAATTTTCTCTCATTATTTATGGGATTGTGTAGCACAGAGACCCACTTAATTCAGTTGTTGTTCTTGGAGATTCCGGGGTGAGCTACCTGGGTGATCCCCAGCACCGTACCCCGTCTATCCCTACTTATTTACGTCTTGTCTTATTCCCAGACAATTGGATTTGGATTTCTCTCAGACTTATATTCATGTTCTAGTTACTCTTGAATTCATGACACCATGTTTTGGGTTGTAATTGTTATTTCCATGCTTTACTGATTATGGTATTACTGTTCGTGATTTGTTAATATTTCTCACATAAACTTTTACAATATATATATAATTTGTTAATGTTTCACAAATATACTTTTTCACTTATTAATTTGAAAATTGATTGAAAATGAAATTTGGTTCGCCTACCAGATTGAGATCAGGTGCCATCAAAGCACATTATATTTTGGGCCGTGACATTTAACATATAAACTCAATGCTACTTATGGCAGTTTCTGAAGTTATCAAGTACTTAAGCATAAAGTGCATTTTCTCAAGCGCATTGAAATTGTTTAAAAAGCACTTCTAGTTTGGAGTGGTTTTTGTGGCTCAAGGAAGGGGACGGGAATTCAAAATTTTTTCATAGAACAGCAAATTGCCACAAAAGATACAACAACATTGACAAATTAGTCATCAATGGAGCCAACATAACTGAACCAGCTGGGATCAAAGATGAAATTACTGATTTCTATCAGAAACTTTACACTGAGGCAGAAGTTTGGAGGCCACAATTCAATCCTAGCTTCCAGCCTATGGTTGACGAAGAGGAGAATGCAGCACTACAAGGCCAATTTGAAGAGCAGGAAATTAAAAACTATGTGTTCTCTTGTGCAGGTGATAAGGCACCAAGGCCTGATGGCTTCACAATGGCCTTCTTTATACACTGCTGGGAAGAGATAAAGCAGGATGTGGTAGCTGCGATTCAGAATTTCCATGACCAGGGATATTTTGAAAAAAGATTTAATGCTACCTTCATTGCACTGATACCAAAGAAGGTGAGTGCAGCTGAATTGAAAGATACCAGGCCCATTAGTTTAATTGGGAGCTTCTACAAAATCATATCGAAGTTATTGGCAGAGAGGCTCAAGAGAGTCATGCCAAAGCTAGTGGATGATCAACAATTGGCTTTTATTAAAGCAGACAAATCATGGATCTATTTTGGTGGCAAATGAATGTGTGAATATGAGACAAAGGTCCAAAGTGCCAGGAATCCTTTGTAAGCTAGACATAGAAAAAGCTTATGATCACTTGAATTGGGATTCATGTGGGGTACTCTAAGAAGATGGGTTTTGGCTGCACCTGGATAAAATGGATCAAGTTCTGCATGTCCACAGTGAAGTTCTCTGTTTTGATCAATGGATCCCCAACTGTCTTTTTCTCCTCTGAGAGAGGGTTCAGACAAGGAAATCCCCTTTCTCCTTTTCTCTTTATCTTGGACATGGGAGGTCTCAGTGACATGCTGAAGAGTGCTCAAGTAAACAATAGAATTCAAGGATTCAAAGTGTATGAGGGTGCAAATCTGGGAGTTTCTATTTCTCATTTACAGTATGTTGATGACACTTTGGTGTTATCTGATGCTGAGAAGGAACAACTGAAACACTTGAGGGTAATTTTCATTCTGTTTGAAGTAGTTTCAGGACTCCGCATTAATTGGGGAAAGAGTTTTGTGTATCATGTGAATGAGGTCCCAGAGATCAGCTCTCTGGCCAACATTTTAGGTGGTAAGGTAGGGGAACTTCCCACCATCTATCTTGGGATGCCTTTGGGAGCTAAGTGTAAATCCATAAATATATGGAATTCTATGCGAACTTATATGATGTCTCTTTATCCAATTCCTGGGAATATCACTAAAAAGTTGAATGCTATCAGAAGAAATTTCTTATGGCAGGGCAACGGTGAAGGGGAGAAAAAGTATCATTTGGTCAAATAGGAAGTGGTAATGAGTAGTAAGAGAGGAGGAGGTATGGGAATCAGAAACTTGAAAGCACAGAACAAGAGCCTCCTGTTAAAATGGCTATGGAGATTTGCAACAGATGAGCAAAGTTTATGGAAAGAAGTCATTATTGCAAGATATGGCAGGGAAGGCCCATGGACTAACAAGTAAAAATTCCATATGGGGTGGGTCTTTGGAGAACTATCAGGAATCAGTAGCCAAGTTTGTGGGGTAATTCTATTATCAAAGTAGGCAATGGTAGGAAAAACCTTGTTTTGGAATGATATTTGGGTGGGTCAAACCCCTTTGAGGCAGCAGTACCCGGAAATATACATCATCAATCATCAGAAGCAAGCTATAATTTCAGAAGTAAGGAACACACAAGGCTGGAATCTATCCTTCAGAAGATTCCTTAATGATTGGGAGGTGGGGAAAATGATCCAATTCTATAACACCTTGGAACAAGAACAGAACCTTACTTATGAGGAAGACAGATTGCTTTGGAAGAGGAGTAAAGATGGTAATTTCAAGGTGAAAGCAGCATACAAGCTATTGGATACATCTATTCAGACCAAGGATTGGTCTTAGAAGATGATCTGGGTAAGAAAAATCCCACATAAGGTAGCCTGCTTCACTTCGCTAGTTGCTAAGCAAGCTATTTTGACTCAGGAAAACCTTATGAAAAGGGGAAAACAGTTATGCTCCAGATGTTTCTTTTGTGAAGTTGAGACAGAAACAATAAACCATCTTTTCTTGCATTGTAAAGTGACTGAGCAACTTTGGCAATGGTTCTTTAACTTGAAGGGGATCAGATGGTCTATGCCTAGGAATGCTGCAGAAGCTCTAGCATGCTGGGACAGTGATGGGAATCAATCAGCACATAAGGAGAGATGGAAGATTATCCCTGCTTGCATCTAGTGGACAATTTGGAAGGAAAGAAATTAGAGATGTTTTGAGAACAAATGCATTCCCTTCCAAAGTCTTAAAATGAATTGTTTAGCAACTCTATATGTGCACTAACTTTGTAACTAAGGACCTGGGGGAGATTTCTCTCTTTACATAATTTGTGAAGTTCATAGATGATAGATCTCTTGGTGGTCCAATACTTTTGATATAATGACTCCATGAGTACACTATTGGTGTAACTCCTTTGTTTATAATACCAGTTAACTTTATCAAAAAAAACTATGGGTAGCAAGACAGTTTGTGCTGCCACATCCAAGTGTAGATTTGTTTTTGAGAAGAGGCTAACTTTTTTTTATTTTTTTATATATTCTTTTTATATATAAATAAAATATATAAAAAGTGGAGGTCACGAATTAGAGTAGCAGGCTAATGGTAGGGTTAGGCGTTTTTTTGTCATGTATTCGCATTACCTGTTATATCATGTGTTGGTTTACCTTATTTACATACTGCCTTTAATAATCACTCTTTTCTGTTCTCTTCCTTCCTTTTGTCATATCTAGTTCGTTCTTACTTAAGAGTTTTGAGACGAGGGTTCCCAGGAAACAGCCTCTCTACTTCTATGGTAGTGGTAAGGTCTGCATACATTCTACCCTCCCCAAACCCTACTTACGGGATTATACTGAGTATGTTGTTGTTGTTGTTGTTTTATATATTTTTTTTATTTATTTATTTGATTATAATTTGAATATGAGACAGTAGAAGTACTTTAAAAATAACCATATATATTTAATAAAGTGCTTAATATCCTCTGGAAGCACTATTTAAAGAAATTATTTTCCAGACTTTACTGCATTACCAAACAAGACCTTAGTAAAGCCAACACAGGAGAAGTCAAGGAGTTCTGTAGTCAAAAAAATCCACTTTTAACAACTTGAAGACTCTTCCCTAGCCGATGTATACACATTTCTTGTTTACAACCCAAAACTAGCAAACCCATTGTTGTATAGTTCAGAAACAACATAAGTATCATTACTCAATCTCCTATTGATCCAATTCAGAGCAACCTCATTTTAGTCACCTAGAATGAAAATCTTCAAGTGAGTTAAGGTTAAACATCAAGATGCATCCAAGGAACATTTATGCACTTCTTGATCCAAAATATAACAAATAAGCCATACATTCTGCCAGTATCACAACCCAGGCAAATATTGAAAGTACTTAGCTCCAGCACAAATGAAGGAATCAAAGTGGGTCAACAACAAGCTTGACAAGGGAAAGAAACTACACACCTTCTCCATATTCCATGTTCTCAAATGTCGCAAAAGCAATTTCAGGAATCCCACAGGTAGCCTGGAAGAGAAAAACAAAGAATTAGAAAAACCTAATAATTAACAATTCCACTGTTACTGTAACAAAAATTAATCAAACATTTCATATATTCAGCCGATTTACCTCTTTTTGTTTTAACATTCTTTCAGTAGTTAATAAAAAACATGAAAAATTTGAAGATCATTTAAACAAGAACAGCACAATAAAAAGAAGCTCCACTAATCTTGAAACAAGAAGGAGCAAAAAGATCACAAGAAATTGTCATCAAACTTGTGCAAACCACCCGCAATCAACTTGCTTAACTCAAATATATAACCTAGAGATTTACGCATTTACCTACACAGTTTGCAACTTTTGAAAGCTGCCATTCAGTAGAAGTTTCACCATCCATGAGAATGCCAGCAAAATTAGATTTTCAGATGGCTGATATGACATGAAAATGTGCACTATAATATATTATTCTAGTAATGAAAGAATCCAAAGCAATAAATGACCAAATTCCAATTTATCAAACCCAGAATTCACTCGTTTTAAGCTCCAAGCTGAAAACACCCAATATCCTGAGCAATTTGAGTTTGTATAGAAGACCATAACTGTACAGAATGTGTTGCAATAAGATTCTATCATCATAAATGTTTGAATAGGAATAGTAAAAAGAATAATATCTATAATCCTACTTAGAATAGGAATAGGAATAACAATAGTATATAGAATCCTACTTGGAAAAAGATTGTATTATAGTATCCTAGTTGGAAAAGAGTCTAATGTAGTATCTATAAATATGATCTCAATGCAATAATATAGAGACAACAATTTAATAATATTCCTCTCCAGTATTTCTCACATGGTATCAGAGCTTCTATGGTCCTGGTAGAAAAATCAAAGAGCTTCCGCTGTCGATAGGCAGCAATGACTCATATATGCCGCTCGTCTGGCCAATGATTATGTTAGCAAAAAATTAGGTCACCATGTATCTTTCTAGTGACTATTTTCTCATATCTAATTTGTGTAGCACCATGCATCCTTTCGGTAACTACTTTCTCATATCCTATTTGTGTAGCACCGTGCCATCTTTCCGGTGACTACTTTTTTCATATTCAATTCGCGAAGTGCCGCGCCATCTTTCCGGTGACTACTTTCTTATTTGTGTTGGTTTGTGCCATCATTCCAACCCTATTGATACAATTTCTCTTTTTCAATAGGATCGTGTTGTCAATACGACCCTACCTATATAATTTCTATTTTTCACTAGGGTTGTGTCATCATTCAGACTCTACCTATATAATTCTCTTTCTCAGTAGGGACGTGTCATTATCCCAACCCTACCCATATAATTTTATTTCTCAATTTATGACTACTTTCAACTATCAAATCTAGTAATTCGATGTATGAGCTTGTTTCAGCCAGTTTTACAGTGATTTTCTTGTTTAAACACTCATCTTGAAATCTAATACTCCATTAAATCTAATACTCCAGCGCATGAGCAAAGTCTAACCAATTTTATAGTAACTTTCTTGGAGCAATTTCGAGATGATCCATTTATTCTATATCAAATTTCGAGCAAAAGATATACTCAGATATTTAGATCGAATTACAATGATATTTTCTCTCGCATGGCTAAACATATGTCTGCCTTTTTCTATCTATGGTTGTTCTCCATTGGTCATTTAATCTATTGAACATTAAGAATATTTTTCTCCACATCGAGGAAGAAGTTTATATGGAGCAACCACCTGGCTTTGTTGCTCAAGGGGAGTCTGGTAACCATGTATATCGATTGTGTAAGTCACTCTATGGTATGAAATAGTCCTCTGAGCTTGGTTTGGGAAATTCAACACTGCAATTCAGGAATTTATTACTCTTTGTTTCATCATCATTATGCATCAAATTCAGTATTTTATGAGAAGACCACGCACATTGAGATCGATTGGCATTATGCATCAAATTCAGTATTTCATGAGAAGACTAAACACATTGAGATTGATTGTCAATTTTGTGAAGTCGAGTGATCAACTTCTAAATATCTTACCAAGCTCTTCATCGGTCGTTGTATTAATTACATTTGTAAGAAGCTAGGTACATATGACTTGTATGCACCAGCTTGAGGAGGAGTGTTTGAATAGGAATCGGAACAAGAATAATATCTATAATCCTACTTAGAATAGGAATAGGAATAACAATAGTATGTAGAATCCTACTTGGAAAAAAATTGTATTATAGTATCTTAGTTGGTAAAGGAGTCTAATATAGTATCTATAAAATAGGGTCTCAATATAATGTAGAGACAACAATTCAATAATATTCCTCTCCAGTATTTCTCACAATAAAAAAGAAATTTAAAAAGTTACATCTTAGAGATGCTTTAGCCTTTTGCAATTAATGAATTTTCACCGCAATAACAATTCTAGTAGGATTTTCTTTTTTCAATATACTGAAATTTAAGCTTCTTATCCGGGAAAAGAGACAGATACATTGAGTTAAGATACAGTGGTATTAGAAGTACCTGCACGCTCAAAAGACAATTGAAATGGAATGTAGTAGCCATTCTTCCAGCAGCCTCCATTTCATAGGCAATAGTCAACGCATTTGAGTGATCTCCTACTTTACAATCTTCTTCTATTAGAAGATCATAGATCTCATCAGTTGCTCTGAGTCCACCCTCAGCACCCTTGAGAAACACTTTGTTGGCATCTTCGAGATGATTACTCCGTACAAGCTCCTCTGCTCCAAGGATAAAATAAACTTAAAACTCAACGAACGAATAGTTTATGGAGAATGTAAATCAAATTAATGCAACAAATCAAGCTAGGTGGTTGCTTTCACTATACCAACAAGAACTAGCCAAGCTTGGCGAATGTCGTATTTTAATTTCTCCATTGCTGCAAGAATTTCTAAGCCTCTCGTAGCAAGACCATTGGCACCAAACAAACGAACCAATGCCAAAAATGTTTCATGTAGAGGCCGAAGACCTTCACTCAACTCCCGTCTAAGAGCATGCATCTGCCATTGCAGGATATCAGATGAGTTCAATCCCATGGTTACCCTATCATTTAGTGTGTCCATCATTTTCAAGTCTCACTAAAATTTGTATGGTCAGATTCAGCGGTATTGGCTTACATGAAAATGCAGCTGGCAAAAAACAATCAATACACAAGAAGCTTTACTAGCAGAGAGTTCAATGGTAGAGGATATACCAAAAAAAAAGGAAAGCTTAATTCCTAGACAACGATGACAATCAACCTTAAATAACAATTAATTAAGACATACCATCTAATTGGAAAAGAATAAGAAAAGGAAACAAAGTAAACCATGCTCACATATAGAGTAAATTTCACCTGTGTTCATCCAACTTTATCACACAAAAGTCACCTTTCTGTTTTTTGTCTCATGAAAATCATTTAACTTACAGTTAATCACACAAAAATCACTTTGCTATTATTCGTCATAATAATCATCCAACTTTGGGAAGTAAATCTCACCTGAACTTTTATATTTTGTATTGGAAATATTACAGGGCAATCCAAATAGCTAGCCAAGTTAATAAAACATATTAAGTGTAATACACCAATTACAGAGATCTTCTCCAAGGTTTCTCTTTGTAACACTAATATCTTTGTTGTTTCAATTGCACTCATCTCATTATATTGATATTTTTGTAACAATTTGACACCATAAAACATATCAAGCTCTAAGATTTTGGGTTATTCATTGAATGTTTGATACCCTTAACAATGGCTTTTCTGCTAATTAAAAAAAAGGTCTTCATAAATTCACTAAAAAAAATGAGTATATTAGTAAGGGAAAAATAGTCAAATTATACTTTTTAAATTAATGATAATTAGTTAAAAGTTATCACAAAAAAGTTAAATAAGGAAAGTAAACATAATATAGTAAACCACTGCAGAGACTAGGTTATAAAGCAAAACTGGGAGGGAGGTTTCTAAAGTAATCCCTGATGTAACTAACTTATTTTGGAGTGTCATGCCATCTTTCTAATATAAAATATTAAAATTCAGTTATTATTTACTTTTTAGTTAACTTGGCCAAATTTGAATGACTTTTAGGTAACAAAAATTAAAAAAAAATGATTCTTCTATGATAAACTTTAAGTTGGACGACTACTACTGCGACAAAAAATGAAAAATGACTTTTGTGCGATAAACTCTAAGTTGGATGATCATAAACTCTAAAGTTGGATGATCACCTTTGGAATTTAGTCCTCATATGCCAGTGTGCTTGTCTGTCTTGAAGATATCAAGTACTGAATGGGGCTAATAACATTGTCATAGCACTGGGACACGCTCAGTAGTTGCTTGAGCTAAGCCTCTAATAATTTAAGTATGACCATGACGCAATTCTGAGTAATTCCAGTGGCCTATAATTAACATAGGTATTCAATATGTATTTCATTAAAGTTTCACCAGATACCTGGTTGTATCTTAATAGAAGCAAATTGTTGGAGAAAAATAACATATCCTAATATTTCATTAGTAATATACTAAACAAAATAAATCACCTGACAATTAAACAGAAGAGAAAAGAAAATTAAGCTTGTAGGAAGTAGGCAGATGTTGACATTAAACCATTATACAAGAGAGAGAAGGTGAGAGAGAGGGAGTTACAGCGCCATCATTGTCACGGCCAAGGACATGAGAAACAACCAATCCATGGAAAGAACGAGGTCCCGGGGAGAGACCCGCAGCAACCATATCATAAATGACTTGAGATACACCTGCAGAATCAGCATTTCGAGCTCGCTCCATCAATTCCTCCATGAAAACAAGCCTTAGCACTTTTTCCGTTCCAGAAGCCATAGAACCGTCATCGTCCACCGTCTTCAGCTGATGTTGATGCTGTTTCTTCCTTCTGCTTCTCCGTGGCTGCGATGAAACGGACGCCTTAACACTGCCTATGGACCGAGAAATTGAGGTGTAAGGAATTGGGAGATTGAAAGGCAGGTGTATGATGGAAAGGGCAGCCATTGGAGGTGAAATTTGAAAAACTAGAGTAAGAAGAAGCGAAAGTGCATTGGGGGAAGAGAGAGAATGAGGGGATAAGGCTAACAACAGAAATAGGGGTTTAACTGGAGGGAAATGACGTTACAGTCCGATTACTTCGGGTCAAGTTTTACATTAATTTCTTGTTTTAAAAAATTAGAGAAGGCTCAAATATATTACGAAATTTTTTTAAAAAAAGTTTATTTATATTAAAAGTTTGGCTTATTTATGTTACTGTCGTTTAAGAAAATGATCATTTATACTACTTTTTGTTGCATATTAATTTAATTTGTAAGGCAATGCACACATATTAAGAAAAACATTCAAAAATAAAATTTAAATTATATTTTTCGTTATTGTTTTTGTGAAGTCATAAATACAGATTTGCAAGTAGCGTAATTTATCTCATAAAAAATATAAGGCTCATTTAACTAATTATTTAACATAAATTATAAGTTTTAGTATAATTTTTACTCTTACCAAATATAATTATACTTTTGTTATCAAAAATAACAAAAAAAAACTAATAAATACAGTTCTCTTTTACTCTCTCTTTCTCTCGCTCCTTCTGCACTTCTCTTATCTGAAATCGTCTCAACAATGAATACTACAACTACTCCAACCGATCTAACGTCATAGATAGTTGTGATTTCAACCCACATATCCTTAATTCGATTTCGTAATAATAGACTCAATCAATTGATTTCAATTGGGTGATTTCATTTGATTTTTTGCTTCAAAATTCAATTTGAACTGCACAACTCATGCAAATTCATTGTAAAAATTTTGATTGTTATCAATTTTTTCTTTTAAAATCAAATTTGAAATATACAAATTTGTTATAATTTACTCAATTTTTTATGTACTTTCAATTTCATTCACCTATTCATTTCTCTAATTCAAGTTGATAAAGATTGAAATTTAATATAACGAACTAATTTTGACTAATTCATACTACATGCATCTCTTTTCTCTAGTTGAATTTAGTTGCAGCACTCCAACTCATTCCTCTTCTCGCCTTGATTCACTTTATTGTCTAAGCTTGTAGGATTCAATTATAATATTATAAATTTTACAAACTCACTTATATTGTATGAGTTTGTGGGATTCAATTGTAATATACTTTGATTCATTCGTCCTCTCCCCTGAATTCACTTTATTGTATGAGCCTGTAAGATCTAATTATAATACTCTGATTCATTTCTTTTCTCCTGCTTAATTCACTTTTTTGTTTAATTTATATGATTCAACCATAACACTCTGATCAATTCCTTTATAATCTCTAGTGCATTTAATTATAATGTTCTAATTCAATTATTTGTGTAGGTATGATAAATAATAGGATATTTGAATTTAGTTGAGTTTAATTGTGTTAGATGTTATAATTGAATTTAGTTGGTATACTCTGATTCGTTCCCTTTTCTCCCCCCAGATTCACTTTATTGTCTAAATTTGTAGACTTCAATTATAATACTAAGATTTTTATGAATTCACTTTATTGTACACTTTTGTGGGAGACAATTGTAATATCCTCTTATTCATTCATTTTCTCCCATGTATTCACTTTGTTGTATGAGTCTGTAAGATTCAAGTATAACTCTAATTCATTCCTTTTCTCCACTGAATTCACTATGTTGTTTGAATTTAGATGATTCAAATATAACACTCTGTCCATTCTTTTATAATACTCTAATTCATTTAGTTGTGGTAGGTATAATCAATAATAAGATGGTCATAATACCGGTTATGCTTTCATAATGAGAGGTGGGACAGTAGCAGTCGCTATGTTGATTACAATGCAGAAGCAATAGTTATAAATTTTGAATCAAGCTATGAGACTCTTGTGGCAATAATTGCAACACAATTATCCATTGATACTTTTGTTAAAAAAATTAAGCATTAACTAAAACATTAATGATTGATCAACACCAAAGAAAATACGAAATAATATGAAGGTCCAAGTGTATGCTGAATTGAAAAAGGATAACCGAGATATTACTAAATACCTTTTGTGTATCATAACAACAGAACTAATGATCCAAGAGGAACATAAAACAAACTTGATTAC
Source organism: Solanum ossicruentum (assembly GCA_025774065.1). Taxonomy (NCBI): domain Eukaryota; kingdom Viridiplantae; phylum Streptophyta; class Magnoliopsida; order Solanales; family Solanaceae; genus Solanum; species Solanum ossicruentum. The sequence continues at coordinate 13,165,496 of JAOTQR010000079.1, forward strand.
ACGTTTATGTGCATCTGATTCAATTCAACCTCTAAAATTCTCAATTCATACAATTTTGATTCAATGATTGGAATTGATGAAGCAGTCCAAGAAGTTGGAATGAGAACATGCACAGAAATTGATGAGTATTCATATATTGAAATTGCTATCATAACTAACCACAATCAAGAATTGATTGAAGAAAATCAAATCTATCAACAAAAGTTGATTTTGATTAGTGCAATGAGGCATTTTTCTGTTCTTCACAAATTTCAATTCAAGGTCATACGATTAAACACAAATAGGTAATTTTTCTTGTTATCTCTCTGTTCTTATTGTTTTGATGTTTAAATTGTGAACTCATTTTGTTGTATTTTCTGTATGTATACAATTGAATGCTTGAGTGAAAATTGTGATTGGAGTTTACGAGCATCAAATTTGAACAAATTTGAAAAGTTCAAATTTAGGGAGTACAATGACAAACACGTATGCAAGCTAGGGGTCATTTTATTTCTAAAAGACATGCAACAACAACTATAGTTATTGTTGTTATATTAAAAAAACTTGCAGAAAGTAAATCTGATTACATATCATAGGAGATACAAAGTGACATGTTGAATGTTATAGTGTGTCACTATACAGGCTTGGAGAGCTAAAGAAAAGGCCTTAAAATTAGTGAGAGATGATTCTACTGATTTGCGTTGTAGACTGCTAAGTTATCTTTATATGTTGGAAAAGAAAACTTATCCCGGTTCACATATTAAGTTGCACAAGTCAAATGATGGCATTTTCTATACATATTCGTGGCATTGTATACACCAATAAAAGGATGAAACATTTTAGGCCTATTGTCACGACCCAAGCCTAGGGCCTGGACGTGACACGGCGAATGGGGAACCCGGAAGAACCCCAAACAAGTCTCTTAACTTGTCATTACACATCCTTGGTTGCAGAAGCATATAAAAGACATGTAGAATAGAACGGGGCATTAGGCCTAAGGGAAAACTTTGTAACACATCGACATTAAGAGATAAGGAATCATGACTCATATCATAAATACGTAACTCATCCAACAAACACCTCTAATTACATAAATAGAGCGAGGGCCAAGATAAAGTAACTGGGCTCACCCTCGTAGTCAAGTAAAACATAACGTAGTGTCTCAATACATAGATAAGAGGAAAAAAACATAAACCAAAGTCCCCGAAATGGAGGACTCACCATCAAGTTTGGAATAACACTGTCTAGCTACGTGGGGCAGGATGATGATCAACTCGGGCACCGATTCTTACATGGTGATATCATGTAGGCAAGAGTATGCGTTAGTACGTTTGAATATGCTAAGTATGTGGGTGCAATGCAACAATAGATAGACATTATACTCAAAGTGCATACATTAGAGAATAGGCATAGTATCACAATATGGCATGTATGAGCAATGCATAAGTAAAACATACTTTAAGTAACTCATGCTCATATAAGATGTCATATGTGTAGAAGAGACTAAGCTAGATTTTCAAGGTGTGAACCCCCTTGGGGTTAGTGATGATGTCCCCCCATCACTTAGGTGGATGAGTATGAACCCCCATCTAGGTTGGTGATTATGCCGCCCTATAACCGAGGTGGATGAGCATGAACCCCCATCTAGGTTGGTGATTATGCCGCCCTATCACCGAGGTGGATGAGTATGAACCCCTATCTAGGTTATCCGGGCTCTTGTCCCCCCGAATCAGGCATGGTCTAATGCAACACTTTATATAGAGTTCATCATATGCATAAGTTCACTTCATCATTAAAACATCAATCATATCATATACATAAACTCTTTTTATCATCATAACATCATTCATATCCTATCTTATGCTTTGGACCTTTATTTCCTCAAGAAACTATAACCGAACATTTTATCAAACACCTTGGGGGTGTGATGGGGGTAAAAAACCATGCAATTTAGAGATGAAATCATGCAAGAAAATCGATAGTAAAACCATCAATCAACACCCTAAGACATTCACATCAAAATCCCTCATCAAATCCAACATTAGATCCGAGATTTAGAGCTCAAAACATGCTAAAACAATCATACTTTCATGAACTAAAATCACTGTGCAGTAAATTTCTCAATATACAAGAACTACAAGTAAAATCAACTTTAAATCATGCATTATTAAGTAAAAGAGGGTTTAGTCACCACGAGTGAAAGGACCCAATGGTCAACACCACATACCTTAGCTTCGGAGAAGTTCTTAGTGAAGGTTGACAATGGAGACTTAAAGCTTGAAGAGAATTCTTAAATCCGGATGAGGTTTTGAGTCTTGGAATTTGGAGTGAAAATATGGCTAAGTGTTTTGGGGAGTACTGGAAAATGTTTAGAATGATATAAGGGTGAAATTTAACTAAGTATAGATAAAAATACGTTTGAAAAATTTGGGCCCAACACTTAGAATATTTTGGACCGCACTTGAAAAACTGCCAAGTGAAAAGCACATCTCGGCGTTGTAGAGGGGACGCGGAGTGGAATTTGAACTAAGGCGCGCCCAATTTGCATCACAGAGTCATCGCGAACTGCTCACTGGAAATCGTCACTAAAAAATTTAATTGTTATTCTTTCGCTCTTAAATCGAAGCTAGACCCTTTTTCACCTAATTTGGATCCCCTGATTACAAATATGAAGTTGGATTTTTAAAATAACAAATATATTTTTAGATATAAGAAAATCAAAATTTTGGACATTCCAAGACACGTTTTTGGGTACTTTTTGGAGTCATTTCACCAATTGTAGTTGTTGAATGGAAGTTTTCTTAAAGCAGCATACAAAGGGACAATGCTAACAACTAGCACTTTGGATGCAGTAGATTAGTCATTTTCACTTTTAATTGTGTATTAAATTATATTTAGGCATATTAAATTGTCAATTATTCACTAACGTGTAGGCAATATATTGTCGTTTGCTTATGCAATTGTGGATTCAGAGAATGATGCATCATGATAATAATTTTTTATTCACTTCAAAAGAGGCATATGGCCAGAGACCAATGCTGAATGTAATTTCGGATAGACATGATAGCATCATCAAAACAACTTCGATAGTTTATTGTGGAGTTCCTCACTTTGCTTGCATTTACCATTTTATAAAAAAAGGTGATGATTTTTTATTAAAATTCAATACAAGATAAGTGAGTTGTTCTATACAAGGGCAAGGGGTGACACTCAATTGAAATTCAATAAAAATATAAAAATGATTGAAAAGATAAACAAAAGAGTTAAAGACTACTTGTTTGATATTAGGTACAATAAGCGGTTGCATGTATGATATTAGGTACAGTAATTGGTCATATGTACATGCCCAGGTGAATAGAACGTGGACAATGACTTTCAATATTGCAGAAACACTAAATTCAGTAAATAAGAAACTAGCGAACTACCATTTTTGGCACTACTAGATTTCATGCGATTGTTAATTTAGAAATGGATTAATAACAATTGACCGAAAGCTATATTTTCAACATTCTACCTTGATAAGAAATATCATGAAATCTTGGAATTTAACAAAGACGAAGCGAAAAAATGAGGGTATGTATCTATCTAAATATATTAAAGTCATTTTATAATATTGAAAACATTTAGGTATTTCTCTATTTCGATCGATGGTAGTCCATTCCTCAGCAAAGCAATCCGGTCTGTGCGGGAACCTAAGGGGCACCCCTAACATATTTTCTAACTGTTGTGAATTTTTTTTACTAACTATAAGTATGAGAAATATCTGAATATTTGTATACAATCATTGATGGTATTACAAACTTCATAATTAACTTTCAGGATTAAAAAAATATAGTTATGGAAGGTTCCAATTGGATGAACTACCATACCCACACATAGTAATAAACAAAAAACATCTTATCTGTGAAGACTACTGCTCCTGTACTACACAAAAGCAAACTTGCTGCAAACATACTAGCAAGTGAAAAATCTTCCTGATTCAAGTACCTAAAATATACCATTGCATGTATCTAATGAGAAGGTGTTATCTACGATTGAAAAAAGAACCGCAGAAAGACCAAGAAAAACAAGAAGCAAAATTGGTGAGGCCAAAAAACACAAAAGATCTAAAAATTTGTGTAGTAATTGTGGACAAGCAGGTCACAATCGAAAGAGTTGCAAAACATTCAAAATAAAAATAAGGAAGACATAATTTATAAATAGCGAGATATGATGAATATTTTTCTTTACATTTGTTGAATTCTTAATATTTTATTGGATAGGTATTGATTTTGAATGTCATGTTGTTAATTGAAAACATAAATAGTTCATGTATTTCTTGATTGAATATATTTCTTTGGAGCCTTTGTATTATAATCAATTCAAAATGCATTATAATCATATGAATTATAACAGTACGAGCATGTATTATCAATTTTTTTATATTATAATAATAATGAGAACGTATTATAATCATATTGTTACGACTCAAGCCTAGGGCCTATATGTGACCGGCGAATAGGGAACACGAAGAAACTCCAAATAAGCCTCATAGCATATCATCACATATCCTTGGTCGCGAAGCAAGATAAACAATATGAGAAACATAAACAAGGGAAATTGGGACTAAGGGAGAGAGATTTATATTTAAATAGCTTGAATATCATAAGTGAGTCAAAGCATAATACATATCTTGTCCAACAACACCTCTAATATAGAACTTAGCGGGGGGCCAAGATAAGCAACCGTGCTCACCCTCATAGTCAAAGCATACCAAAAAGGAAAGATAGTCTTTATTACATAGCATAAGAATGTATACCAATGTCATTAGAATGCGGGGACTCACCAACTAGCTTAAGAGACAATTGCACTAGCCACGTGAAGAGGATAACCAAATGGAGCTCCGGTCCCTACACGGTAACATCATGTAGGCACAGACTATGCGTTAGTATGTTTGAATGTACTAAATATGTAGGATGCAATGTAACAATAGATAGGCAACATAGTCAAAATGTAATATCATAAGCAAGGGATAGAATAATAACAATATGACATGTAAGACTAAAGTTTTAAAGTAAAACATATTTATATAGAACATAGTACATAAATAAAAGGAGACCATCATCATAGACCAAGCTACTAGTGCTTAGAATCCAAGGTTTAGCACCCCCTTGGAGGGTGATCAGGGTATATACCCCTTAATCGGTAGATAAAAATCACACCCTTCATCAAGGTATCAACCCACTCAACAATGATTAATGGACATCCCACCCTCTATTTAGGTGGTCAAGGTATCAACCTCTTGTTGGTTAATGGACATCACACCCTTCAATTAGGTGGTCAAGTTATCAACCTCTTACCGGTTAATGGACATCACACCCTCCAATTAGGTGGTCATGGTGTCAACCTCTTAACAATGGTTGATGGACATCAGAACCTCCACCAAGGTGGTCATCTTATAATAACATAGATACTTCTCATAAACATAACTCATATAAACATTCGTTTCATTATCATAAAGTCATTCAACTCATAAGACATGCTTTGGACCTTCAATTCCTCATGATACCACATCCGGACATTTTATCAAACACTTAGAGGGTGTGTAGTGCTAGTGTAAACCATGCTATTCAAGAGAGAAATCATACTAGAAAATTCAATGTAAAACTATCAATTGATACTTGGTAACATCCTCAAGCAACAAACATCAAAACCTTTCATCAAACCTCACAATAGATCTTAATAGCCCAAAACTAGCAAAAGAATCATAATTTCATAAACCCCAATATAGTGTGCAATGATTTTCATAATAGATAAGACCCATGAATAAATCAACTTTAATCATGCAATTTCTGAGTAAAGAGAGCTTGGGTATCAGGGGTGAAAGAAAACCATGAAAGAAACCCACATACCTTGGTTTTGGAGAATTTCTTGAAGAATACTTTAATGGAGACTTGAAGCGTTTAGATCCGGATGAGGGTTTTGAATTTAGGAGTGAAATATTTGGCTAAGTATTTTGGTGAGTATTGGAGAATGTTTAGAATGATATGAGGGTGAAAATGGCTAAGTATTTTAGTGAATGGGAACAGTTAGGCCCAAGATTTAAAAGTCTTGGACCGACGTCAAAAATCAGGACAATTTTAACACTAACGCATGTCGCGAAAGGAACGCACACTTACACTGTTTTTCAGCTCACTTTAAAATTTTGGATTTTGCTACGGTTGCTCTAAAATATGAGTTAGACCCATTTCCCACTCAATTTTTCCCCTGAAAAAGAATATGAAGTCGGATTTTCGAAATAATGCACAAATGTTTAGATATACGAAAGTTACGATTTCGGGCACTTCCGAGGCACATTTTCTGGAACTTTTTGGATCTTTTCACATATCTAAAGATAGACGGCTCATGCTATGAGCATGTATTACAGATTTTGTGTTTTACATTTATGAGTGCATGTATTATAATCATCTGAATTCATGTCATAACTTTATGTATTATAATTGTATTAAAAAAGAGTTTGTGATATTATAATAGCATTCTTACGTATTAGAATAATAGAAAAAGAAATTAAATAATAAACATTAAAGATTTTAATGATATTGATAATAAGAATGTATATGGTAAGTGTTGCTTCCCTAGCACACGCAAGTGTACACGGTCTCACAAGTAATACAGTGGCCCTAATTAAGGAGTCAGATTGTCGAACCCAAGGAATTTGATTGTAATTAGTACTTTCTCTCAATTATCACATTTATGGTGCTTTTAGTAAAAAGAGTTGTTGTTTTATGGAAAATAAATTGTGAAAGGAATAACTTCTAATAAACTAATATGATTTTCACACAAGATATCAATTAAAGATGCAATTCCAGAGTTGTAACCTTTACGACTCTGTCTAGTATTAACAATATCTCCCTATGTCTGGTTTCCTGATTATTGATTCACGGGGTCTAATTTTCCTGAATAGGGTTGCACGCCTCTTTCGGCCTACCATCATTGACTGTCTAACTACATCATTGAGCGGGGATAGACAGACCAATAAAAATGCATTAAAGCTATCTTCTAGTATATGAACCAAGCAAGGTGTAAGGGTAGTTATCACAGGTCTCCCTTACATGAATCAACCTAGTTTCCTAGTATTGAACAAGCTTCCTATGCTATTGTGTTCTATCCACTCCAGCATCTCTCGAATCTGGAGTGAACAACAAATTTACTCCTTAGTTAGCTAGACTTTGAAGTATAAATATAAATAACATAGGAATAATTGACAGAAACCATCCATAGATGTCCAAAGTCAAGAACTACACATAGTCTATGGCTACAACCCCAGAATAAGGAGGTTTAGTCACTCATGGATGTGGAATACATCATGAATGAAGAAGAAAGCATCTAATACTAAAGTCTAGAGATCAAACTAACCGAACAATTGGTGGAAAATAGTTCTTTGTCGCCTCTACAGTATTTCTAGCGTAAAACCAATAATAAAAGCTAAAGTCTAAGATAAAGAAATAATAAAGATCCCATTTTTCAACTTTTGCACATCGGGTCTTCAGGTCCGCGATGCGGACCCTTTGTTCTCCTATATTCTTGCTTAAATTATTGACTGGACACTTCTGCACAATTTTGAATTGGTCCGCGACGCGGACTTGGAACCTTCTTGGGTTTCGCTCCTTTTTTACATTTTACAGCTTCCACAACCTTGTTCCCATGTCTGCTACATGGATTTTTGGTCTCTTGGTTGCTTTTACTGATCTTCATTCTCCAAGTTCCAGGTTGTGCTCTTCCAAGGAGTCTGGGTTTAACTCCAAACTTCCCAATTAACGCAATATCCTACAGAAACACAACCAACAGGAGCACTTGGCCTTGCATCAGCAAAATAAGAGAAAACGACACTCAAACATCTAGACTCTATCAATTTTTCCTCCGATTTCACTTTATTTATGGGCATTATTCCCACACTTAAAGTTTTGTCCGTCATCGGGGAAACCACTATATATGCATGAGACTCCCTACGATAGTATGTGCAACCAACAACATGAGATCGAAATATGTGAACCATAGTGAACAACTTTTGGTGCCTTGGGCGAAAACTAATTGCTCCAAGTACTTATGTATACATGCGGACTCATGCAGAATCTTTAATAGTTCATCTAGTTCCTAACCCTGAATGATTATGTGCCTTCACCTAGAAGAATTATCCATGCACACCACTACAAGTCTAGTCAGAAGATCAAGGGTGGGTACAATAAAAACTCTCACTCTCCGAAAAGATGTCTCAAATTGCTTCAAGATTCCATAAGTTTGCCCTTAATGTAAACGTAGACCTAGTTGGAATTTTCCTTAGAGGATCACGTAGGTCTTTGTTTGGATGTAATGCAGGTTGCGGGTAGGTGGGATACATTTATGGATATGACTGACACAGTTCAATTCTCACGCGCTCGTAGCACACCGTTCACCTCTTCTCATGCCCCCTGACTCATAACCCTTCTTGAATTAGAGTTGTAAGTACTCCTATTTATTTAATCTAAACACCAAATAAACTCCTTTCAAACACGTGGACACCCTAAACAAACAATGACTACGCAAAGGGAAAATTAAAATTTATTTATTTTTATACTTTTTTTTCTTTTTTTTCATTCTAGTATGCATCCGCGATGCATCTGTAATGTGGAGGCATCGCGGACCAGCACTGTATCAACTGGCATATTTTGGGTCCAAAACAGTATGCATCCGTAATTGCTCGGCGATGCAGAAGCAATGCGGACCCCTACTGTTTTGGGTGACTCTTTCTAACTAACTTCTCTCTTCTTCTTTTTTTCACTTTCTTATTTCACATACTTTGGGGTGTCCACTCCAGTTCCCTATTTTCTTATTCACCGTGCTCAAGCGCTAGGGAATTAGGATAAAAAACGGATACTTCATCAAGAAAAAGGGATTGGCTTGGAATGTTGTTAGTCAAAGAATAGGCTAAAGCTCAACAAGGGATAAATAGGGTTATATACATCTATCAAAGAAACACCTAGATCCTCTCCTCTAGTTCCGATACCTGCCAAGACTACTCTACATACTGGGCAAGTTCTCAAACCCATCACAATCGAGACTCACAATTCGCTTACTCACTCATGGCACATTTTCATCCCAAGGTTAGCACCAGAGTTCCTATTGTTTGATTCCCATGAATTCATTTAATTAAGCATGCACACAATAGTGATTCACAAGGCTCAAACAACCACCCTTAACTATGTTTAAATGTTCGAGCTCAATGCTCGTTTTCACACTACCACACTCTAGAATGCCCTTTACGAAGTCATCATCCATCCATCATAGGGCCCCCATCACTCAACTATGACTAGCACATAGCTAACATCAACAGACATACAACTACCAACAACAATCAAATGCATTCACAAAATATCAACACAAGAGCATCCATGCATCAAAGTAGTAGTTAGTATTATTTACAGACCCAACAAAATTAGAAGATGTTCAACCCTACATTAAGATGTTCAAACACAAGCACAAAGTGGAAATAATAAAATAAAAAAACATATGGTCTTAATACATGCTAAACATAGAATATCAACAACATTATCAAAGTCATAGGAATTCCCACCCCACATTTAAACTTAGCACTACCCACAGTGCTAACAATATATAACTTGTAAGGTGGGAACTGTGATGCTCAGGCATCACCAGGTCCTGGTAGGATGGCGTCACCACCTACATACACCAAAGGCGCATCAACTATGTCATCTTCCTCAACCTCTGCATCAACCTCGTCCTCATGCTCCTCCCCTAGGTCCATAGGAATGTCATAATCCACTGGCTCAGTGAACCGGGGTCCAATATGTAGCACGACTTTGGCATGATCATTTGATAGGTATTCCAACTCAATCTCCTGTAATTTCTCTCTCATGGAAGTCCAGCCACCAGTCTAGTGTCTCAGTATCTCTAGGTCGTACATGCAACCCATAATCAACTCGTCCCGGTAGGCCCTCTCTGTTGTAGTCAGGACGGGGCCTGTGTGTATGTCAGGCCCCTTAATGTTTGTGGCAACATAGGGGGCCCTGAATGATCGAGCAATAGTCTATCTCCTCCTTGGGGACACCTGCAGCATGACACAAAGTAGTAATAAGGCCCCCAAAGAAATACCTGCGACCCTTATGGGTCTTGGCCTTCGACATCGCTAGTCTGAAGATTGTCCTATAGTTCAGCTACATGGCCCTCATGATCGCATACGTGAGCACAATATATCTCTCGTCACATTGGTGAAATGTTGCCCTGGAAAGAAAGAGTGTATCACGATCTTCACTGTGACTCTAGCCTCCCTGGACATGTGAGCAAATGGAAAAGAGAGGTGATAGCCCCACTCAGCATGTCGGACCCATCTCACCGTGGACCTATGCCCAAAAATAGTGTGCCTGATGTCTTAGTAGGGCGGGCGAAGACACAACTCATTGAATTCTCCTGTTGAGGCCTCTTCGGGGGTGCTCCAGATCCTATTGATCGCCAATGGTGAGAAGTTGACCCCCAATCAACGAACAATCACCGTTTGGGACCATGGTTCTTCGCTCATGTTAATGTAGAATTCCCTAACCAAGCTCAGATTGCAAGGAATATGTGGTCGGAACAAGAACCCAAAACTCAATTGATTGCAATGGTTTAGAATTTTGGGGTACTTGTCCCAAAGGGACTCTACGTCAATAGGGACATCGGGATAGTACTTTATCTCATCATGAGATTGGTACCACCTCCTTCCCTCTCTATTGACACAATTGGCCCCGTATTGAGGTTTCTGAACCCTCCTAGTCTCTTTAGGCACATCCGGAATATCTCGTGGCCATTTCCTTGTGTTGGTGGATCTTGGCCTGCTTGACGATCTGCCTCTGCGTGCACTTGAAGACATCTTACCTGCAAAACACAAGTGCAAAATCAGTTCTTACTCTCTAAGCTCACGACCCAACACTCAAACTCATGCCCGTGTGGCGAGGGTACTCAAACTTCCCCAAGTCATAGGGGCTCTATCACTCCGTAATCCACCACAACTAATATTTTCCAAGCAATACCATCCACCCTCACAAGATAGTAATCAAATTTATTAAGTTTGAGAGTGCCAAACAATCAACCCTACACTTAAGCTTTGGCATGTACCACTTAGCACCCACAAATCAAGCACAAAGTATGACGACGGCACCAAAGATACCCCAAGTGATCCACAAAACTCTACGAATTCAAGCTAGGGTTTTCACTCTTAACAATAAGGCACCATTCGTATGCACAATAACAGGTTCACCAAATACAGAGTACACCCAACAAGTATTAACAGTGAGTCGTACAGAAACAACTTGATTTCCCCCTTCTTTCTTAAGTATCTTTCAAGATTGGGGTATGGTGGTACCCCAACAAATACGCATAGCAAAAGCCCCTTAACAAACTACCCTTCAGTCGAACATGGGCACAATTCGTGGGGTGAAACACCCCTTGCTACCCCATCACAAGCATCTAATCCTCAAGACCCCCAATCATCCCCATATTTTGACAGTGGAAAGAACAAACCTTCATCACATTCTACAAATTCAACCCCACACTCAAATACTTGGCACAACCAAATATACAACCAACAATTTCACCCAAGGCATGGAGAAGAACATATAACCCCCAACTTTTCCCAAATCTAGGTGCAATTTTGACCTAGGGTTTTCACCCACACTAATCAAACATAATATGCACATATCTCACCATAGTAACCAAAAACAACACACACCCAATACTTATTAACAAAGAAATAACAAGAAACAAGTCAATCCACTTGCAAAATTACCTAAAGCATGGAATAATTTGAACCTTGGAGCACGAGAATCACGCAAAATTAAAGTGGGGAAAACGTACCACTGTGGAGAATGATGTTTATGCAATGAATTTCTTGGCCCGAAAGATAGGCGACGTGAACTTGTTTGAAATTTGGGGGATAGAGTGAAGAAGAAGAGGAGAAAATTAGAGAAGAAGGGGAATGGGGTCAAGGGAATCGTGAAAGAAACAAACAAATGGGGGTATTGTCACATGGGGGGTATTTAAATGGGGTGGGGCCACGTCTGCATGCCAGAAATTTTTACACATTACCGCGTTCCCTCTGCGATGCGGAGGGAATGCAGATCAACACTTAAATGAACATTTTCCAAGATTTAGAAATAGTAAGCCTTCGCGTCAGCTCCGTGACGCGGAGGCAACGCGAAGTGACACTAGGAAAATCACGTACCTGGGTACATAAACAGTGTGCATCCGCGTTTGCTCCACGATGCAGACCTGAAGTGGAACTCGAGGGGCTGTTGAGTAAAGGAGGGGTCGGTATACTAATATCAGTCTTTTTTCTTTCACGGCAGGGATAGCACAAATGAGTAATGGAGGTAACGCGGACCCACACTTACTCAAATTTTCACCTGGGTGCAGAAATAGTAGGCATCTATGATGGGTCCATGTCGCGGAACCATCGCGTATGCTTACTATTTAAGCAACAATTAAGTTCCACTTTTTAGCTCCGGGCCCTGAAAATTTTTCGGAAGACCTGGACATGCTTCAAAACACTAAAACAATGGACTAGACCAAGTAAAAACAAAGGATTCCCAATGGATCATAGGGAATTAAGGACTGAAAAATTTACACATAATTTATGCAGGATCCACGACGCAGAGGCATCGCGGACCTGTACTTGTGCAAATTTTTCTTACTCTTTGTAGGGGATCTATTTTTTTTTGGAAACTAAACACAACTATGTTACCTCACCACGGGTTGCCTCCTGAGTAGTACCCAATTTAACGTTGCGGCACGAAGCATGATGTGCTCAATCATCTTTGGCCAACTCAATGGTCTCCACTGTAAGATTCGC
>JAOTQR010000079.1:13229077-13240342 GCA_025774065.1 Solanum ossicruentum
AGGGTTCAGGGTTCAGGGTTCAGGGTTCAGGGTTCAGGGTTCAGGGTTCAGGGTTCAGGGTTCAGGGTGCAGGGTTCGGGGTTCGGGGTGCGGGGTGGGGGGTGCGGGGTGGGGGGTGGGGGGTGGGGGAGGGGGGGCGGGGGGGGGAGGGGGGGGGGTATGATAAGGACCTCAACTATGTAGGTGAATTAACTGGAAAAGGGCAGTAGATTGAATAGAGCTATTTGGGAAAGGCAACTTGGTTTGCCTTGTCAATGGACAAACAGGACAAAAAAGGATTCTTTATTAGATAAAATAGGCTGAAGTACTAAAATATCTTTCATTCTAGAAAAAGGAATGTTACCAAGTCTGTAACGCCAAAGAATATCAATTTTATTAATGGAATGCAACTTGTCAGAAACAACATCAGTTACTTTGGTGGAAGTGTCAAAAGAAGCAGAAATAACAAAACCCATATATGTGTCATTGACTTTATTCAACTTGTCAGAAACAACATCAATTACATTGACAAAAGTATCAGAAGAAGGAGAAACATCAGAATATGAAGAAGGATTAGAGGGAAAAGAGGGGCTAACAACAGAAGGGATACAAGTACTTATTGTATGTTTAGAGGAAATTGTGGGAAGCAGCAACAACTTGTAAAGGCCATCATCCACCTTACCAAGAACCAGAGGCATCTTCTGAGAAGGGGCCTGTAAAGCACATAAAGTTTTGGTAAAGTAAACAATACCATCTGACTGGTCAACAAGCTTGTGAACTGATATAAGATTATAGTGGAAGGATGGAATGTAGAGCATATTGTGTAGAGTGATATGAGGAAACAAAGTTAAAAGGCCTTTATTTAACTTTATATCCATTAGGAGGAAAACAAGTACAGGGATGGGTAAAGTTTGAATATTGAAAAGTAGATCCTTATGAGAGGTGATATGATGAGAAGCTCCAGAATCTATGATCCAAAGAAAACTATGTACTTGAGAGAGCATGCAGGATTTGAACATAACACTTTCAGCTAAGAGCTTACCAACAAAATTAGCAGATGCCATTAGACACTCAGGGTTGGATGTGGTAGGAGAGATATTAGTCTGCTTGAGCAACAATAACAATTGAGAATGCTGATCAGACGTCAACCCATAGAGTCCAGAATCAGCCACTTCTGAAGATAGAGGAGAAGCAGGAAGAGCCTCAACTTCTGCATGAGCTGCAGTTTCTTTGGTCCTAGGCTCTTGGTGAACTTAAAACCGGGTGGAAAACCATGTAAGTTATAGCATTTATCAATTGTATGCCTAGCTTCTTACAGTATTTGCAGAGGAGGGAGGACTTACAAGTATCAAAATTGACCCGAGATGAGAATGAGGATTTTTTTATCACACCAGCATTGAAGGAGAGGAGCTAGAAGGAAATTGAGAAGAGGCAGACACTTGTCTCTGTTTTTCATCATTAAGAAGTATCCCATATGCAACTCCAACAGAAGGAGTGGGTTTCATCAGTAGGATATGACTCCTAACCTAAACATAGGTATCATTTAGTCCCATTAGGACCTGATAAAGTTTTTGTTCTTCTTCATCTTCCTGATGAAGACTTCTTGCTCCACAACTACAGGTCCTAGCTCGTCTGATGGAAATAGAAGCAATCTCATCCCAGAGCTGCTTAATTTTGTTGAAATAGGAAGGAATATCAAGAGCTCCTTGAGATATATGAGCTAGTTCCTTTTCTAACTCGAAAACTCTAACACCATCAGCTTTACCGTATCGCTCCTCAAGTTCACTCCAGACTTCACTCGCAAGCTCAGAATACTCAACACTGCGCCCGATCTCTTTAGATAGAGAATGTGTAAGCCAGGAAAGCACAAGGTCATTGCACCTTTGCCATTGTCTAGATAAAGGTGAGTCAGAGGAGGGGGGTACAGAGGTTCCATCTATAAATTCGAGTTTGTTGCGGACAAATAAGGTCACAAGGATAGTTCACCTCCAACTAGCATAACAGGTTCCATCAGAAGGGACAAACACTAAAGAACCCCCCAAAATATCAGAAGGATGAACATAAAGAGGATGACAAGGATGTGTATAGTCATCCTTGTGAAACTCAATCCTACAAGGCACAAATGAGCTACTACTGTTAGGTTGAGAATCAGTTCCCGTCACAGCTTCATTCATCATAGCAAGAATAGAGATGATCAAAGGAAATGATAGGAAAATTGAGCCGAAATCAATATACAACTTTACCAGAGATGGAAAGAATAACCAAACACCGCATGTATTAACTAAGAAAAAAGAAAATAACGAGTGCACCATGTTTGTAATCCTAAAAAATTCTTCGATTCAGCTTCGAGACTTCGAAAGCTTCAACCAAAAATGATGAGCGTAGAATCGATGGAAGCAGAAAGCTAGATTTATAGAACCTAGGCTCTGATACCATGTCAAAACTCATGATTCAAAATAAAAATGATGAACCAGCTCCATTGCAATGGAGCTTTCTAGAGAGAGAAAGAAGAAAAGATTTTATTATTGAATGAATTGGAAGAAAAATGAATTCTTCTTGTCCAAGATATCTCACTTATGTCTATTTATACAAAATGTGTAGGCGCTGAGAAATACAAAATAAATATCGGGCTAGGCCCAATACAAGTATTGAAAAGTAATGTCATGATCCATTAACTCCAACAAAAGAACAGTAGAATTAAACCAAGATGATGTACTAGACTTGGTACACGTAGAACAAGATCTGTAAATACTCAAATATTATTGTTAGCTATTTTAGCGATCTGAGTGAAGTGAAGAATCATTTTATCCACTTGTCTTCGAGAGAAAAGATTGATTGAGGAAAAGCAGAGCCATATTTGAAGCTTTTAGAATTTTAATATTTTAATATGATTGAGTTAACAACAACAACATATTCAGTGAGATTTCTTAAGAGGAGTTTGGGGAGGTTGGACTATACGCACACACCATAACACTACCTCATGAAGATAGAGAAGTTTCCGAAAGACCCCCAGTTCAAATATATTAGCCTCAAGATAAGGAAAAAAATAATACATATGACATAGCGGCTAAAACAAAGAACAATGTTAAACTCTACAAGATAAAAACAGTAATAGTAGTAAAATAATTAATTTGATAATTGAAAAGCAATAACAACACAACTCTAATGGCAAGACTAGTCCTAGGACAAACCGTATCATAAGACAAGACAATATTCTACCCTTACTAGTCTTTTATCCTAATACGCGACTTTTCTATCTAAGGTCAAGTGTTTGCTGATATGAAGTTACGCTATATCTTGTCTAATTACCTCTCCTCGATATTTTTTTGATGTACCCCACCCTTCCTTGTAACCCCTAAATCCAACCTCTTGCATCTCCTAAGTAAGGCGTCAATGCACTTCCTCTGCACATGCCCAAACCATCTTAGTCTCATTTTTCTCATCTTGTTTGCCACAGAAGCCACTCCTACCTTTCCCGAATAATCTCATTCCTAATCTTGTTACTCCTAATATGTTCACACATCAATTTTAAAATTCTCATCTCCGCAATATACATCCTTTTAACATGTACATTCTTGATTGGCTAGCACTCCATCATATACACCAAAAACAGTCTAACTACCATTCTTTGAAACTTATCTTAAAGTTTTTGTGGTACCTTCTTAACACACAATACTCCTAAGAAAGCCTCTATTTCATTCATGCTATCCAATGCGATGCGTGCCGTTATTGTCGATGTCCCCACTACTATGGATGACGAACCCAAGATATTTAAAGCTTTCTCTCTTAAGAATAGGTTGACTAGCAAGCTTCACTTCCATGCTTACTTCATCCATCGAAACACTGAACTCACTCCAAGTGTTCTAGTTTGGTCCTGTTCAATTTGAACCTTTTGGACTTCAAAATTTGTCTCCAAACCTCAAACCGATCATTAATTATGTCCCGTGACTCATCAATCAGTACTATGTCATATGCAAAATAGCGTACGCTATGAAACCTCCTCCTGAATAGATCATGTCAGCACATCCATCACTAACGCAAATAAAAAAGGGCTCAACACAGATGCTTGATATAGTCTCATCTCAATAGGAAAATGCTTAAGTCTCCTTCTGCCATTCTAACCCAAGTCTTGGTGCCATCATACATGTACTTGAGTGAATTTCTTGGATAAATAGACAATTTAGACCATGATTACTAGGTTTGACGTAACCATTATTCTAGCTTTGCCCTTTTTTTTAAAGCAAATTTACAACTAGACATAGTGTCTAGTAGCCTTTTATTAAAAATAAAAAATATCAATAGAAATAAGTACAAGTAAGGGGGGCTAGATCTTACCTTACTAATCCTAATGAGGTAACTAATCTCTACTAACAAACATGAAGAAAATAAGAGTTAGAGAATAGTAGGTATTTTGTGATCCTCACGTAGTCTGTAATACACTCTATGATGGTATTACAAATGAGAATACTTAAACAATGTAAAAATATAACAACCAAGAAGAAAGCTGAGTTATCGACGCCAAACTTTCTTTTACCATTAGATGGACTACAATAAATAGAATGCCCATCTAAAGTTATAACTTAAAGTATTTCCTTCTTGTCTTCTTCTTCAACTTAATAATTCATCTTCTCGTTATGGATTTCTTGGATCTTGTTGAGCCTATGTCTTC
This sequence comes from Solanum ossicruentum, assembly GCA_025774065.1. Classification (NCBI taxonomy): domain Eukaryota; kingdom Viridiplantae; phylum Streptophyta; class Magnoliopsida; order Solanales; family Solanaceae; genus Solanum; species Solanum ossicruentum. The sequence continues at coordinate 13,233,726 of JAOTQR010000079.1, forward strand.
CTTTTTTCTTTTTCGAATATCCAACACAAAAACCATGAAAAAGGTGCATTGTGTAACTTTCTGATAAATTTGTGAACTATCTCCAACTCCCATAGTTTTTATTCGAGGAGGAACGTGTCAATCACAATTCGAACGCTAAAGTGTAATACAAATTGGACCAACCTAGCTCCCCAATACTTGACACCTTTTGAAGTAATAAATAGGTTGCCTACTTCTTAACTACCAATTTGAATCCTTTCAGCAAATAAAAATGGATCTCTTCATTCAAGTTTTAGCCTGACGATTATTTCAGTATGTCACTGAATATTTTGGACTAGATCAAAGTTGTATGAGAAGGCCTTGGATGACCAGTAGAGTTAGAACCTTTTCATTTTTTTGGGAACATGTATGTTTTAATCTACAAATTTTAGTGGCTGAAGAATTACCTGCTGAGGAAAATCTCCATTTTCAAGCTGAGAATTTATCAGTACCTTTGCAGCACGGTGTAATGGAGTTGGATCCCTCTCTCCCTGTATAACAAAATATAATCTTTTTAATGGTTATCTGAAAACAAACTACATCATTGATTTTACATAAAGCATAAAGTAATGCAGCTAAGAGTCGGACTCGGCTCCCTTCCAGTGGTAGTCTCAAATATTGACACGTGTCCCATTTGTGTTTCAATGGACCTGATTTTTGTATAATTAAAGAGGTGTGTACTCATTTTACCAAAAAGTATTGGGAACACTTTTTCACTCTGATTTAAACAATGCAAATAGCATAAATATCTCCAAATTATTGCGGATTACAATTTTCAAAATTTTTTTCTTTAAATATCATATCAAATCAACAGTATCACAAAAAATAAAATAGAAGGAAGAGTAACTTTTATCTTAATAAAACAATTTATAATTTCAAAAATATTTTTTCTTCAACTTTTCTCCTTAAACATCATGTCAAGTTAAAAATACCACATGAAATAAATGAAGAAAGGAGTAACTTTTATCTTAATAAATTAATTTATAATTTCAAAAATATTTTTTCTTCGGCTTTTAACTATCCAAAATTATATTGAGATAAACCACAAATTTTTATCTTAATACATTAATTTATAAACTTTTATCTTAATAAATTAATTTATAATTTCAAAAATATTTTTCTTTAGCTTTTCTCCTTAAATATCGTATTAAATCAAAAGTACCGCATAAAATTAACAAGCGGAGTAACTTTTATCTTAATAAATTAATTTATAATTTCAAAAATATTTTTTCTTCAGCTTTTAACCATTTAAAATTATATTGAGATAAACCATAAATTTTTATCTTAATAAATTAATTTATAAATTTGTATCTTAATAAATTAATTTATTGATACTTGACATGTACCCCTCTTCTAGGTCCATCACAAGGAAAACGAAAACCAATAATTTTAAAAATAGTTTTCTTTTAGCTATTTTTCTTAAACACTGTGTCAAGTAAAAAGTACTACATAAAATAAAATCTGATAATTTGGACTTGACATGATATTTAAGCAGAAAAATTGAAGAAAAAATATTTTTGAAATTACAAATTAATTTGTTAAGATAAAAGTTACTCTTCCCTCCATTTTATTTTATGTGGTACTTTTGATTTGATAAGAATTTTTTTTTGAAAATTGTAATCCGAAATAATTTTGAGATATTTGTTGCTATTGACAACTATTTGTGGTATTGAAAATGATCTCTCTTGGTTTTGCATTGTTTAAATGAGAGTGAAAAAGTGTTGCCAATACTCTTGTAGAATGAGTACACATCAGTTTAATTATAGATAAATCAGGTCGATTGAAACACAAATGGGACACGTGTCGACTACCTCTGGAGGTGATGTTCACTGGAGGGGAGCCGAGTCCGTATGAAGAAGTTGCTAACGAGAGAGTAGTGGAGACTTTGATCACTTTTCAGCCTGAAAACCCATAACTAGACAATTTGGGACAAATTGAAGAGCCTCCGTCTCTGTGATCATTTCTTGCAAGTAACATCTAGAGGCGGATTGAATATTTTCGCTTTAACAAGAATCCACTATCATCGTTGATGCATAAATATATTTAATGGCTTATTGGTCCTCTAAGCTCTGACAAGACAAGCTGATTTAACCAACAACTTCTTGGAATGAGCTATGGAAAGTTATTTGTACAAACAGTGTGAGATCTGTATACACCTGTAAAGGTTTTCAAAAAAAAATTACAATGCAAAACTCAGAGGCTGAAATTAAGCAGTCAATAGCCCCAACATAGTTATCAATTTGATTGTAACATTTCTCTATTCATATATCAAAATTGGTTGATATTTCTAACATACAAGTTATTAAATTTAGGACTTCATTCTTATTTTATTCAACCGAAAAAAGTGAGAAACGAGGTATCAGAAGCAAGTATTGTTTTGACAAGACAGCCACCAGATGCTACCTGTTTTGACAACAGAAAATCACAAGCCTTACGGATGCTATAAGAATTGTTGAAGCTCCTCCCAGCATCCACCAAGCCTTTCACTCCGAACCATGTGCCATACGTAAAGCAAATTCCCCAACATCCATACCTAGCCATAACCCTCAAGATTTAAGTATATACTAATGGTTTTACTGGCTAAAGAGGGAAAAAGAAACAGGCTTAAATAAGAATTAATCAGGAGCCATCTGCTGCTTGTAGGCAGCACCTTTTTCAACACAACGCTCCACGTCTTCTTTCCGATACCCAGGGTAGAATTTCCTAAATGCTGCCAAAGCTTGAATTATAGCTGAGGTACACTCCACGTAACTGCAAATATTTTTGTAAAGTTGTAGACTCACACTTCAATTAGTTTAATAGATGAAAACAAGATACAGGTACGGATAATCAATAACAATATCACCGCAAGTCTCTGCAGGGTTGATTAACTGGAGGAGGAAAACACAATGCGACATTAACAAAGGACTTGCATATTAGTAATCTAATTGAAAGAATGAGAGAACATGCAAGTGGTGCCTTATTTTATATTCGTAATCAGAAAAGCTAGCATATTATCAAAAATGGGAATGAGAACAGCTTTGGTGCGGAGAACCCATGTTTTCCCTTGCACTTGATTAACTTAATGTGGTGTTCATTCATCTAGAAAAGGCAAATGACAAAGCACAAAGGGAGGTTCTGTGGAGATGTAATTGGATTCTAGAAGTAGTGTACTTATCACTTACACTAGGGCAACTAAGGAAATGTACGATGGAGCCAACTATGATGTGAGTAAGAACAGGGGAAGGAGATTCAAAATTCCTCCAAGTATAGACAGGGTTGTATAAGGAAACAACTCTTATTCCATTTTTATTCACCTTTTTCTTATTCAAGGGGAGGTACCATGGTGTACGTTGTTTGCAGATGACATGTATTGGTTAATGAGATATGCGATGGAGTAAATGCTATCTAGGGATCACTTCAAACAGGAGAACAATGTACTAGCTTCTAAGATGACTATTGAACCCTTCAAAAAGATTAAAATATCACAATTTGTCTCCTATTAAACATCTGAAACTTGATTAACTTAATAAACAACAAATATATCTGAATTAGTCTAAGTGAAATCCTCATTTTTATCTTGTATCCTGTTCACACTTCATATTCCTAGAATCCTATCCTTACATCTGTCATTATGTTGAGACATGATAATGCAGTTTCTGACATTCCTGGATATCTGCATGAAGTGTTTGAATTCCCAGCTCTTGACACCAGTCATTATATTGTTCTAATGGATCAAGATTCCCTAAACTTCGAGGTTAACCATCCTGTTTTCCTTGAGAATTGTGATCATAAGAAACTAAGGCCATAAAAACTAGTGGACAGCAAAAATAGAAAATATTAACTTTGCTGAAACAGGAATCTTATTATTTGAAGCTCTTCAAACGATAAAAATGGCAAATAAATGCAGAGAAAACCAAAAAGTCAGGTTGGCCCAAATGGATTACACGAATGAACAACTAAAACAATCACATGTATTATAGGTATCAGTGTGTTCCTCGATGTAAAAGCATAAACTCATTGGCGTGGAACTAAAGTCATTAGCCAAACTGATTACCTCCAACCATGGATATGACCTTGCTGGTTCATATGTCCCGATGCCACCATTAGGATTCTGCAGATTACATCATAGACAAGACTTCATCAAATAATTCACTGGAATGTGCAGTTTCATGAGAATTAGAAAAACCAAATGCAAATTGATGTAACTATCAAGAATCCGATTGCAAGAATTAGAAGTACGGGTGGGCATAAAACTGGAGAGAATGAAAAAAAAATGACATATACGAAATTTTTAATTTCACAGTGGATATTTTTATGACTTTGGTTCTTCAGTTTGGAGTTCAGTTTCAAGGGTGTGATTTCTCAATTAACCAAAGAAGCAAAATCGACATTTAGAAAACCAAACCAAGCTTCATACAGACATGAAACTAGTTTAGTTTCAGTTATCAAAATCGACATATAGAGAACCAAAAAGCTGAATGGGACTTCTGCAAAACCAAACCACGCTGACTGAGGCCACCCCCTAATCAAAAGGCTGATCTAATGAGAATATTTTCCAACTACAAGAAAAAAACCTATTACCTGTGATGACAACAAAACATTTACAGCATCATACAAACGGTTTGCCTTCAATGGTTCACCAACAGTTTCCACAGGTAGTTTAGAGAGTAGAAGACATGCCTGGTGGACATGACCCAGAGATATTAGATTACTACAAATAAAAATGTCTCGACGAGTCATGAAGGTTTAACAAAAATGCCTACTTTCAGTCCCTCTGCTGTACAATCTGAAATAGGCCAACCATGATCTGCAGTAGAGAAAGGCCAAGCCCCTTTTGAAATATGACGATACCAGAAATCAAGATTGCCTGGGCAATCATTTAACACCTTTATGCAAAAAAAAAAAAAAGAATCTAGCTATTTAATCCAACACCAGAGATGAAAATGAAGATAAAATAAGGAAAAAGAGCCACTGTTAATGATACTAAATATTTGCAAGATCAGAACAAATCAAATAGAAAATCTGCACTCAACCAAAATCCCATGAAAGCAGCAGTCAAATCACTTGATTTTAGGAACTGTATGAGATTGTAGTTGTGTATGCATAATATATACTTACAGTCTACATTAAATAAAATATAGAATTCTTATCTCTCATATGAAGTATCTCATATGGTATCAGATATAGCTTTGCTTAACTGCAACCTCTATCCGACCTCTCTTTTTGTTATCTTTTTTTCCCCTTCCTCCATGGCTACTGATCCAAAGACACCAGACGGCTCATCTCGTGATACAGTCACTAACACTCCCAACATAGCATCACACTCTGGTGAGGTGCCTGTATGCATCAATACTACTGCATAATTACCATTGAAACTGACTTCCACCAACCTTGTTTCGTGGAAAGCTCAGTTACATTCGCTTCTCATCAGACAATCTCATGGGGTATATAAATGGCTCCGTACAAGTTCCTGATGATGAAACCAATTTTCAGACAGGACAAATTGATCCTTCATGCCATCTTGGCCTCATTTTTTAGAGGCTATTATACCATTGCGTGGCATCTTCCCAGACTTCTCACCATGCCTAGACAATAATCCATAAAACACATGCAAGAAAATCCAGATTACGAATCATGTCACTTAAAGAACGCCTCTCTGTAAATCAACAAGGTGAACCATGTCTAAGTATCTTCAGCAGATCCGCACTATGGCAGACAACCTTGGTCCTGTTGGTTCTCCTATTGTACAAGATAATCTCATTCTCTACACCCTGAATGGAGTTGGCCCTGATTACAAGGAAAGGCCCATGATACCTTTTGTTTTTGAGGAAGGTAACAATTGTATTTCTGTTAGGCAAAACTTAGACACCTCAAAAAAGTGTTAAGTTAAGATCTTTACAAAAACAACCAGAAGGTACAAAAGACCACTGTCCACAACCTATAATCTTATACATTGTCAATTAAATCAACTAAGTCACCTACTTCTTCCATATACTTTGTTTACACCAAAAAAATTTTATGGATAGAATTGCTAGTGCCTTCAAAAAACCTGGAATTCCTTTCTTTCCACACACTGCACCAGATGCAAGCTGGGATGACCTTCCACAAACCTCCTCCCCTCCTCTGTACCCTACACTCCACCGGCAGCTCAGAAACCCCAGAGTAGATCCAGGTATTGCCCATTTTATCCCCAACATACAAAAAAATATATGCCAAAGATTTATAGTTGTCTTGCAGTGTAAGAATTCCTTTGCTATTCATTTTCCATCTGTGTCTATCAGGGCAATCCGATGTGCTACCAAAAGATCCCAATAAGCGCAACATTTTGATAAGTCTCTCAATTTCCCAATCATTTAAAGCTCTTCTAAAAATCAAATCCCAACCTTGTAGACTCCACAATTGATTGATCATGTCATGCTGTTGTAGACTTATTGAATAAAGGATCGGAAAAGTAGACTTCAAATTGTTCTGCCCAATCCGATGATCAGCTCAGAAATCTGTCTTCATACCATTGCCCACAATACTCTCCACATTACCCCATGTTGAAAATAATGCCTCAAAAGCTAGAGATTAGTTGTATCTCAAATACAACTTAAAAGTAGGATTAAGTTGAATAA
>JAOTQR010000079.1:13265788-13286672 GCA_025774065.1 Solanum ossicruentum
GGATTTTAAAAGATTTTTCTGTTAGGTCTTTTAAAATATTTAATGGTTTCCTAATTATCCGCAAAATTAGGTGGCGATTCTCTGTTTTCCTTCGAATTTCGAGAATCGATTTCCTTAAATTAAATGAGTTTAATTGATTTTTGATTTTCGAATTTTCTTTTTCAAAAAAGCTATTTTTCGACATAACAGAAATGACGCACCCCCTTTCTGGAAATAAGTCCATTATCAGCTCGAATGTACATCAATTGAACTAAGTCTGAACCATACTCCCCTATAGCTTGAGTCATACTTACCCTCCCTTTAGTTGTTACTTATTTTGTAATTCATGCAAATCCTTTTCCCTTATTTATCCCCACAGCGTCAGTCTAAAGCCCCATTTCCCTTACAAATTATGTCTTTGATGCTTGCTTATTCTTCCACAATCAAAGATGTGCAAAAAGTATGTTAACAGGCTTGTTTGAGTTACCCTTGGGTTTCCCATTTGCCCTGTCATGTCTAGGCCCTAGGCTTGGGTCGTGACAAGTTTATGTATGAAACTAAAAAAAAGGGATAATTTAGGTGTATTTTGACACTTCAATCTTTGAAAATTTTTTTTTACTTTTACTTGTCATTTTACGTATAAAAAATAATTTTCTTTTCTATATTTTATCCTTAGCATATTTTATACTAAATATCAATTAATAATATTAGTGTGGTAAAATAATTAGGTTAATTATTAATAACCCCGTGGAAAGGTTACAACTCATCGAAAAAATCAAGACTCTTTCAAAAAGTCACGATCCTTTAGAAATGTAACAACTCTTTAGAAAAATTATAATTCTTTCAAAAAGCCATAACTTTTTGAAAAAAATTACAACACTTAAAAAAATTCAGCCCCTTGACATGGAAAAATATCTACTTTCTATACAATATGAATAAATAAATAAATATAATGGAATATACAATCTAATAAATACATTAAATTGAATATTTTAAGTTGAAATATTATAATAATTTAATATTCAAGTTAGAGAGTTATATCTCTAAGATAGTATAAATAATTATAAATATAAGTAGCATAGGATTTTAATCTTTATTGATCAAAATATCTAACTTAAAAACTTGACGCAGCTCCCTCACATCCCTCATAATTCTTTAATCCTTAGAGGAATGATTTAGTATGAGAAACAAGATATAATTATTTTCTCATATATATAACAAAATAATTAATTTCAAAATAAATAATTCCCCTTAATTACATAATTGTGACATGCAATTAAAATAACTTGAATCCCTAGAGTTCAATTTTTCCACCTCGCTTATGACGCTTAAGTCAAAGTCCCGAGGCAGGAAAAGAGATCCATAGTATTTATGTTTTCCAGTGTGGTTGGGCTTTGCCGCTTTAGGGATTTGGCGAATACAACTCAAAGAGGGGGGAGAAAGCATAATATCTTTTGATCATCGGTGTTCTGAAAAAAAAGAAGTAAAGGGATCTTTTGATAATCCTCTTCTTTCCTACTCAAACATACATTACTTGCGGTGAAAATACACACAGTTCTTGCTGGGTTCCTAAGACCACTGCTGCTGGGTCCTCCAAGTTATGGTAAGTTTCTTGGTGCTTCCGCTGGTTTCTTCTTTGATTCATTTTTAAGTAATGGTTTCTTTCAGAAATTTCTTGCCAGTTCTGTGTAATTGGGTGGATTCCAGTTTTCGTTATTACTACTAAAGTACTACTTTATAGGGCTGATAGGTAGGGATGGCAATGGGGTGGGGCGAGGCGAGCCGGGTTTAGAGCTATGTAGGGCGTTGTAGGTTTAAAGTTATCTGGAGCGGCCGCAGGCAGGTTGAATCAGCTATTTTTAAAATTAATGCAGGGCGGGCGCGGCGCGGGTTTAATGTTAATTAGAAACTTTTAATTAATGATTAAGAAACAATTATTAAAATGTCAACTCAAAATAATTAATTAGTTGTTGGGACGTTAATTAGCGAAAAATTAGATTCAATTAAAAAATAAAAGAACTTTAAAATTTAAGCGGGATGGGTTTATGCGGAGCAGGGCGAGGCATGTTGAAAATAAAAAAAGGTAATCATGTGGGGCGGGGCGGTTTAAAAATTTATGGTTTGAGCTCAACCCACCCTGTACCCGCCCCATTGTCATCCCTACTGATAGGGAAAGGAAGTAATCCCCAGTGAAGATGATGTCCTTGGGGTAGTATAATAGAGTGTTTATTTTCCCAAAATAGCTTTTAAACAACTTTGCTTTTTTAAAAAACTTGTGTTAAAACCAAAATAACAAAAATAATCCAAACAGGCTCACAATAAAATAAGAAGTGGGCCCCTTCTCTTAATGAGATTCTTATACTTTTAACTCTTAAGGTGTGTTTGGTTTGAAGGAAAATGTTCCCATGGAAAATGATTTTCTAAATATATCTTTTGTGGAAAAACAAGTGGGTTTCTTACTTATTTTTTTAGTATTTTGTGAGTAAGAAAGGAGATATTATCTCAAAAGATATTTATATGTTATCTACCAAAATATTGTGGAGACGAGATGGGATGAGTAGTGGGGGTTCGAGGGTAACACAAGGTAGGATGGTCAAGGGGTGGGGGTTAGTGAATTAGGTGGGTGTGGAGTAGACAATAAACTTGAAATGTTATTTATGCAACTTGTTTTCCCTACTTTTATTAGGATAGTCATTTTCCTCATTTTCAATGAACTTGTTTTCTAGAGAAAAAAATATTTTGACCAAAAAACATTTTCCAAAAATTGTTTCCTCTATACCAAACACACCTAAGCGAAAAATGTGAAGCGGAAGACTGAGTTGGTGATATGTTTTTTTTTCTAATTCTTAGGGTTGTGTTTATGTACTGATCACCTAACAAATGTTCGTTTTCTTGAATGTTTTAGTTTTGTATACCATTATGTAGAGATTTTTTTTTGTGTTCTTACCCTGTGTTGTAATGGTTCCATTGTATAAGAACAAAGGCAATATCCAAAACTATAACAATTACAGGAGTATTAAATTGTTAAGCCACACTATAAATGTCTGGGAGAGAGTGGTGGAGCGAGGGTGAGGAAAGTGATGTCTATTTTTAAGAGTCAATTTTGGATTTATGCTAGGACGATTGACTACATCAGCCATCCATCTTCTGTGGATATTGGTGGAGAAATACAGGGAAAGGAAGAGGGACCTACATATGGCCCCCACTGATCTTTAAAAGACCTGTGATGATGTCATAAGGGATGTTTTTAGGAGGTGTTTGGTGACTAGGGATGTTTCGATGGTTTATATTAGGGTGATAAAGAACATATATGATGGAGCCAAGACTCGGGTTAAAATGGTGGGAGGTGACTCAGAGCACATCCCAGTTGAGATGAGGCCATGTCAGGGATCAGTTCTTATCCTTTTTTTTTAAATTTGCCTTGTGATGGATGAGATGACAAGTCTATTCAGGAAGAGGTTCTATGATTTATATTATTTGTGGACAACATAGTATTGGTTGATAAGCCACAGGATAGTCAATAACAGGTCGGAGGTTTGAAGACACACTCTGGAGTTCAAAGGATTTAGGTTGAGCAAGACGAAAACAAAATATTTGGAGGGAAAATTAGTGTTGCGTCGGATGAAGTGGACATGAAAGTCAGTCTTGCCACACAAACTATTCCAAAGAGAGTTTTAAATATCTTAGGTTTGTCATTCAAGGTAGTGGAGACATTAACAATGATTTCACACATTGCATTGGAGCAACATGGATGAAATGAAATCTTATCTCTAGAGTCTTATGTGATAAGAAGGTACTATCTGAACATAAAGGTAAGTTCTACAGATTAGTGGTTAAATCATCCTTGTTGTATAAGGTGGAGTGTTGGCCAGTCAAGAACTCACATGTTTACAAGATGCATGTTGTGGAGATGTGGATATTGAGATGGATGTGTGGGTATACTAGGATTGACAATATCAAAATTGAGGTTATTAGGAGAAGGTAGAAGTGGCCTCGATTGCTGACAGGATGAGGGAAGCGAGACTGACATAGTTTGGACATGTGTAGAAGTGGGCATTGACGCCCCAGTGAGGAGGTGTGGGATGCTGGTTGTAGAGGGTCTGTAGATTGGTAGGAGTAGGCCGAAAAAGTACTGGGGAGAAGTGATTAGACAGGACATGGCACAACATCATATTATCAAAGACTTTATTTTAGATAAGAAGGAGTGGAGGACGCATATTACCTTCTGTTTGGGCAGTGGTTTGCATGGTTTCATAATGCGCGGTACTGTGTGGTATAATATGGTATGATATTGTATAATATACAATGTTTGTATAGAATGTGTGATTTGCTATTGTTTAATGACAATTTTGTTGTTTGGTTTGACTGTATGATACAAGTATAATATTATTGTATCATAACTGATAAATTTACCAAAATGCGCTTAATTATTATAAATATTAAATTTATCAATATTTTTTAGAAAAAACTTTTTTCTAATAAAAGTAATAATTAAAAATAGTAGCCAATTACATAAATTTATAACCCAAAGCCAAAGTAAATTTATGTGACATACGAGAAATAAAAAAATACAACATATTCATGTGGAAGAAAAGATCGGAGGTGAAAGTTAAGCCTCAAAAAGTTTATGCGGAGGAGAATGAGTAATATGACTATGAAAGCAGTAGATATATTTGGGTAAAGTTTAATAAAGAATAAAGGGTAAACTAGAATTATTTAAAATTAAGTAAGGACATAACTGGGAAAAAAATATGTAAACAATGGATACCACCAAATTGGTGGTTTCAAAAAGTGAGGATTTTTATGGTTACAGAACCTAAATCAAACCATATCATACCATGTATTGAAGGAACAATCAAAACAAACGTGGTTCTCTTTCTAACCGTACCATACCATACCATGGTAAACCACCATCCAAACCAGTTGTTAGGGCAAAAGGTTAGTAGGGATATAGTGTTGTCTTGCCTGGAAAAGGCTAGTTCCTGTCATAGGACTAGTCGTACCCTTGTAATTCTTGCCATATGTTGTTGATTATATTTCAATTATCACTCTATTTTGCTCTTATTATTGCTTTTCTTTCACCGCTATGCTTTCTCCATTGTTTTCTTCTTCTTTTATTTGGGTTTGATGCACTTCAGTTGAGGGTCTTTCGGAAACGGCCTCTCTACCTTCACGAGGTAGTGGTAAAGTTTGCATATGCTCTACTCTCCCCAGACCCCACTTTGTGGAATTTCACTATGTAGTTGTTATTGTTATTGTTGTTGAACTGTGTTTCAAGTCATTGAAAAGGAACAAAGATTTGTTGTTGTCTGGACTTTTGCATTTATTGGCAACAACACTCTTATTTACTGCTACTTATGGGAATAAGCTTTTCTTTGTTTACCTGTTGTTTGGTAGAGAAATAATATAGTCTTGGACTATAACATGCAGATTAATGGTTTGTAAATGGTATTTATCTTTAAATCCATGTTTGTTTGATTGAAAATGAGATACATGAACTTTATTTGAAATTTTTGTTTTCAACTGGGTAACTTTCTTTCTGATATTATCCGTGGACTGTCCGTCCAAGTACATGCAAAGGACAGTTTGTTATTAAGTTTCTTATACAAATACAACCTCCCCTATGATATGGCGTGACAGTGGACCTGAATATGTCAAAAAATCAAATATATTTTAACTCGTACGGATCCAAAATTTGATCTTTATGCATTCAAAGTTCATAATTTCTTTGAAGATATGGGTTCAAAACATTGATTTTACATTGGTCTATACGAAAAATCGTAGGCATCCCTATAGGCTATAACTATGCATCTGTCGCCATCTATTAGCCGTAAAGCGAAGTTACTGATTGTTGATAATTGCGAGTTGGACAAAATCATATATGCACCACAAGTTTGGCTAGTTTTGCTTCAATCTTGTGTCGATGCATTCATTTGCCATAAGTTTATTTCCATGATTTGCCATTCTTTAATTTCTGTTTATGCATTATCCACCAGCTTATGAGTTGCTCTTTTGAAATCTTTCTGCTAGTAACGTTGAAATGATCTTTTAGAAGCTACCAGGCAAGCTTATGGGCCTAAGAACTCTCAGTTCCAAAACAACTTCTAGGAATCAGAGCAACATAAGCAATGTTGAAGCCTTTTTCAATCTTCTCCTCAGTAATGGAAAAGATCCAGGGCTTTCACTATGTCTTCTTTAATCATTAACCATCATCTTTAGTAAAAAGTCATGGAAAGCCTAACTGGGCCTAGGTGCTGTCACCTACACATGCCTTATAATCTTCTGAACTTCATCTTCTCCAAATGATCTATCGAGTCATATTTCTTCCTCACTAATTTTAGAGTCACTCATGCTGAACATAGCTCTCCTGTTTTCCCCATTAGCATACAGGTTCTGATAGAACTTCAAAATCTCAATTTTGATTCCCTCAGGATATTCCTTATTTTGATTTCCTTAGAATCCTTCTTACCTGTTTCATTAATTCTAACCCCCGATGGCTGTATCTCGTATCAGGATTTGCCATCTTGGGAAAACAATCTAGTATTTGTATTAACCTTATTTCATCCATAACATCCTTGATCTTTATCCCAAGTGACTTCATATTTAGCTATGTCTTCCAACTCCATTTGTAAATTGACTATAACAACCTCCTCTTGAAGTGTCCAATTTTGTTATTCCTTTACCAATGTCCAGATGAGTTATTTATGTTAACAGTGAACTTCTCACTTTTCCTATGATCCAAACTCGAAGATCGAAACCTACTGGGTGCAAACAATTTCTCAAGATCGAGGTTACTGATGGGAGTTGGGGAGCCCTCAAAACATCTTGAGAAATTGAGAAAGAGTAACCAAACATCTTGCTTTAAGGTTACAGATGGGAGTTGGGGTGCCCTCAAAACATCTTTTGTTCCTCTCCGTCCATAAGCACCACAAAATACAGGCTGGAACCAAAGACCAGATCTTCTTGATGGACTTCCCAACTTTCCAAGAACTCCAACACACAAAACCCTCTCTCAATGATCTTGGTGTGGCCCAAGTGAGTCTGAAAAGTGAGAGGAACATGTTCCATAGGCCTGTTGCAACTGTGCAATGAGGAAACAGGTGATTAATAGATTCTGAGTTGCATTAGCACATGTAGCATCTGTTGACTATTGGAATTTCCTCCTCGTGAGATTATTCTGAGTCAAGCTAGAATCTTTTATACATGTAGCATAATTCAACTGAGATGATTTTTCATGCTAGTTTCTTTCTTCGTTTGGATTCACCTGCCATATGGATTACCTACTTCTTCCAAAATGGTTTGTGACCATGGATATAGAAGGAAACCAGGAGGAAAGGATAGTAGGACAGTGGTCCATCTCTGTTGGGGACAATAATGGTAGGAGAAAGGGTAGGGCTCTATTTATTTTTAATGAAGCTGAAAATCATTAGTTGGAATATTAGGTCTGTGAATGACAGAGAGAAGAAGAATTGTTTATTTGCTTCTAAGAAGATGGAATGGAGACATTGTTTGTCTTTCTGAAACAAAGTTAAGGGGCTTGAGTCAGGAAGATATTTAAAGTAGGAGGATCCAGGTGGAGCGAATGGGTTGAATTCGAGGGTCAAGGTAATAGTGGGGAAATTTTGGTGTATTGGGTGAAAGGGAGGTGGAACTATAGGAACAAATATGGGGGGCGACATTCAGTTTTATATTCCTGGAAGAAGAAAGTACTGGCTTTCGATACACGTTCGCAGGGGTCTATACACCTTCTGATAGGAATATGAAAAAAGGATTTTGGAAGGAATTGGCTGCAATTTTATGACGATTTCATAGCCATGGGTAATTGATGAGAATTTTTATGTTGTCTGATTTGGAGAAGAGGAAAAAAGGTAATGCAAGGAATACCAGAATTAGGAGGGACTTCTTTGAATCATTAATGCATTGCATACGAGAGAATAATCAATGTGCTTTCAAAACAGACCTGTTTTTGTTCTTTTCCTTTAAAGATCTTCTAGATGAGTGGGAGTTTAATTCACTTTGGCGTAAATTATATTGCATGGATCCTTCATGTCTTTTACTTTCTTATTGTTGAGGAAATTTTATCGGTTTTCAACAATAGCCTCTTATTACTTGTTTCTTTTTGGTGTATGCATGAGGCTCATGTACTGAAGATTGGGTATTAATTTTTAGTTCTTTAAAAACTTTTTTCAGTATACTACTTGACTACGAGTTTTTTGCCCAGACACTTCTGTAAAATTTTTATGTCGTAAATATATATAGCCAAGTTCCATTCTTTTCGGAACAGCCTAAAAAAGAAAATATTCCACCCAAAAAGTAAACAGACAGCAGGTAGATCTTACTTTTTCTTTATTTGGCTCAAGAGCTCGGTGAGCTTATGTTGTATGACTTCAAGTGGGAATACATTTTCCTCAACTTTAGCAAAAAATTAGATGAGCCAGACTTGTGTCTACTCAGTGCTCCATACCACAAGTCTGCATCTTTGCATACTATGGTTTCTTTCCTCTCTAACAAGAAACTTGGCTTCTCCGCATAGTTGTATGTTTCTTGCATAATGATTTATGTATCTTTAAATGGTTTTATTGTAATTCACTGCAGGGCACACTATGTCTAAATTGTGGTGACAAAGGTTTCACTAATGCATATGTTTTCTGTGTGAAATGCCTAGAAGTTGCTGTGCACCGGTAAGTTAGATGAACAACTGAATGTCATTGATATAGGTCAAACATTGTACTACTCTTTATTTCAATTTAATCTCTTGATCGATCTGTTCATTCACACTTTTGGTCATGATCTCCACTAAGTGAGGCCTGACTCACCTAACAATCCTACCCATTTTCATGTTGAAAATGTGGTAGAGTTTCCTCTGTACCAAGAGCATTCCAATAATCCTTCTCTTAGCCAATTACAACACATAAAAGATCCGCCAACATCAGCAACTACAACTCGAAGACACTAACGATCAAATATTCAATAGTCTACCGACAGGAGGCTTGCAAAAGCAGCTCTACAATTACTGTGACTAACTTGTGGATTATAACTCTAGAAAAATGTCAAAATATCATGACTGAAAAGTCAAACAAAACACAAAAGGATAATGCTCTCTCCGCAATTGCATTTGGGTCTTTTCAATTATGGGTTGTATGTCTAATTGTCCAGGCAGTATTGATAGTATCTTTCTCTCTATTAGCGGGCCACAAGTCTGGTGCAGTCCTGGACAACTAACACATTTTTGAAGGATGAGAAGAGGGGTTCAATTAATGTGAGCAGTGAGTGGACAATCAACGATTACGTTTTTTTTGGAGAGAAGTATATATTCACATACCTATACAAAATAAAAAACAACACTCATTTCAAATCAAAGTTAATATGGGGGGTAAAAGTCACATAATACATTAACTGAGCATTGGTACACATACTTTGCAATTTTATCAATTAAGTTTTGCTCCAGTTGTGAGGGAGCTTCCAGTGAATCAATATCGAACTGTCTATGATCATCACCATGGCTGTCTAGTCGAGCCTTAGTGTGAAACACAGTTATTGCCAGTTTCCTCTAGTACAAGGTGCTCCAGGCCTAACTCGTTACTCATTACAAGTATCTCTATATACATATGTCATAGGTATATGCATATCAATTGCTTACATGTATTCTTCAATCATCACTTGGTGATAGCATTATAATAACATATAATAACCGTAAATCATCTCATGCGAGTATTCAGTTAATTTTTATTTTTGAAAACTGGTAACTTGTATTCCTCAGCATTAAGGTACGCTGGCCACCTCCAGAAAATGCGATTATCAGGTGAATATTAATTACAGAACTCCTAAGAAGTCCATTATCTTTACTTCTTCTATACATTGGACTTCACACCAAAAAACATAAAGTAGTATTACATTTCCATTTGATGTTCTATATGGAAACTACATTTGCCTTTAAAAAATTCTTCCATTTCTCTCGTTCCATATATTCCACCAAATACAGGCTGGTACTGTTCTCCAACAACTTTTTTTGACTCTTACTCCCACCTATAATCCACCAAATACAGGCTGGTACTGTTCTCCAACAACTTTTTTTGACTCATACTCCCGGCTCCTCTTATCCAGCAGCTCTTAGTAAATCTGCAGTGGGCTCTGGCATTGTCCATTCCTCCCTAGACAAAACGATAAAAAGTGCCCAACTTTTGCAGTTACCTTACAATGAAGGAATAAGTGACTATTAGATTCTGTTGCCCCCATACATAAAGGGCATCTAGAGGCTATCTGAAGTTTCTTCTGTAGTGCCTCATGGGTGAGACATGCTTTCTTCACCACTAGCCATGTAAAACATTTCACCTTTGTTGGTGCCATGCTTTTCCAAGCAGCTTTCCGTGAACCCTTAAGATTTTCTGCCATCTCAAATAAAGTCCTCTTGTAAACTTTATTCGCTGAGAACTTCCTATCTTCATTGTGTCTCCATCTAATTGTGTCTTGTCCAGTGGTTGTCCCAGTGAAAATTTCCCACTCATCCTTACAATTCAACCACCCTCTCTACTTCCCAATCATTCAACAGTCTCCTAAATATTAGATTCCAGCCCTGCGCTGTCCACTTCTCTTCAAGTTGCGATGTCTGGATTTGTGCAGATAGTAATTAGATCTGGGGAAGTTTCCTGCAATGAGTCTTGCCTAGTCCAGTAGTCTTTCTAGAAAAATGTCGTTCTTCCATTACCCACATGGTAGCTTATATTCCTACTTAGAGGTGTTCATAACAACCTAATAGTTCTCCAAACCCAAGTCCAAAAAAAGAATAGGTGACTTAATCAGTGCACCATTGCTCATTCTGTCCATACTTCTGTTGAATGACCTTACAAAGGGCTTGTCCCTCCTTGTTACATCTCCAAAGCCGTTTAGAGTAAACTGTTATTTTGCAGCTTCAAGTTTTTAACCCTCATACCTCGTTCCCTGTTCTGTTGTACTATCTCTCACTGCACCAGATTAAATGCTTTGGCCCAAGCCATAGAAAGTTCCTTCTCATTCTGCCCAGAGCTCTGATTACCTTACTTGGCATGGGAAATTGTGGCATCACATATGTTAGTAAGGAGTTCAAAACAGAGTTGATTAAAATTAACCTGCCTCTTAAAGAGAGATACTGTGGCTGTCACAATGCCAACTTCTTTCAGTTTTCTCAAGAATGCCATCCCAGATTTCAAGTGCCTTGTGTTATTTGAACCCAAAGGCATCCCAAGTTATACAGTAGGTAGATTTTCCATCTCATAACACAATGTGTTTGCCAACACCTGAATTTGTGAAGCATCATTTATGGGAAAGATGTTGTTTTTCCTCTGGTTTCAATCCTGAAATCGCTTGGAAAATGATTAGCATCACCCTAAGATAACTGATTTGCTCAGGCTTAGCATTACAGAAAACTACTGCATCATCCGCATATAGTAAGTAGGTGACATATTTCCAGTATCTCATCATCCCTGTTTTCAATTCTGAACCTTGTATCCATCTATTTTCTGTGGCAATCTTCATCATGTTGTTGAAACTCTCCATGTCTTTGATAAATAGCAAGGCTGGTTCTCTAATTGATGGATTTCTGTGGCAATTCACCACCTTGTACTTTACCTCCAATTGGGCTATCTAGGAATACAACGGGTATGTTGTGGACTTCTATTCTGAACTTTGAGGCACAATCTAGAATAGAAGAGGAGAAAGCTTTTCTAAATGCCCTTATAGTCTCTTAATTTTAGCTATGTCTGGAAGCACATGATAAGTTGACTTTACTTGACACATCTCCATGAACTTGTTTCTCACGGTTATGTATTCGAAGCATGAAAAGTTTAAAGCACAAAATAACATTTGAGAATTAATTAGAGCAAATTAAACAAAATGTCCATTAGGTTATATTTCTTACACAAAATAGTCCACTTAAAAAAATAAGTTAGTTATTACAATAAATGGCCATTTGGCACTTTTTCCTTAACAGAATTTTGCTCGTCTTCTTGAAACATCGAGAGGATTTCACATAAAAAATTTGGGATTGTTTAGAGATGATTTTGAATTGATCGAGATTGAATAGTCCACGTATTACTTCATGTATATTTGAGCTATAGTTAGCTTTTTGAGTGTGTGATAATGTAGTCAGTGAATATAGTGCTCCTACATAGGTGAGTTATATTGTATAGTCAGTGTATACTTTTTATGACTTTTGACAAGGTATAGAGCATAGTCAGTGTATACTTCCTATGACATTTGGTTATTTCTATGAAAATAAAACATGGTTATATTTGTTGTGAACTAATTATTTTATTGTATATATTTGAAACTAGCCCGAACCTTACCATTTTTCCTTTATTGACATGTTTGATGTTTTTATGGCCATTAATATATCATGAGAACTACAAATTGTGAGGGTACTTTTGGCTTAGTTTCTCTTTGTTTCTTGCACCCAGTATCAATTCAATGATCGCTATGTAAATGTAACAGAGGGGGTAGATACTATTTTCTTGTAAAGAGAGGTTTAGTGAATAATGAAGGGTATCCAACTCACCTTGCAAAAACTTAAGACAAAGCTAAAAGTTTGTAACGGCTTCTGTTTCAGTGCGGGCAGTTTGTTGATTTGTTCTATCTTGTGAATTCCTTTAGCATAGTTATTGCTGTTTTAGTTCTCTTTCTAGTTTCCTTAACAGCAACAAACATGTCAACAATGCTTTTTTTGTTTGGAATAGTCAATGGACCAACAACAAGACCAACAACATACCCAATGGAATCCCACAAGTGGGGTCTAGGGAAGGTAGAAAGTAAGCAGACCTTACCATTACCTCATAGAGGTAGAGAGGCTGTTTCCTGGGAGCCCTCGTCTCAAAAATCCATAAGTAGAATAAACTAGATATGAATGACAGGGAAGAAAAGAGAAGTAAATAGAAAGAGCGATTAGTAACTAAAAACACATGATGGTATGCAAATACAATAAAATTAACATATATAAGGCGAATAATGGCAATACAAAATATAAAGGCATGACTAAACCTACTACCTTACTATACACCATAGCTAAACATCAACCTAACCCTACTAACCTATTACTCTAATTCACGACCTCCACTCCTTCATATCTAAGGTCATGTCCTCGATGAGATCAAGGTTCATCATATCTTGCCTGATCATCTCCCCTAATACTTTTTCGGTCTACATCTACCCCTCCGTGTAACTCCTAAATCCAGCCTCTCGCACCTCCTAACAGGAGCATCGGTGCTTCTTCTCTGCACATGTCCAAACCATCGTAGTCTCACTTACCTCATCTTGTCGGCCACATGAGCCACCTTTAGCTTCTCTCGAATGGTCTCATTCCTAATCTTATTACTGCTAGTATGTTCACACATCCATCTCAACATCCTCATCTCCGCAACCTGCATCTTTTGAACATGTGAGTTTTTGATTGGCCAACTCCACCTAATACAGCAAGGACGGTCTAACCACTATCCTGTAAAACTAACCTTTGAGTTTAGGTGGTATCTTCTTATCACACAATACTCCAGAGGTAAGCCTCCATTTTGTCCATGTTGCCCCAATACGGTGTGTGACGTCATCGTCGATATCGCCACTACTCTAGATGATGGACCCAAGATACTTAAAATTTTCTCTCTTGGGAATAGGCTGAGTAGCAAATCTCACATCAATGTCTGCTTCATCCTCCGCAATACTGAATTTGCACTCCAAGTACTATGTTTTGGTCCTACTCAGTTTGAACCCTTTAGACTCCAAAGCGTGTCTCCAGACCTCTAATCTATCATTAACTTAGTCCGAGTCTCATCAACAATACTATGTCACATGTAAATAGCATACACCATGTAACCTCCTCTTGAATAGACCGTGTTCCATGGTGTATGCTATTTGCAGATGACATAGTATTGAATAGTCAATGGACCAGTGACCCTTCTTGTTTGGGTCATTACTTATTTTGTGTGTATGTATGTGTTTCTATTTGTTTTACAGAATGGTATTTATAACTAGTTGGAATGTTTACATGAACATATGATGGAATTGTGCTATTAAAATCTTTTTTTTTTAAAAGGTTGAATTGTGCTATTAAATCATTTGAAGCCTTTTTCCATGTGAACTATAGTTATGTAATAGAAGTGGTGGACAGACCAGTACGTGTACCTTTTTTTTTTTTTTTTTTTTTTTTTTTTGTGGCTAGCTTTGAATTTTTGCAAAGTAGCAACTTTTGGTATTTTATAATCTTGGTTATAACTTAAAGTTGATAGTTCATACTAATTTACTTCTTCTCCTTGCACCAGACATTCTTTGGTATGTTGGTTTGCAAAATCCTGCCCCTGTTTCTCTCAATCTTTGGTTGCTTAACTCTATGGATGGTTGTCTTAAATCAAATATCTTCTGAAAGCACAAGAGGGGAGGGGATTGTGAGCCTTTTAAAATTCTAGTTGATTACTGTAGAAATTTAGTCAATGATAACTAGATAAACAGTTAAGAGCAATTGAAAATCAAGATAAATTACAGGTATCCTTTCTTTATATGGTTTGTTGATCTTTGCTTATTTTTCAGCTACTGCCTTGAAAAAGTGACATTTGATGAGTTTGTTTATTGGCTCTGTGATGACTGTGAAGTAAAAGAGCTACACAAACTAAACATCAAGATATCTGATGCCATCACAGTAGAAAATGGGGATTGCGCTAGTTCAAGACAGTGTAAAGTGAGTCCCGAGGTAAATATCGATGTTCCTCAGACAATATTTAGGAGGTGTGAAGGTGGGCTTCCGCAACTTGATCAGCCACCTGCTGGGATTGATATGGTAGAGCATTGCCAGATAATGGGCAATACTTCAGGTGTGAACATGAACGAGAAGAAATCTTGTCGTACCTCATTGAGAGATGAGAAGTATGAGAGACTAGTACATAGCTCTTCTGAGCAATCCCATGAGTCGCAGACAAGCATTATGTGCAATGAACGAACTCAATCAGCTAATGTTTCTCCATTGCCAGCTAAGCGATCAAAGAAAGAAGTTACTGCCCCAGTGGATAAGCTAGTCAGAGAAAATTTTCAAGCTTGCCATTTGAAGAAACCTTGTGAGGGAGATGTTCAGCCTAGCGCACAGGGTAATTCTTCTGGCATGATTGAAAAGACAGAGAGTTTATCATCGTCTGGTAATCATCATGAGAAGGAATCGATGCCTGGAGAAGATTTAAGATCAACACCTCAAACTGTAACTGTTTTCAATGGAGTTCCTTCTCAATTTTCAAAAGGTGAACAGCCAGATGAACCCAAACATGCTGGCCAGGAACGAGCGATGCCTCTTGTCGATTTCATTTGGAGGTCAGAAGATATCTCACAAACTTTAACTCAGGATATATCTAACTGATGGATTTGTGGAGCTAATGCAAATTTATCCTTTATGATGATCTGACAGGGGTAGTTTTAACATACGAAACAAAGAGTATGAGACGTTTGATGGACTTTTAGCTCACCTATCGGTTAAAGCATGTCAAAAGGTTTATGAAGAAGCAAGCTTGTTTCCAGCTTTGCTTCAACTGGAAATGCTTCCAAAATCTGACGTATGGCCCAAGAGTTTCACCATATCAGAGCCCACTGATGATAACATCGCATTGTATTTTTTTCCATCAGACACAAGGTAATTACTTTTATTTTTCACCATTGACAAGGTTCTTTTATCAAAATTTGGTTTATTATCCTCCTGTTTTCTTGCTTTAGATGTGAAAAAGAGTTTGATCAGTTGGTGGAGCAGATGATCGGCGAAGAACTTGCTCTACGAGCAATTGTAACAAATGCTGAGCTTTTGGTTTTCACTTCCACAGAACTGCCCTTGCTATACTGGAGTGAGTTTTTGTTTGATCCTTTATTTTGCTGTCTACATGTTCTTTCTATTTTGGTTTGCCCCGAAAATGATATGCTTGCTAAACATGAGACGATGTTCTCGTGCTTCTCAATATTTTGTGTATATTGAATTGCTAAAAAAGCACTTCAGTCCACTTCTATGTTAGTAGTAAAAGTTCATACTGATGACGAAGTTGACTTCATGGGGAGTAGACTGAAAAAAGTTGGGGAAATTTTTTTCGTTGATTGATAGGAGATACGGTAAATTAGAAGTCGAGGATTGGTGGTCAGTGGATATATTGGAGTTCCAGAATGTATGATTACTAAAAAAATGTTAAGGCAGAGAGAGAGAGTGCGTTGCTGTGGCTTTGAAAAGGGAGACTTCAAGCCTAAGCACAGGGCAGAGTGAGCTAATGCTCATATTTGATCAAGTCAGTGTGTTTAGAAAGTTGCTTCTCAATATATCCTTCCAGCGAAGTGAACATTAAACCAGCACCTTCATGCTTGTAAAAGATGAAGGTTTATACGGATTATACCTTGTCGTATTGCCAATGGATTAATGCTTTTGAAAACTCTCAAATTTGACAGAAATTTCTCCTAAAAATAGTTAACAGGAAGTTTGGACCCACTTGTAGTATAATGTAATAAAACACAGTTTGAACTCTCACCATCATTAGCCTGACAACTTGAATGACACAATATAAACTTGAATTAAGGGTGTTCAGATTAAAAACAATCATGTCTTCTAGGTTTGCATAGTCTGAGGTTCATTGTTAATGTGCTTGAGAAAATCAATTGGCAGGATTTCAGGGTAAGTACTACCTGTGGGGTGTTTTCAAAGCAAAGCGGGATTCCAGTGGGAATACTACGACGCCAAATGGAAGGAGCAAACCTGCAACTTGTCCAACTCCTGGGAAATGAATTCTGTCAGAGATATCAAGAATGCCAAAACAGGAGACAAGTCATTTTAGCCCTTTGCCTTGGGTCTTGAAGTGTCAGTACTCTTGTTTTTTTGATGTGTTCCTCTCACTTGTGTTATGCATTACTGGCGAAGGGATGAGAATGTGACGAAGCAGCTTTCTTTTTAGAGACATCTTGTTTTGGGGGGTTTTGCCCCATTGAAGAACCTAATGTCCAGTGAAAGCTACCTGACTTAACAAAAGCCTTCTGTTTAGCAGTTGATTCGCGAACTAGTTAGCTTGATAGATCGACATATCAAGAGATATGTCGGGAGGACAAGATCAAGGGAAGCTTTTTATACTCTCTTATTAACCCCCACTCATTTTTGGGGCTCATCTTGTATATTTTGAATGTAAATGAAGGCTATGTAATATTAAACTATCTTGTATGTAGGGATGACTAGGCGTAGGGGTGGGGGTTGCGTTTCTTTCTTTGTTTTTTTTTTCCTTCTTCTGCATTTTTCAGTTTGCATGTTTTACTTCAATTAGAGGCCTTAAATTGTTGCTAAAACAAAAAAAAAATCATTTGAAACTTAATTCTTTTGAACTAGAATTTAGATTTTAGAACTTAGATTTTATGATTTGTTAAAAAAAATTAAGTACTTAGAAATTATTTTGGTTTGTAGAAATTTCCAACTTTAGATACTTGAACCTGAATCCAATAAGTTGAAATTTAGAAATCATGAATTTATTGTAGGATATACCAATCTTAAGTTGTGCACTTCAAAAAAATTTGAATTGTAGAACTAAAAAATTCATTATTGTAGTCTCTTTGAACTAATTAAGTTTGAATATTTTGTAGATGGATAAATCGTTTGTGAATGTATGACATATATTATGGAACTGATAGTGATTTGAAACTTACATTTATTGATGGTGCCAGAAGTTTTATTGATCATAAATTGCCACTTGATAATTTTAAGAAAAATAAATTGGTTAGGTATCCTAGTAGTATATGTAAGTGCTTGAAATTTTTTGTCCAAATATAGTTATGGTGTATTTGTATCATAATATATTTAAGATATTAGATATTTTGTATGGATAGATTATAGAAAAATGGGTGGATGGAATGATATATTTTATAATTTGATGTCTATGGATGAATATAGTATGCTTGCATCACATGGTCAAATTAGATTTGAACATAACAGGGTTGATAGCGTTCAACATGATACATTTCAACATTTTCATGAAATGATTAATGATAGTTTCAGGATTGAAGTTGGGATGGAATTTGAATAATATTTTGGTGAAGCTCCAAATGAAAAAGCGATGCTTCTATCAATAATGTTGTCCATTATGTGAAAGGACTTCGCCATTCTACTTTTGCTTTTACATTAATGAATATTAAATCAGATTGGAAAAGTCCTTATGCATCTATGGACTCAGTAGTTGATCTTTTCGGCGACTTGGTTAATTTGAAATTTTACATACCTAAGAACTTCTATCAGGCAAAGAAATTGATTTTCGAATTAGGAATGTCGTATGATAGAATTCGTTGGTGTATTAATGACTGCATGCTATTCTATAAGATTGATAGTGAATTGCAAATTTTAAATTTTGTGGACATATGTAACGACTCTGAAATTTCGTCTACTTAAATTGGAATAGTGTAAGGAGGATTTTAAAAGAAGGGAAGTATGTAAATTAATTATTTTGTAGAGTTCGGATCAGAATTTGAAGGTGTCATAGAAGAAAAAGTTATTCAGAACAATGAAATGAGTCAAACTGTGAAATCTCCAAAAAAATGAGCGGAAGATTGGAGCTACCCTCAGAATTAGCAGCTAGCCACTTGATTTTCTACGTTTCTATGCTTAAGAAATGTTTGGGAGATCCGTGGTTGGTAGTCCCTATCGAGAGTATTGGGGTGAAAGATAGTCTGAGTTATGAGGAAATTCCTGTCCAAATCCTTGATCATCAAGTTCGAAAATTGAGAAATAAAGAGATTGCATCTGTTAAGGTATTATGGAAAAATCAATTCATAGAAGAAGTTACTTTGGAGGCGGAAGAAGACATGAAGGCCATATACCTCTATTTATTCCAGCCTGTATATGACAAGAGGATGGATGGTAACAATTCCTTCTAAATTGCTATTCATTGAATTTTTTCCTAAACATGACAGAGTTCTAAAGTTTGAGTGAGGATCGATGTGACTTGTTGACATGATGTGATTATTATATTTACTGCATTTCTTATTTGATTGATTTCATGAGTAAGTCGAGAGATGATTAATAGTTAGAGTCCATAAGAGATTCTTGCCTTAACCTATATTCTCTTTATTCAAGGATGAATGATTCCAAGGGAAGGTCTACTTAATTTGGAAAGTGTAAAGAGGATTTTTAAAAAAGGGAAGTATGTAAATTAATTATTTGTAGAGTTCGGATCAGAATTTGAAAATGTCATAGAAGGAAAAGTTTCTTGGAACAACGAAATGAGTCAAACGACGTAATCTCGAAAAAAAATGAGTGGAAGATTGTGGGGACATTTTTTTAATATATATATATTAGTGCCCCATTTGCTCCATTGATTTGCAAACCGTCCATTAAGTTTCCACTTCTATTTTAATATTATGCTTAATGTTTCCTGCACTTACTAGCATAATACTTCATTATTGGTGCAGATGAGGCCATTCCTTGCCTCTATACAATGTGAGTTTTCTGCTCAATTTTAAACATAGACGAGAAGGCAGAAAACTAGTGAGAAACTGGATGAAAGAACAAGAGAAAAATCGTGAGAAAGAAAAATAGTTTTGTAAAATATTTTTATTTTACTGCAATGGGTTTGAATCTCCTTAAAGAGAGCGAGATATCTGCGTCTCAGCCTGAAAAAATTTATTCTTCATATTTATTTTTCAATTGGACTTTATCGGCTATTTTATTTTAGTAAGTTACTCCTACTTTCTATATCTTTCACGATAAGATATCCTATATAAATGAGCTTATGCGTACATACTTTTAAGTACTCTATCATGAATTATTATTTACGATGCGTTATAAATTAATTTTGAGCATGTAAAGTTAAATTGAAAGATCCTACATGTCACTTTATTTATTTGATTTGAGGATTAAAAGAAGTTATTGATGGAGGAGTTTTATTGTATTTATTCTCTTGCTACTATATGAGAACTTTATTACTTGCATGAATACTATGTCTTGATATTTATGTTTTAAACATGAGTATGACATTCTACATAAATGAGTTTAATGAATTTGAGGTTAATATGACGAATTGAGAATACTTGAGTCATTAAGCATGAAAGCATGTTAAACTTGCAATTATAAACTTATTTACATAACATGATGAGTAAAGTTGAAAGAGTCTAAATGACCATTTGAATTGAGTCGAGCATGATGGGTTACATAATTGTTGAGTAGACTAGAGTTGAGTACTTATATTTGACTGAATGAGTTGATAAACATTTGAGATGAGTTGGGATAACTCTATCGAGGTTGAGTTTTGAGTGTTAAGTTGAGTATTGAGGATGGAGTTAAATGAGGAGTTGAACATGCATGTTTTAGTCTTGGGAGGAGTATTGAGCACCAAGTCGGGAGTGAGTATACTTTTACTTTAACCCACAGAACTATGTTGCCAGCGTAGGATAGTCATACAACATCATTCTGGTGACTCTTGTCCCATAGTTGGACATTTACCCTAGATCCAAGAGAGAGTTAATCGCCCTATGCTGTGGCACGTATAAGACGGGCGTGGCAACAAAGTCGATTCATTGTGCATCACCTAACTTAAGGTGCGTGAGGTATGTCGGTTAAGAGAAACTCCTAAGCAACTTTGATTGGGCATGAGATTTACAAACTTGAGTTTTCTTTCATCATATATATTTTTATTATGTTTCAATGCGTGAAATGTTTTAAACTGTCATATACTGAGCTAAGTATGAGTTGAAGAGTCGAGGTGAGTATTTTTAAGCTTATCATTAATATTGTTATATTTTTATTTGATTTGTTGGACTTACCGTACATTCCATGTACTGACGCCTTTAGTGCTGCATTGTTTCATGATGCAGATACTGGAGATAGAGGACTTCAGCCTGCGCATCGTTGAGGTTCAGATTAGAGTCCCAGAGAGTGGGTGAACTCTCCTTACATTCCAGAGAAGGC
>JAOTQR010000079.1:13296021-13309092 GCA_025774065.1 Solanum ossicruentum
GGCCTAGCTCTAAGCATCTCCTTTTAACTTGTTAAAACTGTATATCTCCTTAGAAGCATGCCAAACATAGATGTCACTTATAATATGTATGCAATACGCTTAAATATAAGTTGGTTCTCCCGAGCCTTATCGGCAATGGGTGCCAGTCCGCCCTAACCAGACTTTAGGGCGTGACAATAAGTTAGAGTTTTTAGAAGAGAATCAGATTGTAGAGAATAGAATATCTTTTCTAGAGAGAATCTTTTAAGGTTTTAGAGTAGACAACTAGGGTTTCACTTTGAAGACCCAATTTGGGGATTGGAATCACTTGTAATTTAACTCCATTATTCAAGCTTGTTAATCCAAAATCAAGGTGGTTTATTGTTCTTCATTTTCTTTGGGTAATCTTTGAACTATGTCTATTTTATTCATCGTTTGTGATTTTGCCCAAGCTATGGCTACCTAAACCTCCACAACTTAGGGTTATGGAACCATGAGTAGCTAGCTTGACATAACCCGGATTATTTGCATTTCTTTAATTGGGTATTTGCATGTATTATACATTTTTCTTTAGATTACTTGTTGTTTGATGGTGGCCAACACCAAATCCCGCCTAATGTCATGATCCTGACCAAGGTAGTGATGAATAGGAAAAGGAAATGGGTGACAGGGTTCGATTGATGTGTTCTCGTCTAATCACCCAAACCCAACCAAGGAGAGGTTGACTAGGATAATAGGTAATGGTTGGTTGGCACACCATAGTTGCCGACTAAGCTCCATGGTGAAATTTGACCTTCGACTTTACCAAAGGGCTGGAAGAACCTAAGTTACCATCCTACATGTAATTTCTCAATTGAGGTTATGTTATCCGGGTATTTGAGTTAGTGAATCCTAGGGAACAAAATTCTCAAGTTGATCCTCAAATTGATTGCCTCTTCGTGATTGTTAGTATAGTTTTTGTAGTAATTTCACTCCAATTCGCAAACCCCCTCCCTCTTTTTAGAGAATATAGTTGATTGACACTTGAAATGATTGTTGGTGAGTCAATTTGGTCAAACCCTTTATTCCCTGTGGATTCAACCCTAGCCTTTGGTTAGGTTTATACTTGATAGCGACCATTAGACTATTGAAGCGTGGACATCACATGCCCCTTAGAGTCCCATCTTGCATCTCAGCCTTCTTCAACAGCCGATCAAACATCTCCTCAATTCTAGAATTTCCAGCACCTGCATCGCGGTTGTAAGGTGGCACATAAGGACCATTTTTTAAGCCTTCTCTATGACCCTAATCTGCATCTAGACCCCTGTTCCTATCATAATAACCTCCATGGTTGTTCTATAAGCTCCATCTATGCCAAAGTTCCAAACTTGGTTTCGTTGACCTTGGCCCCAATAGTCGTGATTGGACCTTTGGGCATTGGTCCAGAAACCCCCCATCTAATCATTCACAAAACATGTGTCTCCCTCATAGTATGGCTCCTCATACATAAATGAATGCTAGGGTTGGGGGACAATTACATTCACTCTTTCTTGGTTCTTCTTTATCACCACATCCATGCCTTTGTGAAGCTGAGAAAGTTGCTGCATAATTTCTTCAATAATTTTGGCTTGCTCTGACCCCACACTGATAGCATATGAACTCATTATAGAAGCTTTGTCCCACTGTGCCCATGCACGATTTTTCTTGACCACATGCTCCATACGTTTGCAATCCTTGCAAATGGTTGATCTAGAAACATGCCCCCCATGATAGTGTCAGTACAGCCCTAACTGTTCTCATCAAGGGTACTATAGAAGATCTCCACTAAGGCATCACCAACTATCTTGTGGTCAGGGATGCTCCTCAAAAATTTTGTAAACCACTCCCGAGTAGTGCTTATCGAATCACCAGAAAGTTGCTCGAAGTTGTTGATCTGGTCCTTAAAATTTAGCTTCTTCAATCTAGGGAAATACCTCTCCAAAAAGTCCTTCTGCAAATCTGCCTAGCTAGAGAGTGAACTCTATAGGAAGAGACGAAGTTCCACAACATCTATAGATAGATTCTGTGTTCCCATCATACTCTTACAAACATATCCCACATTATGCAAGTGACTATATGCATCCTCTGATGGTAAGCTCGCAAATAGCACACGGTTCTGTAGCATCTGAAGTAACCCACTAGAGACTATGAATTTTGTGTCTGCCAGTAGTGGTGGCAACCCAATAGCTCCATCATATCCATAGCCATGGGATTCAACCTATAATGATTCCACTAGTAAGCGTTGGCGTTGAACTCCCGAGGTTGTGGAATGTCCTCTAAATGAGGTGGGCTCTCATTCCTCTCATCTTCATTAATGTTCCTATTAAGGGCTACTGTCATGCCCTGGAAGGGTACCCTAGGCATAACTAGCACTACGAGACAATTACTAGCCCCTAAGCAAACCACCTAGTCTCATCGCATTTGTTCGATCAATAATTTAGTGGAAGATAATCAAGAGAAATATAACTATCAGTGGGCTTTAGGCTATCAACTCTATCTATCATAAAGAATACGAATAATATCATAGTCTCAATTTAAATAAGAAACAGAGAAAACAACTCCAACATCAACTATCAATTGTCTATGTCTATGAAGCTTCTATAACTAGTGCCTACAAAGGTACCATGACAGGCCCTGGCTACCACAATCAAGATAAATGACATCAAAATAGATAATAGAGAATAGATATGTCCTCTGAAAGTAGAGGAAGACTCACTAAGTCTGGAAACAATGAATCTCTGAACCTCAACGATTAGGCTGCCGAAGTCCTCTGTCTACAAAATCTGCATCATAAAACGATGCAGCGCCAAGGGGGCGTTAGTACGTAGGATGTACTATATGTAAAATTGGCTAAAGTAAACAATAAGGGCTAAACAATATTCCATGGAATTAGCTCATAAATCACTCCACATCTATTCGGAGTAAGGAACATGACTCTATCACATCACTATCCATCAAGACATCACACTATCACATCAATCTCAGAATACTATCAACATGAAATCTATCTAGGAGTTTCTATAATCGAAAAACATAACCTATGAGCCAGTGATGATACAATGAAGAGATGTCATTGCCACATCTCCCCAGTACCTTTTCGGGGTAAAGGATGAGTCTGTTGGGGATCCCAAGGAAGTCTGTCAAGTCCTTCGCGGGACAAAGGAAACATCCACTTTTATGGTCCAATCCTCTCCTACGCTGGCCACATCGTTAATTAGTACAAGTAGGACTCACTCTTACCCATTTCGGTACTAATACTACTCTCAGGACTCGATATGCTCATAAGTCTATCAACTTTAGACTGGTTATACAACCAACCCCCCCACCCTCAGGTAGGGACCTCATCTCATTTGATATTCTATCAATTCAAGGAACATATTTCTTCCTTTCAAACGAAGGTTCAACCTCATTTAGGCTCTAAGAACAGTAATTCTACCAACTCCAGCCATCAACATACTCATCTCAATACCCAAACTATAGCAATCAATATAGTGAAACAGTCAAGGCTCTAGACATTATCCCTAAGTTCATTCTTGAAATCTTTAACAGAGAATTCATGTAGTATAAATACATAATCACATAATAATAATGTAAACAGTTAATTCAAAATATGATGGTCATCGATTTAAGATATTATATAGAAATTAAAGATAACTTTCAAGAAAATCTTCAAGATTTACAACTCAAGACCTATCATCTATCAACATATTATATGCATTGGAGCACATAGAAGAACAATTCCACATTCTGGGTAGCCTTTACATACCTGGAATGACGAATTTCTAACTTTTCTTCAAGGATTTGGACCTGGACTTTGGAACCCTTCTCTTTCTCTATTCCCCTTCTCTCAGTTTCTCTTGTTTCAACTTAGAAAAAAGAGTTTTGTAAAACCCTTTCATATGAATTTAGTCTTAGAAATATGTTTTGGGGTATTAAGATATGTTGGGAATATCCAAAATGCCCTTCCTGAATTTAAAAGAGAAAACTTTAAAAATGGTACACCGCATCGCACCAGGGGCACGGACCAGTGTGTTTTGTGAGTTTTAATTTCCCGTAGAAAATTAAAAAAAACTTTAAGTGTGTCTCCGCGCCCCCTCCACGTCACACCAAGGGCACGAACCGACACTATTTTAAGGAAAATTAGCAAAATTTATTTTTCTCTGACTGCTCTTAAATCGGATCGAGACCATTTCCCCACTCAATTTTCTTCGGTGATCACAAATCTGGTTTGAGAGTTCCTATCGGAGCATTGAAAGACATGTTGTGCGTAGATTACATTTTATGGGCATTTTGGTAATTTTACAAGGTGTTACATCATCTTCCATTTGGATTATTCATCCTCGAATGATGAGTACAGGTAGAATAAAACACTAGTAGGCTCAAAACTCATCTCATTCCTCACTCGGGAACTCTCGAACTCTCAACTATCTGTCACCTATCTATCTTTGTCTTAGACTCGGGAATCAAAATCGGATTAATACATCAACTCAATGAAAGGAATTTCAACAGTATTAAGGATAGGGATAGTACCTTCAACATCATCATCATTCGGAACAAACAGGTGTGGATATTTGAGTTTTATCGCTTCCTCATCTTCCCACATAGCTTCTTCAACAAATTGATTCCTCTGTAGGACCTTGATGGAGGCTATCGTTTTCTTCCTAAGCTTACGAACTTGTCAATCAAGGATTTGGACTGGAACTTCTTTGTAAGATAGACTATCCTTCACTCCCGTACTCCCAATAAGGAGTGCCAAAGCAAGATCTCCCAAACATGTCTTTAGCATTGACACATGTAACACCCGGTGAGTCCATCTAAATCGAAAGACAAGTCCAACTTATAAGCAACCAATCCTTCTCATAATCTGATATGGTTCGATATACCATGGACTCAGTTTCCCTTCTTACCAAACTTCATGACACCTTTCATGGGTGACAACTTCAAGTACACCCAATCGTCCACCTCAAACTCCAAGTCTCTTCTTCTCATATCCGTATAAGAATTCTGATGACTCTATGCTGTCTGCAACCTTTATCTGATGACTTTCACTTTCTCAATGGACTGCAAGACAAGATCAGGTCCGATCATTTCAACTTCATGACCTCGAACCAGCCAATTGGTGATCTACATCTCCTCCCGTATAATGCCTCATAAGGGGCTATCTGAATGCTGGCATGGTAGCTATTGTTGATCAATGGTAGGTGGTCATCCCAATTACCCTTGAAATCTATGATGCAAGCTCTCAATATATCCTCCAAGTTCTAAATGGTGCATTCTGCCTACCCATCTGTTTGGGGGTGAAAAGTTGTGCTCAGATGTACTTTAGTACCTAATTCCTTCTGGAAAGATCTCCAAAATTGAGAGGTGAATTGAGCTCCTCTATCCGAGATGATGGACAAGGGAACTTGGTGCAACCTCACAATCTCACGAATGTACAGTCAGGCATACTCCTCAGCTATATTAGTTGTCTTGACTGCCAAGAAGTGGGCTAACTTAGTCATCCTGTCAACAATCACCCATAATGAATCATGCTACTTTCGGGTCCTTGGTAAGCCAGTAATGAAATCCATGTTGATTATCTCCCACTTCAACTCAGGAATTTAAAAGTCCTAAGCTAATCCACATGGTCTTTGATCTTTAACCTTGACTTGTTGACAATTGGGACATTTTGAGACAAAATCGGCAATATCTCTCTTTATTTCATTCCACCAATAGATTTCTCTCAAGTTGTAGTACATCTTAGTGGAAACAAGATCGATGGAATATCTAGAGCTATGAACTTCGACCATGATCCTCTCACGGACAGCATCGACATCAAGTGCTCACAATCTTCCTTGATACCTCAACACCCTATCTCCCCCTTTGGAGAAAACCATCACCTTTTGCTTATGAACTGCTTCTTTCGATTGGAATAAGATAGGGTCTTGGTCTTGCTTTCTTTCACTTTTGACACCAAGGATGAAGCAAAACCATTCTAAACATTGATCTTTCCTTCGTTTTTCTCCTCAAGTTTTACTCTTAATTGAGCCAATCTATGTACTTCCTTGGATAATTCTCTTTTCCCGTCCTCCGCATGGGCAGTGCTACCCATAGACATCCTTCTAAGACCATCAGCAACAATATTAGCCTTACCTGGATGGTAGAGAATACTCATGTCAAAATCCTTGAGCAACTCCAACCATCTCCTCTATCGCAAGTTGAGCTCCTTCTGGCTGAACACGTACTGCAAGCTCTTGTGGTCAGTGAACATATCCACATGCACTTCATACAAATAGTGATGTCAAATCTTAAGTGCGAACACCATCGCAGCCAACTCGAGATCGTGAGTTGGATAATTCTTCTCATAGACCTTAAGTTGTCTGGAAGCATAAGTTATCACCTTCCCTCACTGCATAAGCACATAGCCCAATCCAACTCTAGATGTATCATAGTATATCACAAAGTCCCCTATCCCGTATTGCAAGGTCAAAATTGGGGATCTAGTCAATCTGGTCTTTAACTCTTGAAAACTCCTTTCATATTCCTCAAACCACTGAAACTTGGCCTTCTTCTGAGTTAGCTTAGTCAATGGTGCTGACAGAGAAGAGAAGCATTCAACAAATCTGTGATAGTAGCCTGCTAAACCCAAGAAGCTTCTTATTTCCGTCAGAGAAGTTGGTCTTATATAGTTCTTAACCGCTTCAATTTTCTTTGTATCCACTCGAATACCATCTCCCAAAACAACATGGCCTAGGAAGGCCACATATTTGAGCCAAAACTCACACTTTGAGAATTTCGCATACAACTCATGATCTTTGAGCGTATGCAAAATCAGTCTAAGATTATTGGCATGCTCCTTTTCATCCTTCGAATATACCAGAATATCATCAATAAGCATGAACACGAACATATCAAGATACTGTCTGAATACCATGTTCATCAAATCCATGAAAGTTACAAGTGTATTTGTCAACCCAAAGGACATGACCAAGAACTCAAAGTGGTCATACCATGTCCTAAAGGCTATCTTAGGAATATCACTTTCCCTCACCTTCAACTGATGGTAAACCGATCTGAGGTCTATCTTGGAGAAACAAGTAGCACCCTAAAGTTGGTCAAATAGATCACCTATCTTGGGAAGAGGATACTTATTCTTTATGGTGACCTTGTTCAGTTGTCAGTAATCTATCCTCATCCTAAGAGACCCATCTTTCTTACGCATGAATAGGACAGGGCACTATGAAACCTTTCTCTAGCAAGTCTTTCAACTATTCATTCAATTCTTTCAACTCCGTCAGAGCCATTCTATAAGGTTGAATTGAGATAGGTTGGGTCTCAGGAAGAACATCAATCCTAAAGTCAATCTCCCTATCTAGAAGGGCTCTAGGTAGGTCATCAGGAAACACCTCAGGAAACTCATTCATAATCTCAAGAATAGAAGATTATGAATGAGTTTCCTGAGGTGTTTCCTAATGATCTACCTAGAGTTCAAGAATAGAAGATTCAACATCATCAGACTTAACTCGCACGAGGTGGTGAATACAAGCCATAGAGATCAACTTTCTCGATCTAAAATAAGATAAACTTGCCCTTAGGTGCAACAGAACTCCCTTTCCACTCTAAGATAGGCTCATAAGAAAATTGAAACTTAACAATTCGGGTTCTACAATCAATAGAAGTATAACAGGCATGAAGCCAATCCATGCTAATTAACACATCAAAATCAACTATCTCCAATTTTACCAAGTCAGCTGAGGTGTCTCTATGATAAATAGATACTACACAATCTCAGTAAACCCTCTTAGCTAATATAGACTTGCCAGTAGGAGTCGAAACAGCAAAAGGTTCAAGTAAACACTTTGGAAGAGTCCCAAACTTACTAGCCACAAAAGGGACCACAAAAGACAAAGTGGCACTCGGATCAAGTAATGCATAACAATCAAAGGTAAAGACTCAAAGCATACTCGTAAAAACATCTAGTGAGGCCTCCTGGTCTTTTGATTACCTATCACATAAAGGCGGACTATCCGACCTCCTGTACCTTTAGAAGTACCCCTCTGTTGATTGCCAGCTGGGGGTGCTGCGAAGGATTGCGACACGCCTCCTCTTTGTACATTCATAACTGATGTGACCAGTCTGTTCACATGAGTAGCAAACATCTCTCCACACACGGCACTCACCCAGATGAAGCTTACCACACTTATCACAAGGTGGCTTTCCCTTCGCACCATGGGTCACACTAGCCTGAGATTGGGAACCCTGATCCATGAAATTCTGGTAACCATGAGATATTTTACCATACCTATTTAGTTGAATGGGTGCACTTGCTACAGAAGGTGGATGATGCAATGATCTCTTCTGAAAATAGGACTTGCCGCCCTTATTCTGTCTCTACTGGCTAGGCTCATGTCCAGCTGACTTTGCCTTTCTATTCGTCTACTCCTCTCTATCTCTTTTCTTATCCTCCATTGCCTACATGGCATACACCATGATTCTGGAGATGTCCATGCTGGGGATCAGCAAAGTTTCCTTATAATCCTTCTGTACATGTTTGCCTAGACCAGACACAAACTTCCTCATCCTTGCCCTCATGTCTTGAACCATCTCCGGAGCATACCTAGACAACTTAATAAACTTGAGGTTGTATTCTTTCACTGTCATTCCTCCTTGCTTCAGGTTCACGAACTCATCCACCTTTGCCTCCCTTAACTCTTGAGGAAAGAAGTGGTCAAGGAAGGCATTCTCAAACTCCTCCCATAATGCAGGCTCCCATTCTCATACCTACTTTCCTCCCACTGATTGTACCAAATTTTAGTAACATCCTTCAACTGGTAGGAAGCAAGCTCCACTCCCTCAATCTCATTAGCATGCATTACTTTTAGTACCTTTTACATTTCATAAATGAAGTTTTGCGGGTCCTCCTCAACCTTAGACCCCATATACATTGGCGGGTTCATCCTCCGAAGTATCTAAGTTTGGTGGTAGCTGAGGGCTCTTGTGACCTAGAGCGTGGAGCTTCAGGACCTCGGTTGTTACCCTGGGAGGCCACCAGCTGAGTCAGCATGGTGATGGCTCCCCTAACCTCTACCTCTGTGTTGGGAGCTGGCTGGGGCTGAGCAGGGGGTGCCTATGAGACATCAGCAGTCCTGGCTGGGCGTCCCTGTCTCCTAGCCTCTAGAGGAATCGCGACCTCAGGTTGCATGTTCGCAACAGTTGGGGCTGTGGCATCTCTGTATTTGGTTGTTCTCATTAGTAGCATTTTCTGTAAACATGTAATGCACAAGTTAAAATGAGATTTCCATAAAATTAAACTCTATCACACGAATCCAGATCATAGAAGAAGAGTAACACTTCTAATGTCCTATATCCTCGTACTTAGGAAGTGTGGTGCACAACACACCCATAAACAAGACTCTACTAGACACAGCTTCATAGACTCCCTAGGACACTTGGACTCTATGCTCTGATACCTAGTTTTTCATGCCCCAAGAGGATACCCTAGGCGTAACTGTCACTCAGAGACTATTGCTAGCCCCCAAGTAAACCACTTAGTCTCATCATATTCGTTCAATCAATAATTTAGCGGAAAATAATCAAGAGAAATAGAACTATCAGTAGGCTATAGGCTATCAACTCTGTCTAACATAAAGAATATGAATAATATCATAGTCTTAATATAAATAAGAAACAGAGAAAACAACTCCAACATCAACTATCAGTTGTTTATGTCTATGAAGCCTCTATAACTAGTGTCTATGAAGGTACCGTGATAGTCCATGGCTACCACAATCAAGATAAATGAAATCAAAATAGATAATAGAGAATAGATATGTCCTCTGAAAGTAGGGGAGGACTCACCAAGTCTGGAAATCATGAATCTCTGAACCTCAATGATTAGGCTGCTAAAGTCCTCTGTCTACAGAATCTGCATCATAAAACAATGCAGCGCCAAAGGAGCGTTAGTATATGGAATGTATTGCATGTAAAATGGGATAAAGTAAACAGTAAGGGCTACACAATATACAATTGCATCAGCTCATCAATCACCCCACATCCACTCAGATTAAGGAACATGACTCTATCACATCACTATCCATCAAGACATCACACTATCACATCAATCTCAGAGTATTATCAATAAAAAACCTATCTAGGAGTTTCTATAACTGACAATCACCACTTATGAGCCATTGATGATATAACGAAGAGATGTCATTGCCACATCCACCCAGTACCATATCGGGGTAAAGGATGAGTCTGTCGAGAATCCCAAAGAAGTCTGTCAAGTCCTTTGTGGGACATAGGAAACATCCGCTTTCACGATCCAATCCTCTTCTATGCTAGCCACATAGTTAATGAGTACGAGTGGGACTCACTCTTACCCATTTTGGTACTAAAAATACTCCCACAACTCGATATGCTCATAAGTCTATCAACTTTAGACAAGTTATACAACCAAATCCCCCCCAGGTAAAGACCTCATCTCATCTGACATTCTATCAACTCAAGGAACAGATTTCTTCCTTTCAAAGCTAAGGTTCAACCTCATTTAGACTCTAATAATACTGATTACACCAACTCCAGCTATCAACATACTCATCTCAAGACCCAGACCACGGCAATCAATACAGTCAGACAGTCAAGGCTCTAGACATTACCCCTAAGTTCATTCTTGAAATCTTTAACATAAAATTCATATAGGATAAATACATAATAACATATGTAAATATTTAATTCAAAATATGATGATGATCAATTTAAGATATTATATAGAAATTAAAGATAACTTTCAAGAAAATCTTCAAGAATTACAACTTAAGACCTATCAACTATCAACCTATTATATGCATTGGGGCACATGGAAGAACAATTTCATATTTTGGGTAGCCTTTATATACCTGAGATGATGAATTTCCAACTTTCCTTCAAGAATTTGGACCTGGACTTTGGAACTCTCCTCTTTCTCTTTTCTCCTTCTCTCAGTTTCTCTCGTTAGACTTAGAAAAAGCGGGTTTCGTGAAACTCTTTCATACGAATTTAGGCTTAGAAATACATTTTGGGATTTTAAAATATGTTGGAAATACCCAAAATACCCTTTTCAAATTTAAAAGAGTAAATTTTAAAAGTGGTACATTGGTCTGCGACGCGCTAGAGTATGGACCTGTGTATTTTCGCGAGTTTCAATTTTCCATCGAAAATGAAAAAAAACTTTAAGCATGTCTCCATGCCCCCTTCGTAGTGCACCAGGGGTGCAGACCAACACTGATTTGGAGAAAATTAGCGCAATTTATTTTTCGCTCCGATTGCTCTTAAATTGGGTGAGACCATTTTCCCAAAATCGCACTGATCGCAATCGGCTTTGAAATTTCCATCATAGCTTTGGAAGACACATTATGCGCATGATTATATTTTAGGGGCATTTCAATAATTTTACAGAGTGTTACATATGCATTGGTCTCGTTGTTGCTTGTCTTGGGCCATTCTTCTTGCAGTTCGGTGGATCTCTGGATCAAATAGAGTTAAGGGCTTGCCTTTGTCACACCTCTATTGTTCCCCATGCTGGTTCTGAAAAATAGAGTTTTTCCAATGAAAGTAATATTTTGAAAAAGGGTTATTTTATTTATTCAGAGTCACCACTTGGAATTGAGTTTTGGTGTTCCAAGTCACTTAATTTAAATCACTAATCAAAATAAAATGACTTTTTATTTTTTGGTCTACGAATACAAAGGTCAGGTAAGGAATTCTGTTGACCGAGGGGGAAGGGTTAGGCACCCCTCAAGTCCCATGATTCTAGTATGATCACTTTTATCAACATAGACGTGTCTTAAATTATTTTGAGATAAATTGTGTCTATGACCCTTAATTTGTTCACTTTTTGATAAAAATTATGGATTTTGTGAGTCTCAACTTAGATGCGTCACTGCATACTTCTTCTAGACGTTAGAGGCATGATTGCATTCTCTACATCTTAATAATTTTTATAAGCAAATTTTAATTTGGATTAAAGAAAGTTAAATTACTAAACTCATTCAGTCATGGTGCATCACCACATCCTTGATTTTTTTCTTAGTTAATTTTTTTATTATTACCATTTTTACAAAGTCAAAAAACTTTAATATTTTTTTTAGGAATTAGTCATTGTGACTCACAAAAAGCACAATTCAACAATTCAATATTAATTATGTGGATCAACATAAAATTCTTAAGTTAGTATCTAAAAAAAATTATTACTCAAATGAGATGTAAAAGGTTACAAACTTTTCATTTTTTTTATTTTATGTTTTTTCTATGAAAAAGTGAGCATGATATTAGTATGAAAACCCAAATACATCTTTTATATAAGTTTGCACATTCCACATTTTAGGAATCAGGAACACCTAAAATTTTTTTTTTTTATTTTAGTCATAAAAATAAAAGAACCTACAAATTAAAAGCAATATTTTATATAAAGAATCTATATCATTAATTATTTTTGATATTTCAGTTTATTAAATCGTAAACACACACATTATCATAATTGGACAATGAATTAGTCAACTTAATAAACTATTTAACAGTTTTACCCTAAATTTAACAATATAAAACATCCAAACAAAAATTGATATGAAAGATTTGAACACAATTCATGCTACAATGTCAGAGAATATCAATAGGTCAAACATGTACAAAGTTTGACAACTTTAATGCAGTGTAATCATATTAAATTGGACAAGAAAGATAAGTGTTACCTCTTGTGAATAATAACTTACAAAGGGTAGGCTACAATAGGAACCATGAATTCGAGCCGTGAAGGAAAACCTCAAACTCCATCTCTTTTTTATTGATGTATTCTTTTTTTGGGGGGGAGGGGAGATGTTTCCCGTGTGTGTTGTATTTAATGTTGTATTTCTTTTTTTTTGGCAGACGTGATGTGTTTGTGTTGTGTATAGTGTTGTCTAGAATGTTAGTGTATTGTGTATGTTTTATGCATGAATGTATGTGAGGGTGTGTGTAGTGTGTAATGAAAGAAAGTTGGGGAAGTTAGTGACTAGTAGAGAGGTAGTTTAGTTAGTGCTTTACTTTTTTTTCTTTTTTTTTTTTTTTTGCTTTTTGTTT
>JAOTQR010000079.1:13326344-13457036 GCA_025774065.1 Solanum ossicruentum
TGCAACTGATTTATTCAACTTAAACTTATCAGTTTCAGTATAACACTGCAACTGATTTATTCAACTTAATCCTACTTAAGTTGTATTTTGAGATACAACTAATCTCTAGCTTTTGAGGCATTACTTTCAACATTTATCATCCTTGGTCGAGGAGGATGGTGGAGAACTAGTACGTTTGATGACAGAAGGATCAATAGAGGAGGTTGAACTAGGGTTGACCGATGAATCTAAATCCTCATATTTTAGTGGAATATGGATAGGAGTAGAGGGAGGAGTGTTGATTTTGTGAGAGGAAGGAGTTTCTGTCTCTGAGGTTGCAGGTTTTTCGAATTGAGGAGAGGATTGAGACATTACTGAGAGATAAGAACAATATGAGGGAGATAAAGAAAGTGAATGAGGAAAGATGTTCAAAAAGGAAAAAAATTATGAATTTAGGGAATTGAAACAACATGTCTAGTTCCTGAAGGGTTATGTCTTTTCAAGACATGGACCGATAAGACAACACTTCAGTGAATAGGGAAGAGATGATGGCCGTTCTGACAGATTTAATGATTACTAATGATGCTGTAAAATGAACACTAACCTTTGAGAAGGAACCAGGTCCCTATCAATCTGCACAATTTTTGTGAACATTTTCCCAACTTTACTTTTGCATCTACGATGATGTTATGCATGTATATTTTTTAGGTACGAAAATTGAATTAAGAGATAATTATACAACAAAATTCAGATCCCTACCTATGAATTTTAGCCAAAGTTGGGATGACTGGACCACTAAGGTTAGTTAGACTTTCTTAACTTTATTAATCCTAGCCTCATCCTGTTCCTTTCAAATTGTCCTTGCCTAGCGGTTTTGTAAATA
Organism: Solanum ossicruentum; assembly: GCA_025774065.1. NCBI lineage: Eukaryota > Viridiplantae > Streptophyta > Magnoliopsida > Solanales > Solanaceae > Solanum > Solanum ossicruentum. Next base: position 13,327,207 of record JAOTQR010000079.1, read on the forward strand.
TGTCAGCAATCCGGTCTTCCATCTTGCAAAACTTCATGCATATATTTCCCTTTCAACCCAATCCATAATGATGCCTCATATCTATGTGTTTTGTCCTTTTGTGGTGCATTGGAAATTTAGCCATGTTTAGGGCACTTATGTTATCACACAGGAAAGGGAATAGTATTAGTCAGGACTCCAAAGTCCTTCGGTTGTTGTTTGTTCCAAAGTAGTTGAGAGCAACATGCAACAACAACTACATACTTCGCCTCAACAGTAGATAATGCCACAAAATTCTATTTCTTAGTGTCTCATAAGATGAGTAAAAACCCAAGAAAATGAGCCATACCTGATGTACTTTTTCTGTCAACCAGGTACCCAACAAAATCAACACTTGCACACCCTACCAAATCAAAGGAATCATAGTTGGATAGAAAATTACCAAGTTACCTGAACCTTTCATGTACCTTAGAATTCTTTTTGTTGCCTTCAGGTATGACTCCTTAGGGTAGGCTTGAAATCTAGCACACATACCAACACTGAATATAACGTCAAGTCTACTAGAAGGTAGGTACAGTAGAGACTCTATGATAACACAATAAATTTTCTCGTTTACTTTTGGAGCAAGTTTATCAACATCTAGTATTAAACTTGTTTCCATGGGAATATCAATTGGTTTGCGATCCATCATGTGATATTTCTTTAGTAGGTCCTTGTTATACTACTCTTGACTGATTAGGGTTCCTTACGGTGTTTTCTTGATCGTGTACTCAAAAAAAGCTGAGTTCTCCAATTATACGTATCCCAAATTCACTTCTCATCAGGTTCCCAAATTCCTTGCAGAGCAAGTCAGATGCAGCACCATTGATTATATCATGTACATATACTTAAACAATCAGTAGAATTTTTCCTCTTGATTTTAGAAAGAGAGTTTTGACTATCTTTGCTCCCTTGAACCCATGAGATAGTAAAAAGCCGAAGATTCGGTCATACCAGGCCGTAGGAGCCCGCTTCAACCCATAAACAACTTTATCCAATTTCATTTGATGATCAAGGATCTCAACATTTTCAAAACAAGGGGGTTGTCTTACATACACGTCTTCTTTGAGATACCCAGTCAAAAATGCACTTTTCACATCCATCTAGTACGACTTGAATTCCATATATGGAGCAAAGGTAATGAGGATTCTGAATACCTCCATCCTTGAAATAGGGGTAAAAGTTTCATCATAATCTATTCCCTCTTCTTGATTGATGCCTTGAACAATAAGCATGGGCTTATTTCGGGTGATAACTACATTTTCATACAGTTTGTTTCTACAGACCCACCTAGTCCAAATGATAGATTTGTCAGGAGGTTGTGGAACAAGATGCCACACTTGACTTCTTTCAAACTGAAATAGCTCCTCTTACATAGATTTAACACAATCAAAATAAAAAGTTCTTCCTTTACATTTTTCGGCTCTATAGAATAGAGAAAAACAGAGAATGACATAAGATTCCTAGTCTTGGACAAATCTGATGATCCAAAGGATGTGATGATTTATGCTTCCATCCAGATACCCGTCATGTCTGTTTACTTTGATCACTCAATGCATCTGGACTCTCCCTATCAACAACTACTGAATGTCTTTGTTGTTGTGGTCTCACTTCTTCCGCATCCGTAGATGACCTGGGGGATGAACCATGTCCTTCAAACTGTTCCCAGTCTGTATAATCGTTCCTTTTCTTAGTTTTAGTTTGAGCTAGAGCATCTTCTGTAAGATCATTCATCAGGCCATCTATTTGTACTTGAAGCAACTCTTCCAACTCTGAGTCTTCCTTTTCACTTGCATTTTCTAGCTTTTCAGATTCATCAAACATGACATACACACTTTCCTCAACATAAAGTGTTCTTTTGTTGAAGACTCTGTAAGACTTGTTGTTGAAGAGTATCCAACAAAGACACCTTCATCACTTTTGGAGCCAAACTTACCCAGTTGCTCCTTCCCATTGTTCAGCACATAGCACTTGCATCCAAAAGTCCTCAAGTGACTTCTGTTGGGCTTTCGACCTCACAAAAGTTCATAGGGAGTTCTATGTTTGATTGACCTAATCAAACACCTATTGGTAACATAGCATGATATGTTGACAACTTTAGTCTAAGAACTTTTAGGAAACCCTGACTCTATCAACATTGTTCTACTGATCTCTACAAGAGTTTGAGTCTTCCTTTCTATCATCCCATTTTGTTTTCTTGGTGCTTAGAAGTTGTGGTGAATCCTTTCTTCAGTGAAAAACCATCAATCTTGGAATTCTTCAAATTCTATGCCATGGTTTGATTGATTCCTGCAAACTTGCTGCCAATTTGGTTTTGAAATCATCTTGTTGAAGGTTATCAACACATCTACTACTTCATCCCTCAAAAATCTGGTCCTGGTAACTCCGGAGAAATCATCAAGCACAGTACCTTTTACCACCCCTACTTTGCACTTTCACTAGACCACAGAGATTAGTATGGTTGAGTTCTAACAGTCTAAAAGTCCTCACTTAGCTTCCTTCTTAGATTTGAAGAAGTTTCAACTTTGTTTCCCTTTAGCACAACAATCACAAACTTTGCTGTCACAAAATTTGATCTTTGGAGATCCTCAGAATACGTCCCCAATAACCAGTTTGTTCAATAAAGAAGTGCTAACATGTCCAGCATTTTTTGTCATAAACCACTTGTCTCATCCTAAGCCCAGAGAAGAGCTAAATTTTCACCATGAGCTGAATTAAGGTTAGCTACATGCATATTCTTACATCTCTTGGTAATGAGTATCACTTCCTTAGTTGACAAATTTGTGACAAGACACTTATCTAACATGAACCTCACTTCATTGCGCTTGTCACAAATCTGATACACACTCAGAAGACTATACTTCAACCTATTGACATAGTAACTATCTCAATAGAGTTTTCAAGAGACTTTCCAATTCTTCCAATCCCTAGAAGATACCTTTTCTTCCCATTTCCAAAGGATAGATTACCCCCTTGCATCCCTTTCAAAGAGGAAAGTTTTCAGTCTTTCGAACCATATGCTTGGAGAAATCACTATGCGTGCACTAACACTAACTGCTTCTTCCAGACTGTTCCTACACAAGACTAATTTATTAGACTTGGGAATACATGTCAATCTAATTTCCAAAAAGTAGAAAGTGGCATAATCAAATGCTTCTTAGTCCAATAGGAAAATTTCTGTGACCTTTGCCAAATCTGGGACTTGGTCCCCTATACAAATTTTTGTTCTGAGGATTTTTAACAATAGATGGAAGTTGTTTCCTCCCCTTTAGAATCTCATAGTCTCCCTTTGCATGCCCATTTTTACCACAATGCAAGCATACTAAATTGTCAGAGACAGACACATACTTGTTGTGAGGATCGTAAGGTTGATCAATTCTGTTTACATAGCCTAAACCATTTCTCTCATTGCTCCTTTGATTTGTCATTTCAGATAGGAGTTTTGAGGAGGCTGCCCATTTGAGTGACTTATTTAATTCATCTTTCAACTTGACTAGTGTTATACTCTATTTTAACTCGTGTCAAATAGTGTAGAACATATTGATGATTCCTAAATATTAACTTAAGGAGACGCCACATAATTAATTTTAAGGTAAATTGGAAAACCTATTTTGCTAAAATAACTCCAGATTATGGTCTATTTAATTTATATAATTCTAGGTAAGGTTCTAGTTATCCTAAAGGGAAGGGGTGAGGCATCCTTTAAGATCCATTAAAACGGTTACAACCGGACTTATGTAAATATAAGACTAAAAGAAAGAAAAAAAATTGAAAACATTTTTAATTCTTGAAGAAAATAAGTTATAAAATAAATAATAGTGTGATAAAATCTTATATGAGCTAACAAAAAATGTTATTTTTAAGAATAGCCACATGAATATTTCAAAAAACATATATTATAATATTATTAAAAGTTAGATATACTTTTTCTTGTTTTATATAGTAAAATAATAATTAAAATGGTGGCAGAGTGATTTTTAGGACATAAAAATGATTTATAAAAGGTGTACAAATTAATGTGTATAAAAATAAAAAGACAAAAAATAATGTAGACATGTATGTATGTACAAGGTAAAAAGTTTTCTGCAAGTTTAGGCTTTAGTGGAAAGTAGAATAATTATAAGTAGCTTATGTTGTCGAAATTTGATTTTAGTTATTGCAATAGTTTTTAGTAAAATAAGTTATTTAGTTTAAAATAAATGTTAATTTTGAATTTTAGTTAAGTTGTTGAGATATTTAGGTTATTTTGATTTTAAATTATGCAAATTTTTTATTTTAAGTTGGCTATTTAAAGCCCTCAATGATTAGTAAAATTATTGAAAGCATTTCAATCAATTGAGAGACTTTTTCAACCTTTTTTTGCTGCCCCATACGTCTTTTTAAAAAATCAACAGTGGTGTCAGAGGCTCATTAATCTTATGAGATTTGTTAGTTCTTTCAAAGAACTACCATATCATTTTTAACCCATAAGGGCTACTTTTTACCCGTCAGGGCTACTTTTTTAACCATCATGGCTACTTTTAATCTGCAAAGGCTATTTTCAACTCGTGCTTTTTCAACTCACTGACTTTTTTGAACCAAAGAATGACAAGCAACAGTCTCTCTTTGAATGTCCCAAAAAATTTTACTTGCGAAAACTATCAGTTTTGATCAGTAAAAATAAACTCATATCTTATAGCCTATGATTTGGGGAAAGTTATGATGGAAGATATACTCTTATAATCTCTTCCAACAAATCCTACTTTTGCTCAGATTAAACCTTATTCGGATTAAAAAACATAAACTTTTAAAGCTAACACTATCATTTAAAATGCAGTTGCGGATTAAATTTTTTCTAAAATCATTTCTTGTGAGACAAGAAAAGAAGCCTAGTAAAAACAAAAAACTGAATAGCAGGGAAGTGATCGACTCTGACAAATGCAAATTTTAAATTTGAAAAGGGATTTTGAATCTCTTAGGATGCAAGAGAATGAAACTATTGTTAACTATTCGCACAAGATATCTTTGATTGTTAATAAAATGAGGTTGCTTGACGAGGATTTCAAAGATAAAAGAATAGTAGAAAAAATTCTTTTGACAAATCCAGAGAGATTTGAGTCTAAACTTTCATCTTTATAAGAGTTTAAAGATCTATCTACTCTATCTGTTGAAGAATTGACAAATGTACTTCAAGCACAAGAGCAAAGAAGAGCTTTCAGAGAAGACAATATTTTTGAGGGTGCTCTTTGTGCACAATGCAGAAAAGAAAAAAGTAATTATCCTCTTTGAAAACACTGCAAAAGAAAAACATACTTGGAAAAATTTTGTTGGTGGAGACCTAATGCAATATATGGAAATTGCAAGCAAGCATGCCATGTTACAAAAGTGTGTAAGCATAAAAACAATCTTCAACCAAGAGCAGAAGCAGAAATTGAGGAGAAGCAACTTTTTAAAATTGCAGTAACTAAAGCAAAAGAGGAGTATTGAAATTTGTTTTTAGTTACTGGTGTAGTTTTTTTTAGTAAAATAAGTTATTTAGTTTAAAATAAATTTTGAATTTTAGTTAAGTGGTTGGGATATTTAGATTATTTTGAATTTAAATTATGTAGATTTTTTGTTTTAGGTTGGCTTTTTAAAATCCTTTAATGCTTAATAAAATTATTGAAAACCATTGAAAACATTTCAATCCATTGAAAGACTTTTTCAACCCTTTTTTGTTATCCCATTCATCTGTTTAAAAAAACCAACATATGTTCGATCTTAAAAAAATTGTGTCATCTACACTTGCTTTGCAAAATCTTTGCATAAAATTAGCTTCGACAAAGATTTCTCAAGGCCAAAAGGCCAAATTTTAGCAACATTTGTCTTGGAAAAGTACCATTGCTTCATTTGAAAGTTGTGCTTTCTTTTAAAATTTCCCAAAAGAAGAGTTATAGGCCAATCTTTTAGACTAAAAATTTATTTTACTAACGATCACGTTCTTAACCTAGAAAAACTCCATTTTTTGCCACTTAGAAAACCTGCATAGGTAGGCTATTTTAGGCTATAGTTCTATACGTTAAGATTTGCATTTTAAGCCAAAATCTGCACTTCAATAGCTCAAGAAAAGGTTATGTTTGAGCGTTGAAAATCTGCATATTTTACATCTAAAATTTGCACCTTTTAACTCAAATTGCTACAAGACTCAATAAGTTATATTTTAGCCTTAAAAGTGTATACTTTATTCAACTTGAAATCCATATATTTAAACTATGAAAAATCTGCGTCAAAGCTGTGTTTTGAACACATAATTTTTTTTAAAAAGACTGAAAATAGGTGCATCATATGTAAAAGAAAAGTTGTTCCTTGGCTCTACTTATTTGAAAAAGAAGTTATATTTTCACAAACTAAAAGAAAAAACATATTAAATAATAGATAAAACTTGCTAGAATGTATTGTTTTAAGTCAAATAATTATGCTAAGCCTATTATCTAAAAGGATGGAAAAGGTGAACGACTACGTGTTACTGTTTTCCCTGGTTGATTTATACAAGCCCACACACAAATAAAACGAAGTATAGTGTAAGTGCAACATACATATGTGATATGTTAGTAAATGGATAACGACATAAATGTATAAAAAGAAATGTGAAGCTTTAAAGTAAGGAGGAAGTGTTGGACTCACTTTGGGATGAGTAAGCCTCCCTAGACACAATGAGGATGAATATTTATCGATTGCTTCTCTGATTTGGATAGAGATGGAGACATATCATAACTCTAAGTGGCTCCCTAGTGTACATGTACAAAAGAAAAGAAAAATTAATATCTATTGCTGAGATAATTAACTCAATTGACAATACTGCTACATACAAAATAAAACTATCATGGATTCAATTGAAGCATAGTAAAGGATCGCAAGCAGATACCCATGTTGGTGGTTCATACAAAGCATGCAAGTTGGTGGTTCCTAATTAAGGAAATTTCAGATTGAAGACTAAATGCTTTACATGGTAAAACCAAAAGAGGCAGGTTTAATCCTCAACTATTCCCAAGTGAAGTTACATACATGCTAACCTAATACTTTCTCCAATTTCCTCCAAAACTTTAGAATATAGCAAACTACATAGTATGATTAGGTAAAAACAAACCCAAATTTATGAACTTTGCAAACGGCATTATTTAGAAGGCTGTACACAAGAGTGCAATGAGTCAAGATAACAAGCAGGATATGTTTCCTTAAAGCAATACACAGGAGAACATTTTTCATCTGATTCATACCCGATAAGGCTCTAAACGAATTTGGACCAGAGGTTCTATCATATGATTTACACAAGTAGTCGTTAAAGAGAAGGATGAATTAATATAACCAATCCCAAATTTTGAAACCAAAGACAAATGTTTTCCCCTTTTCATACAACCATAAAACAACCGAACCAATTGCCGTATGCTAATTTTCATATAACTTAATTTATTTGCAGCTTAGGGGAAAGAGTACAAGACAACGAACAGAAGAGTACAAGACAACAAACAGACAACGACCTTTAGAATTAGCAACAGACAACTCTACAGATAGCTTGTCTTGATTCAGGTTTAAAGGTTTTGACCAAACAGGAAACTTCCCTAGCAGATTAGTCTTTAACAAAAATGACTATCCAATATTGCAGGTTAGTTTTTAACCAAAAATAAAGGGGAAATAATGTTCAATCATTGGATAAGAGAACACTACTTACACAAGCAACATGCAACAGCATCGCAAAGAAGGCTACCAATGTTAGAACAAACGTAACTCATAATAATTTGTATTCACGACTTTTAAACAAGCATCAGTTGTGAAATCTGCGAATAAAAATACAATTTGAACCCTTTAAATATGACATTCGGCTTTCTTATGACCAATTGTTTTGAGAGATTGAATAGCAATGAGTATTCATAATCTAAATAGATGATCCACATATTCATTCATTACCACTTTTAAATGGAAAGATCTCCAAATCATTTAAAATTTAAGTAAAACTCAAAGATGACATATATATCCAAGTGGAATAAACAACATACATGCAACTAGTTGGCAGCCCCTGCCAAAATATATGAAAACACTAGAATCGAATAGAGGTAAAGAAGACATTGTACCTTGTGCGGAGCAACAAACTAAGGCTTCGACGTCAAAAGATTTAAACCACAAACTTACTAAACTAGAAATTAAACAGGAAAGAGACTAGCGAAAAGTTTTGAATCTGTGAATAAGTATTTTTGTGTTTCTCTACTTCTCCTATGTATGCTCTCCAATTGTTTTTCCCCCCTAATCAGCTTTTTTTTCCTACCCAGATCGATCCCTGTCCCTTTTCAAGACTCAGAAATATTACAATTTATAGGAAAAACTCTGAATTGAAAAACTCAGATTTGAATTCAAATTGAGTCAATTTCTGAGGTAAAATAGAAAGGAGGTCAGAAAAGCTGAAGAAATCTCTAAAAACCTTGTCCTTCTCTTTTGTTTTTGACCAAAAGCTAGAGTGAAATTTACGTCGGAGATGGCAGGCGACCGGTGGTGACAGTGACGGATGGAATTTTTGGAGAAGGAAAAAAGAGAACGAAGAGAAGGGGTATGGGCGGGGTAGAGATGTCACCTCTCTAGAACAAGGTGATTAGAGACGTAGGTTCCAGAGAAGAGGAGCATAGGTGTGTTTAGGAATTTTGGGAAAAGATTAATTAATTCATGGCCGTCCAAACAACTGATCACATGGTTAAAAATAACTCAGGAGTTGAAAAAGAAAAGGTACCAAAATATATGAAAAGACTAGAATCGAATAGAGGTAAAGAAGACATTTTACCTTGTGCGGAGCAACAAACTAAAGCTTCGATGTCAAAAGATTTCAACCAAGAACTCACTTAACACGAACTTAAATAGGAAAGGAACTAGCAAAAGGTTTTGAATCAGTGAATAAGTATTTTTGTGTTTTTCTACTTCTCCTAAGTATGCTCTCTAATTTTTTCCCCCTCTAATCAGCTTTGTTTTCCTACCCAGATTGATGCCAGCCCCTTTTCAAGACAAAAAAATATTATAATTTATAGGAAAAAATAAGAATTGAAAAACTCATATTGAATTCAAATTGAGACAATTTCTGAGGTAAAAATAGAGAGAAGGTCAGAAAATTGAAAAAAAAGTCTAACAATTTTATCCTTTCTCTTTTGATTTGGACCAAAAGCTAGAGTGAAATTAAGGCTAGAGGTGGCAAGCCATCGGTGGTGACAGTGATGCCAGAATTTTTGGAGAAGGAAAGGAGAGGACGAAGGCAATGTATGGGAAAGGTAGGGATGTCACTTCTCTAGAACAAGGAGAATAGAGACGGAGGTTCCAAAGGAGAAGAGGAGCATAGGTGTGTGTTGGAATTTGGTGAAAAGGTTGATTAATTCATGATCGTCCAAACTATTGATCGGATGGTTAAAGATAATTCAGGAGTTGAAAAAAAGAGAAATATATATATATATATATAAGTAAAAAGGGGGATTAATTAGGATCATTAAATCAAATTGGATGGTTGAGATTAGATATGTATAAGCACAATCCATGTGTTTGCCTACATGGCACACACGGATTGGATAATTTTAGGGGACTTGGATTCACATGCTTTTGCTCAAATTAATCTATTTAAATTATAACTAATTTATTTAGTAAACAACAATGATTAAGTAGATTGAAAATAATTATTTTGTAAAATTAATTTATTTGACAACAGTTGGTCCTTCTAAAAATAAAATTGACATGAATTAGTAATTGTTTAATTAATTAAGCTTCCTAATTTTGTATAATACAAAAACATTTATTTGAAAAAATAAAGTTTGTATTAATAAAAAATCCGTCAATTATTTAAAAATGATATATATTTGATGTAATTTCTTAAGAAAATGACAAAGCAAGTAGTAAATATTCAAAAAAGAAAAAAAATTACACTTAAATTTTATAAGAAACAATATCTGTAAAAATAATTTGCCAAATAATAATGAGATAATTTATCGAATAATAATAATAGTAAAAATAGTATGGAATAAAGAAAAAAAATTTGATCTTTTTCTTTTGAATTTTTAAGAGCTAGTGTTAGACTTTGACTTATCTTCTAACAAATTTAAGAGCTTAATCTTTTCAATTTTTCAAGCTAGATTCTTTTCTTCTAGGCCAGACAGTTGAAGAGCTAAGACAATTTTTTCATCTTGAAATACATAAATGTTATTGGTTAAGACATCCTTTTTTGCAGTCGGCTCACACAGTGAATCAATTAACAGACAAGCAAGTTCTTATAACTTCTTTACAGAATAAAGATCCAAGTTATCTTTTAAGTCAAGCAAAATTACCTCATCTTCAGCTTCATCACTAGACTTTGCCATGAAGACAAACAAATTGTCAAAAACTTTATCATCATCCCTCAGTGCTAACATGGAGGCATCTTCATGCTATTCTGACTCTTCAGACTCACTTGGTGTATTTTGTTAGACAGCAAGAGCCTTTTTTACCACTTAGTCAGCAACAAATTTTCTTCGAATTTTTTTTTGAACCTGGTCCTTGCATTTGTCACTTTCAGACTTAGTGAAGTCATTGCGCTCAACTTTGCTTTGAGGACAATCTCTGATGTAATGTCCTGATTTTCCACACCATGACACAATTCTACGTTGTTTGAGGATCTACCAGTGTTACACTTTTTCTTGAATCCATTGTTTCTTCTTACAATCTTTCAAAATCTCCAAGTCAAGTAAGCTATATCTGGCCCATCATCGTCATCACTTTGAGCAGACTTTAGGGCCAAAGATTTGTCCTTTTTGTTGATTCATGTTGCTTATTTATCTCATGAGGTTGGAGATTTCAAATAAGAAAATCCATAGTGAGAGTCTTCAAATCCTTGGCTTTAGTGATGGCATCTACTTTGCTTTTCCAGGATTTGGCTAGAACTCTTTGAATCTTTCTGACTTGTTTGCTTTGGCTTATAGATTCTCCGAAACATTTGAATTTATTTGTTATGGAGGTGAACCTAGTATACATATCATGAATGGTTTCTCTTTCATTCACGATGAAGTCATCATATTGAGAAGTTGTCATATCTACCTTTGATTCCTTGACTTGTTCAATCCCTTCATGCGTATCTCTCAGGCAGTCCCACATTTCCTTGGCTGACTCATATGCAAAAATTCTATTGTGTTCTTCAGCACCTATTTCACAGACAATCAATTTCTTGGCCTTATAGTTTTTCTCAGTTTTCTTCATGTCTACTTCAGTATATTGCTGACAAGTCTTGGGAACAATTTTGGTGACTTCTCCTTCCTTAACCTCAATAGAAGGAATGTATGGACCATCTAAGATGATGTCTCATAATTCACTATCTTCAGCCATAAGAAAGTCATGCATCCGGGTCTTCCACCAGCTATAGAACTAACCATTGAATCATGATGGTCTGGTAGATAATTGTCCTTCTTCCAAGTTGAGTAGAGAAACCATTTTTTTAATTGGATTATCTCTAGGTGTTAGCCAATTAGAGAGCTCGGCTTTGATACCGCTTGTTATAATGAATGCTCTAATTGTAATCAGAGACCTAGTCCCTTGACACAAGATTAATATAACAATACAACAAAAAATAAAGACAAACTATATGAACACGAGATTTTACGTGGAAAGCTCCTTACTCAATGGAGAAACAACCACGACCTATCCCACGAGATTTTCAAAACATTAAAATCCACTAAAATGCAAGACCAATGTTGTCAAGTACAACCAGCAGTTTATTTGTACTACCCCTCTCCATTCCCAGCTTGCAACAATACTATCACAAGACTTAGTGCACAAACCAAGCACGCCAAAAACCTATACTATGATCATGCTAGATTAATGTAGATTTCTACCCAAGGATTCTGAGGTCACAACAAACCAAGAATCCTAACAACAAAAGACTAAACGTATAATGATCAATATTCCTCTATAGATTAGGAAATTGATCTTACAAAAACTCTTAGCACAGAATACAACAATTACTAATGGAAAACTATAGGCTCAATCTATCATGTTCGTTAAGGACTAATGTGTATTTCACATAGTGAGACAAAGAGAACTTCTGCTCTTGAATGCATACAATTTTAATCCTCCAAAAAGTCACCTTTAGACTTTACAAGGTTCCTTTTATATGTACATGAGGGGAAACTCTGATTATCAGGTGGTCCTTAGTACGATGAAGAATAACTTTCCACAAAGCATGCAACTTTTCAAGTTGTAGTCCAACACTGTCAATTTTATCTTTTTAGCACAATGCTGACCTAGTCCCAATTTGTACCAGAAGATTGTTGATTAGCAAAACAGATACTTATTAACATGCTGATTCAACAATTCATTACCTGTTCAATATTTTTCATTACCAACAATGACTATCAACTTTGTTTACCAATATATAAGCAAAATGGATCCAAAAAAATGAAAAGAATTCACCCAAAAAGGAGCTGGATATCTGGAATGCCGACAATACCATCAACGTAGGGTAGATCACGAATATTGATAGGTAGCTATTACTTTAAGTCTAACTCGGTCAAAAAGGTTGATCATGAGGTGAGAATTGCGCAAAAAAATAAAGGGTGATGTCTCATTACCCGACAACCAAATTGAAATGCCCAAAAAATGTGCTTTGGAAAGCCCATAATCGTATTTTTCATATATCTAAAAATTCATGTGTGATATCAAAAATCCGACTTCATATTCTTAATCAGAGGACAAAATTGAGTAAAACATAGGTATAATCCAAATTTTAGAGGACCTGTGGTGAAATATATATTTCGCTAATTGTCATTTTCCAGTGTGCATCTATGACAAGGCCGCAACACGAACTTGGCACGGATTAGCACAAAAACTTCCTCTGCGATGGGTTCGCGTCGTAGACCAGATGCGGACCAGTTCAAAATTTTCCTTAAACTTTCTTATGCACCCAAGGGCATTAGGGTCATGGCCCCATTCCTACTAAAATGTGAAATCACCAATACTTATCCATTTTTCAACTCTATATCACTCAAAACCCTCTCAAAATCTCTCCAAGACTCAACTAAATATCTCATTCCAAATTCAATGATTTCAAGCTTAACTTTGGAACTCAAGGATTCACTTCAAGCTCATCTCAAGAAAACCCAAGTTTGAGGTATGTGGGCTTCATCCATTGGGTTCTTTCACCCATGGAGCCCAAGCTTCCTTTTTTACGAAAATTGCATGTTTTAAAGTTGTATTACCTATGGGTATCTTTCATTATAATTTATGAGCACAAATTATGTTGGGATTTATGAAGTATTGATTGATTAAGCATGACTATCTACGTCAAGCTTATACCATGAATTGATTTTATCGTTTGACACTATGCATGTTTTAAGCTATGAGACTATGATATATTATGAGTTTTGATGATGGATTTCAAGGTCTCACACGTGGGTTTTACGACATGTTGGTGGGTTGATTCACATTAAGTTTACTCATCTCACTTCACTCTTGAATTGCACTATTTTGAACAAGTATCATGAACCCACCATATGCTTGATAAAATGTCAAGTCTAGAATTCTCATGTTATTGATGATTTATTACATGATTTACATTTCAAGTGACTATATGATGATTAAGGGATTTTAATATGTGTTGAATTCATGAAAAGTATCTATGATGTTACAAGTATCAAGTTAAGCCCTATTTCAAGATTTTACCTTTTGTGAGCCATTCATGTTAAAACAAGGATTCATGTATGATTATAATCTATCCTCATGTTCAAGTCAGGCTCACTACTAGAGGTCAAACATGTTTCTGAGCTACTCAAGTCATGTTTGAGAAGCTATTCATGTTATGATTAAAGTATGATTATTTCTAGTATTCCGTGGGATTAGACTTAACACTGATGGATTGGATGTCGACTTAGACTATCTTCAAGGGTCCATACTCCTTTCCTCAAACTATGTGCCAACATAGGATCATGATTATTATCCTTGCTATTCTAGTAGATCCATCTAGTACACTTTATCATGAAATTCTTTCCGAAATGGGTCATGTTTCCGTAGGGAGGGTTACTTCCTATGAAATGGGTCATGTTCCCATAAGATGAAGTATGATTTACCTTGGCAAGTAGATTACCTCCTTACCAATGAGGGGTAATCATCGGGATTAAAAGTTGTAGCTCACTTGGTGTTACTCATGTCGGTTAAGGTCTCTTCCCACATATGTATGCTCTATATATTCTGCAAAATGATTTATTTACAAGCATATTTTATAATGAGCATTGATCATGCATGCCATATTGAGATTATATATCTATTGTTTATGATTATACATTTTGACTATATTTGCTTATGTCTTGTTGCACTGCATTCCGTATACTTGGTACATTTAAACGTACCAATGCATACTCTATGCCTACATGATATTACCATGTAGGGACCAGAGTACCTTTTGATCATCCCCATGTGGCTAGTAAATATTTCGGAGATAAGCTTTGGTGAGTCCTCAAGCCCGAGGACACTATTTATGTTACTCTTGTAATTTGAGATCTCTTATGTTGAATACTTGCTACTATGAGTGTGAGCCCAGAAAGTGTCTTGGCCCTTGCTCTATTCCATGTTAGAGGTGTTATTGGATATTATTGTGTACTTATGCTCGAGCTTGACTCTTTTATGCTTTAAGGATTATCAAAGATTTTCCTTAGTCCCGCTCCCCTTTTTATTATATCTCTTTTTGTTGGTTACTTTGCTTACACAACCAAGGATGTATGATTGATATGCTAAGAGGCTTGTTTGGGGTCCTTTGGGTTCCTATTCACCGTGTCACATCTAGTCCCAAGGCTTGGATCATGAAAAACTAGTATCAGAGCACTAGGTTGTTAATAGTCCTCAAAATTGAACAAACCACATCAATTAGAGTCTTATTCATGATTGTGACGATGACTATGAATGGGATGCTATGAGGCATTTTAGGAAATGTTTCATTTCTTCATGGTCTATATTGTTCGTGCTTTAGATGTAAGTGTAAGGCTTTTCCCCTAACAAATGCTCTTTGCTCTTCTAGATCATGTCGATTTCAAGAGGGAGACTAAGGAGAGCCCGTACACCTGAGGAGAAACTAGCCCTTCCTTCTCCTCAAGCTCCTCAAGGTAGAGAGGTAGTCC
The DNA here is from genome assembly GCA_025774065.1 of Solanum ossicruentum. NCBI lineage: Eukaryota > Viridiplantae > Streptophyta > Magnoliopsida > Solanales > Solanaceae > Solanum > Solanum ossicruentum. Next base: position 13,342,338 of record JAOTQR010000079.1, read on the forward strand.
AAGATGATTTCCGAGATGCTATTACAATGTTGGCTCATTCTATGACCAACCAAATTAACCAAGGCTCCCAAGCCCCTCATGTTCCCAACATGGCTTCGAGAGTGAGGGATTTAACAAGAATGAACCCACTGAAGTTTCATGGATCCAAGGTGGATGAGGATCTCCAAGAGTTCCTAGACAAGGTGTAAAAGGTGCTATCCATAATGAGGGTCAATTAGGAGGAAAATGCGGAGTTGGCGGCTTACCAACTCAAAGGGGTGACTCAAATTTGGTTTACTCAATGGAAGTTGGAGAAGGAATTTGATGATGTTATCCTTTGGGAAGAGTTCAAAGCCACATTCCTCAACTGGTTCTTTCCTATAGAGCTAAGGGAGGCTAAAATGGTGGAGTTTATAAACCTTAAGCAAGGTTCCATGAGTGTGAGGGAGTATGCCCTCAAGTTCAACAAGCTCTCCAAGTATGCTCCACATTTGGTTGCCTAACCTAGATCAAGGATGAACAAAATTGTGTCGGGAGTGTCCAACTTGGTTAATGAGGAGTGTCATACCGCCATGCTAGTAGGAGATATGGACTTGTCTCATCTCATGACTTATGCCGAGCAACTAGAGGGGGAAAAAATTAGAAAAACAAGAAGTGGTGAGTCCACGAGGGCCCGTTTCGAAGGTGGTTTCCAAGGTTTTAAGGGTGGTCGGTTTCCTCAAGGCCACAAGTTACAAGGCCAAGGGTTTTGCAATGCTTCTAATAAGAGATTTACTAATAATAATCCAAGATTCCAAGGTGGTAATGGTGGAATGGCAAATTCTAAGTGCCAAAAGTGTGGGAAAAACCACATTGGCCCATGTTTTAGGAACTTTAATGATTTTTTTGGTTGTGGTGAAATGGGTCACAAAGTTATTGATTGTCCTCATGATCTAAAGAAAGGTAGAGATGGCTGTCCATAAAACTAAGGTGCAATTGCGGGTCCAAGGGCTAAAGGAGGACAACAAGGGGGTGCTCTAAGGCAAAATAGATTTTATGCTCTTCAAGCGAGACAAAGGGTGGATTAGGTACCTGATGTCATCACCGGTGTGTTAAAGGTTTTTAAAATTGATGTGTATGCATTGATAGACCTTGGTGTCACTCTTTCTTTTATTATTCCTTTTGTTGCAAAAAGCTTAATATTAGTCCCAAATTGTTGTGTGAACCTTATGAAGTGTTAACCCCCGTTGTTAAGTCCATTCTTGCTAAAAGAGTCTACAGAAATTATCCCGTGCTCATTTTGGATAAAGTCTTGCCTTGTGATTTTGTTGAATTAGATATGGTGGATTTTGATGTCATCTTGGGATGGATTGGTTTCATGCATATTGTGCTTCTATTGATTGTAGATCCCATAAGGTTAAGTTCAAATTCCCAAATGAGCCCGTCCTTGAGTTGGAAAGTCATGATGTGATGGTCAAGAGTAGATTTATTTCTTGTCTTAAAGACCAAAAGTTGATTTCTAAAGGTTGCCTTGTCATCTTGTGCGGGTTAGGGATGTTGAGTCCAAAGTCCTTCCTATTGAGTCGGTTTCGGTAGTTAATGAGTTTCTAGATGTCTTTCCCGATGAGCTTCCTGATGTTCGTCCCGAAAGGGAAATGGAGTTTGGTATAGACCTCCTTCCCAATACTCAACCCGTTTCCATTCCCCCTTATCATTTGGCCTTGAGGGAATTGAAAGAGTTAAAGGATCAATTGAGAGATTTGTTGGAGAAGGGTTTCATAAAGCCTAGTAAGTCACCTTGGAGTGCACCAGTGTTATTTGTGAAGAATAAGGATAATTCCCTAAAAATGTGCATTGATTATTGGTAACTTAATAGAGTCAATAAAGAACAAGTACCCTTTACCAGGGATTGATGACTTTTCGATCAACTTCAAGGGGCTAGTCACTTTTCTAAGATTGATCTTTGGTTCAGATATGACCAAGTGAAAGTGAGTGAGTGTGATATTCCTAAGACGGCTTTTCGGACTAGGTATGGGCACTAAGTTTGTGGTTATGTCCATTGGGTTGACTATTGCAGCGACTATATTTATAGATCTCATGAATAGGGCCTTTAAACCGTACCTTGACATTTTCGTGGAGGTCTTTATTGATGATATCTTAATTTGTTCTCATAGTGAGGATGAACATATAAATCACTTGAGGGCGGTGTTGCAAATCTTGAGGGAGGAGAAGTTGTATGGAAAATATGAAAAATGTGACTTTTGGTTGAAAGAGGCTACTTTTCTAGGGCATGCGGTATTGGGTGACAGCATTAAGGTGGATCTTAAGAAGATGGAGATGATTAGAAATTGGACTAGACCTTTGACTCCATCATATATTAGAAGTTTCTTGCATTTGGCGGGTTATAACCAGATGTTTTTGAATGGCTTTTCTTCTATTTCTTCTCCTATGACTAAGTTGACACAAAAGAAGGCAAAATTCATGTAGATCGATGAATGTGAGAAGAGTTTTCAAACTTTGAAAGATAGGCTTGTCTTCGCTCCTATCTTCGCTCTACTGAAAGGGTTGGAAGGGTTCGTAATATATTGTGATGCCTCAAGAATTTGTTTAGGGTGTGTTTTGATGCAAAATGGTAAGGTAATAACATATGTCTCTAGGCAACTTAAGGTGCATGAGAAGAATTATCCCACCCATGATCTTGAATTAATGGCCGTGGTATTTGCTTTGAAAATTTGGCGTCATTACTTATACAGGGTTCATGTTAATGTGTTCTCTGACCAAAAGAATGTCTAATATGTGTTGACCCAAAAAGATCTTAACTTGAGACAAAGAAGGTGGTTAGAGCTCTTTAAAAGATTATGATATGAGTGTGCATTATCACCTCGGCAAGGCTAATGTTTTGTCCAACACTCTAAGTAAAGTGTTCATGGGTACTCTAGCTCCTGTTGAGGATGATGGCAAAGAGGTGGCTAGAGAGGTTCACCGGTTGGCTAGATTAGGGGTTAGGTTGGATGAAGTTGATAATGGTAGTGTAGTGGTTCTTGATGGTTCTAAATTTCCTTTGATTGAGGAGGTAAAGTCAAAACAAGATCTTGACCCCGCCTTGCTAAAGTTGAAGGCCTTGGTAAGAGATGCTAAATTGGAGGTTTTCTCCTAAGGTGGATATGGTGGCCTTAGGTACCAAGGTAGATTGTGTGTGCTTAGTTTTGTTGACTCAAGGGAGTTAATCTTAAAGGAGGCACATAATTCATCCTATTCTATTCACCCTGGTTCTTGAAAGATGTGTAGAGACTTAAGGGAGGTGTATTGGTGAGTTGGTATGAAGAGGTATATTGCCAAGTTCATATCCAGATGTCACAATTGCCAACAAGTGAAAGCCGAACATCAAAGGCTGGGTGGCCTAGCCAAAGATATAGAAATTCCTACTTGGATGTGGGAAGAGATCAACATGGATTTTATGGTTGGGTTGCCTAAGACTAGGAAACACTTTGACTTTATTTGGGTTGTTTTGGATAGAATGACAAAGTCAGTGCACTTTCTACCGTCAAATCTACTTATGGCGCCAAAGATTATGCCAACTTTATACATCCATGAGTTTTTCAGATTGCATGGGGTGCCTTTGTTTGTTATTTCGGATCGTGGTGCTCAACTGACTTCTCACTTTTGGAGGTCATTCCAAAGAGATGTTGGTACCGAGGTTAAGCTTAGCATGGATTTTCATCCTCAAATGGATGGTCAAGTCAAGAGGACTATCCAAACTATTGAGGACATGCTTGTATCTTGTGTTTTGGAGTTTAAAGGTAGTTGGAATGAATAACTTCCACCTATTGAGTTTGCTTACAATAATAGCTACCACTCGAGTATTAGAATGGCTCCCTTGAAGCTTTATATGGTAGGCATTATAGATCCTTAGATGTGTGGTTTGAAGTGAGAGATATGGCCTTGCTAGGTCCTATTTGTCATGGAGGCATTGGAGAGGGTACTGTTGATAAGGGAGAGATTGAGAACAACCCAAAGTAGACAAAAGTCCTACTCCGATGTGAGGAGATATCTTGAGTTTAAGGTTGGTGATCGGGTTTACTTGAAGGTCTCACCTATGTGCGGTGTGGTCTGGTTTGGTAAGAAGGCGAAATTTAGTCCAAGATTTGTAGTTTGTTATGAAGTTTTGAGAAAATTGGGTAAGGTTGCAAATGAGTTGGAATTGCCTATGGAGATGAATATGCTCCACCGGTCTTCCATGTGTCCATGTTGAGAAAGTGTTTGGGTGACCCAGGTGTTGTAATGCCCTTGGATGTTGTAAGTGTTGTAGAAGATAATTTGACTTATGAGGGGGTCTTAATGAAGATTTTGGATAGACAAGTGAAGAGGTTGAGAAACAAAGATGTAGCTTCTGTCAAGGTCCTTTGAAGGAATCAGCAAGTTGAAAGTGCCACATGGGAATTCGAGGCGGCCATGAGAAAGTGATAACCATATCTCTTCCACTCTATTCAAGACGAAGGTACTAATTTAAGTCCCCTATATGATTTCAAGTCTTAAGTTTTATCCCTCATGTCTTTTTTCATGCATTCATGTTTATGTTAACAAGTTTATGGTGATTTTTGACATTTATGTTGAGATTTTCGAAAGATGATGTTTAAATGCATTTTGTGCATTCATGTCGTGCTGAAATCTTCACGATTACTTCTCTTATGCATGTTTCTTTGACATTTGGGAACAAATTTTCCCAAGGGGAAGTATTAAAATGCCTAAAAAATGTGCTTCGGAATGCCCATAATCGTCATTTCTATATATCTCAAAATTCGTGCGTAATATCAAAAATTCAACTCCATATTCTCGATCAAGGGCCAAATTGAGTGGGAAATGGGTATAACCGGAATTTTAGAGGACATGTGGTGAAAAATAAATTTCACTAATTCTCAATTTCCAGTCAAAATTTTCCTTAAATTTTCTAATGCGTCCAAGAGCATTGGGGTCATAGCCCCATGCCTACTATAACGTGAAATCACCCATACTTTGCCATTATTCAACTCTGTATCACTCAAACCCTCTATAACCTCTCTATGACTTCACTAAATATCTCATTCCAAATTCAATGATTTTAGGCTTAACTTTAGAACTCAAGGATTCCCTTCAAGCTCTAAGTTTCCTTCGAGCTCATCTCAAGAAAACCCAAGTTTGAGGTATGTGGGTTTCATCCATTGGATCCTTTCACCCATGGAGCCCAACCTTCCCCTTTTTATGAAAATCACATGTTTTTAAGTTGTATTACCTATGGGTATCTTTTATTATGAATTATGAGCATAAATTATGTTGGGTTTTATGAAGTATTGATTGATTATGCATGACTATCTACTTCAAGCTTATACCATGAATTGATTTTATCTATTGAGACTATGCATGTTTTAAGCTATGAGATTACGATCTATTATGAGTTGATGATGAATTTCAAGGTACCCTACATGAGGATTTTACAATATGTTGGTGGGTTGATTCGCATTAAGTTTATTCATCTTACTTAACTCATGAATTGCATGATTTTGAACAAGTATCATGAATCCACCATGTGTTTGATAAAAGTCAAGTCTAGAATTCTCAAGTTATTGATAATCTATTACCTGATTTACACATCAAGTACTATATGATGTTTAAGGGCTTTTTAGTATGCGTTGAATTCATGAAAAGTAACTATGATGTTATAAGTATCAAGTTAAGCCCATTTCAAGATTTTTACTTTTTATGAGCCATTCATGTTGAAGCAAGGGTTCATGTATGATTATAATCTATCCTCATGTTCAAGTTAGGCTCACTACCAGAGGTCAAGCATTTTATGAGCTGCTCTAGTCTTGTTCTTAGCAGCCATGCATGTTATGATTAAAGTACGACTATTTCAAGTATTTCGTGGGATTAGAAGTAGCACTGATGGATTGGATGCCGTCGTGGACTATCTTCAAGGGTCCATACTCCTTTCCTCAAACTATATGCTAACGTGGGATCATGATTATTACCCTTTCTATTCTAGTAGATCCATCTATGCACTTTATCATGAAATCCTTTCCCGAATGGGTCATGTTCTCGTAAGAAGGGTTACTTCATACGAAATGGGTCACGTTCCCATAAGATAAAGTATAGTTTACCTTAGCAAGTAGACCACCTGTTGTAGCTCACTTGGTGTTACTCATGTCAGTTAAGATGTGTTTCCACATATGCATGCTCTATATATTATGCAAGATGATTCATTTACAAGCATGTTTTATTATGAGCATTGATCATGCATGTCATATTGAGATTATATATCTATTGCTTATGATTATGCATTTTGACTACATTGGCTTATGTCTTGTTGCATTGCATCCCACATACTTAGTACATTCAAATTTACTAATGCATACTCTATGCCTACATGATATTACCATGTAGGAACCAAAGCACCTTTTGATCATCCCCCATGTGGCTAGTTGATATTTCGGATATAAGCTTTGGTGAGTCCTCAAGTTCGAGGAAACTATTTATGTTACTCTTGTAATTTGAGACTTCTTATGTTGAAACTTGTTACTATAATGGCGACCCAGAAAGTGTCTTATCCCACGCTCCATTTCATATTAGAGGTTTTGTTGGATATTATGATGTACTTATGCTCGAGCTTGACTCTTTTATGCCTTAATGATTATCAAAGACTTCTCTTAGTCCCACTTCCCTTTTTATTATATCTCTTGTTGTTATTTACTTTTCTTCCACAACTAAGGATGTCTGATTGATATGCTATTAGGATTGTTCGAGGTCTCTTCGGGTTCACATTCGCCGTGTCACGTCTAGGCCCTAGGCTTGGGTCGTGACAAAAATATGGTATATTGTGTTCATTTAAAGTAAGCGAATCTCTCCATTTATTTATATTTGTACAAGTGATTCTGCTTAATTTCATTTTGTTAAAAAAAGTAATATTTGTTATTATAATTGTTGTGCTCGGGACCATATTTGCATACCTCTACTAATTATATTCCACGAGATACCACTCACCTCCCAGCAATAACAAAAATAAATCATGTAGTTTTTTGTTTTTACTTAGATTTGAATCTGAGACTTCATATTTCTCAATATACGTCATTGATGTCTCAATCACACCCTTTGATGCTACAGTAAGGACCCAAACATTGTACGACCTTCTTGGAGCTTGGACATTTCAGTTTCAGAAAGTTTTGGATCAAGCTGACACTCCATGGGAGCTGTTACTGTCTGTGTGAGGTCATACGACCCGTGTGAGCCTCCATGAAGTTGCCCTTAGCCTTGTGAAGGTGTTTTGCTCTTAAATGTGGAGATTCAAACTAAGTCACACCACACATGGACCACACCACCCGTGTGACACCTCATGGACCATGTGGTGGCCCTTGTTTGAAAATTCACAATTTTGGGACCAAGTAAAAGTCACACGGCCCGTTCGAGGTGACATTGACCATGAGGCATCCTGTATGGCTTCCAGAGTGAGATTTTTCTAAGTATTAAATCACTATGTCAAAACTTTATCAAGAGAATATTTTTCTAAGGAGGGAGACATAGATGGGTACATGGCCCATGTGGCTTCACACGACTCATGTGACTCCCCATATAGATGATTTCGTCAAAATTTTACTATGTATGGGATTATCGTTCTGGACCTTCATCAAGCGATATTTTTCCCAAGTGTTGGTTCAGGGGCAAGTACACGACCCACATAGTGCCTCACGGACCGTATACCCTTCCTTGAGATAATAAATTTATTTTTCAACTTGTTTCATTAATGGCACTTTTGTAAATACGGTTTATTCTAAAGATCTTTTGAGATTTCCTATGCTTCCTAAAGACTTCCTAATGACCTAAACTTTATTCCTCTCATTTAAATTCATTCCTCACATTTGAAATTCTCTTAAGTCAGGTACTCTTAAGTCTCTTTCAAAGAACTCTTGTGGATTTTAAGCTTGGGAATCAAGGAAGGGCTCTTTTTTCACCAAATTTCTTCCCTAATCAATTCTTGAGGCATGACAATACACAACAAACTCTTCCAACCCTTCCGCTAGAGACAAGATAGGAGTGGAGATAGGCTTATTTTTCAAAGTTGGAAACTCTTTTCACACTCATCGGTCCACACAAATTAAACTTCCTTTAGGTCAACTTAGTCATAAGAGAAGCAATAGAAAAAAACCCATTCACAAATCCCGATAATAACCCTCTAAGTCCAAGGAGCTTCTAATATCCGTTGGGGTTAAATTGGTCTAGTCCAATTCCTAATCACCTCAATTTTCTTAGGATCTACCTTTATACCATCCCTCGATACCATATGACCTAGAAAGGCAACTCTTACAACTAAAACTCACACTTCTCATACTTATCATACAAGTTCTCTTCCCTCAATTTTCATAGCACCACCCTCAAATGACTCACATGCTACTCCTTGCTATGGTCATAGATCAAAATATCATCAATGAAGACCATTACAAAAAATCAAGGTAGAATTTAAAGACCCCATGCATGAAACCTATAGACGTAGTCAGTACATTAGTCAACCAAACAACTCCAACATGACTCAAAATGCTTACTCTTTGTCCGAAAAGACACTTAGGGATATCACCCACACTCATACTCATTTCGGGACAAAATCCGAACCAAATATCAACCTTAGGGAAGTGACTAACCCATTGAAGTTGGTCAAATAGATCATAAATCCCTTGGAGAGGGTACTTACTCTTTATGTTGACTCTAATAAGTTGCTAATAATTAATACACATTCTAAGGAAACCATCCTTCTCCTACATAACTATACCGGGGAAGCTAACTAGGAAAGACATCGAGGAACCCATTAACCACCGAATTCGACTCTATAGGGAGGACTTTGGACTCAACATCCCTAACCTCCACAAGATGATAGAGACTTTCCCTTAGACATCATTAATAGCTTTAAAATGGTGACAGGTCTCCAGAACACAATAGATGATCCATATACAAATCACTAGTACCCTTACCACCATTACATATTCAAAAACATATCAAATACACACTATACTAAACACCGACAGGCACCTTATATATTTTCCGTACACAGGTATACATCACATTTTCTATCACAGTGCCAACAAATATTATCATTCAGTCACAAGCGAAGTACCATGAGTAAGAAAGATAAAACAATACTAATCACATACTTGCTAGCCCTAAAATCAGCTTATCAGAATCATAACAAATCAATATTATATAGCTCATAGCCAACCTTACTAACCCAACCTGACACATATCGTCCCAACTGCCTAAGGTCTGGCTGTTTCAACACCGAACAACTCAACCATAAAAATATAGTACATAATAAATCAAGTCCCAGCAAATAAGGTCCCCAAGAAGTCCACTATCACAATTAGACGAGTACCTATAAGTCATCAAATTCATACACACAACAGAGGCATTAATTATCCCCACCACATAACCAAAATCCACTAATAGCCATGTCAGGTCTGAATGCAATTTTTCAAAATATCCTCCACCCTAGTCTCAATTTAATAGAAGTCTAGTACTTGTAGGAACACAAATCCCTGTCTAGCAACAATCTGGCAAATCAGCAAAAGACATACCTAGAAGTCACAGCTACTGGAAATGGCTCTACTAGAGAAATCTTAATCACCACATCATGATCCTGAAGCATCACTACACCTGATCCCTTACTAATAAAAGAGATCTTCCACTACCTTAATATCTGATCCATGATAAAAGAAACTCAGAACGTATACTCAAGTATGCGATAAGCAATACAGCTAACCATGTAAAACCATAACTCAAATATGAGGCAACCCTGAAAAATGACCAACATCCCCACTAGCAAGCATAGTCAAGATTCCGGACAACATAACCCTACCAACTGATAATTACAGCAAGTCACCAGGACATAGTGGCCAATAGCTCAGTTGATAATGCAACAATGCCCCATCCAACAATAGAAAACCCAATTAAGGCCCTGGGCATACCATTTATCTCGCAATCAAGTCATCTAGGAATCAGGAGAACCACATATCAACAATACCATCATGATGGGAACATAACCATAGAGGCGCAAGGTGTAGCCAGGGGTAGAACTGCCAGTCAGCCCCTCAAATACCATGTAATTCTCATATCCGACTACCCACTCTACTAGTCAAGCAATAAAAGCATCATATGTATAAATCGTAAGGTTTTGGCTTATAGTTAGCCCCCCTAGTAGGGTACAGTCATAACATAAGTGGAAGTTACTCCAAATCTCACTAGGTATAGCACACTTATCCTCATCGGGAAACACGATGGGTTAGACCAGTGGTCAAATAATCAAATACAGATATATAGAGAGCATCAACGCTTAGTATTACCTTACTCACATCCTATCCCACTTATATAATCTTCATCAGAAGTATTCATAACCCACACAACCTTTAAACAACAACTAATGTACAAGTATTGGTGTTATAGAATCCAAACCTCAACAACATATCTTGTATTTCCATACACAGTCACCATAAGACCAGTAACTAATTACGAAGTCGTACCTAAGGCCCCCACAATCTCAATGTCTGTAGTCTTCATATCCTGCTGCTAAAGCTCGAGGGCATTCAGTCTTTGCTTAACAGTCTCTAGGGCTTGCTCCCTATCTGAGACTGACGATGCAATACTACCTTGCCCAGAGCCTGCCCTCAATGTAGCATACACGTGTAAGGGAGAACCAAATCAGGTTTGAGGAAGTTAATGAAATATAGGTGATATCATCCGACAAGAATCAATAACCCAAGAAGTTTCATAAACATCCGGTAGCCTCCTAGAGATAAGTCACGGATGTCTCCGTACTTATCCACAAGACTCTACTAGACGATACCTCTGTATAGATGTGATCAGTGAACTTTAAGCTCTGATACCACCTTGTTACAACCTGGTCTCGATCATGATGATGCCTATTAGATCCCACCTACAGGCAAGCCAATTACCCCATGCCACAGGGTACCTGTCCTAGCTCTCTTGGAAAACTATGGCAACCACAATAATATAAATAACTAAAACCTACCCAGAACCTGGAAGTCAATTGTACAGAACAACTATAGACTCAAATAAGATATATATATATATATATATATACACACACACACAAATACATAACTAGAATAACAATCTACACATACAAATCTACTACATATACAAGGCTAGTGCTTGAATACAAAAGACGACTATCAAAACAGAAAGAGACTACAAAATAACCAAAGTTGTTGATGCTCAACATTGCCTCCTGAATCGCCTACAAACCCCTAACTCAGCGACTGTGGCTAGTAACTAGACCTGAACCATAGGAAGATGCGAAAATGTACGGGTGAGTACCAATAACAAGCACCCAATAGGCATCATCAGCTAATCGAGTGAAGTACTATAAATATAGAATGCTCAAATTTAGAGAATTGCAGTAAATATAGCAAATCTGAACTCTGATCACGGAGTAATCATTTATAGAGAATCACGAAACCCCAACTGAACCAATCCAAGTGGTGCAATGATACTACTAACAAAACACAAGTAGGCCCAAACCACCACTATCACCGGATCGAGACACTATGTTGTACGTGGGTGCAAGGCCTTAATATCTATGTTTGTATGCTAACTGGGCCCCTATAAGCCCAGAAGGTATATCCATGCACAATCTAACTGATAGACTCACCACGGAACTCCCAAAACAACTACGAAACCCAACTCTCAATATCACATGATCTAAGGGTCAATTATATGTGGGTGTAAGGCCCTAGTATTTAAGCCTGAACCCCCCTTGAGGCCCCATAAGCCCAGAGGGTGCACTTACGCATAATAAGGGTATTTATAGGCGTGTGTATGGATAGTTAATCAATTGAGTCCTCGACCTATCAAGTAACTAGTGTCACATGAGGCCTCACACCCTTATAATATTAAATGAGATATCGAACCCCCTTCCCAACCTTGCCTTCAATCGGGTCAGTCAGCTAGGGCCAGATGGTCTGACAATATACATAACTGTGGGACTTATCCCCTAAGGGAGAAAGAATCCCCTCTAATAGAATCAATAGTTCCTCGACCCAAAGAATAATCAAATGGGCCTCGAACCTAGGAATAATCAATTGGGCCTCTAACCCAAGAATAATCAACTGGTGCTCAGACCTTAGAATAAACATTTGCCACCTGGAATCTTAGTCATGCTCCCCGGACTCTTACCAAGGGGCATGACTCCTGCTTCTTAGACATTTAGACGTGATCATCAGAGCTTGAATAGCAACGAGAAGTGTCATCTAGGCTCAAGATATCAAAATAGTCCCTCACTCGGTCAATCTGTTCAAATCTGAAACTCCAAAGTCATATCGTGCGCAAAGTAAACATAGGTGAGGCACTCACAAAATATATAAACCATATAATATGGCCCTCACATTCATATGTCAGCATTCCTTAGATAACACTAGCTAATCCCATCCTCAGATAAAGATAACAAACGCACAAGGACTAACAGCTGTATACAGAAGTATATGCCTTATAGACTAATGTACGATCATGCCTACCTAAAGCCAAATACACCATGTTCTAGTCAATCACAATTACTTTGAGTAAATATAGGTCTTGAACCCAACAAAAATTAATCAGCGGGGCCTAGCCCCAAATATGTAATCGCTGGGGTCTCAGACCCAAAATGTAATCAATAGGTATACCACAAGTGTCCAGAACAACCAAGTCTAGTAGAGTCATATCTATATTAAGTCAGTACATAGTATAACTATAGCATAGGTAACTAGAACAAATTGTCCCATTGAAACCATATCTATACCAGAGTCAATCACAATATGTTATACAATCAACAACAACTTCACAACCGGTACATCTCAGTAGGATTAGGCTACACATTTATACAGATAAGAGTTAAGCCACAATACAAACCTGTCCCAGGGCATTAGCCTATATCCAACCTTTACTAGGCCTTTCGTAGTTCTACAGTGCCAGAACTCAGCTACTACAGTGGTCACAACTAGTACAATCCAGAGTAACCACAAATATCCCAAAATAACTTTAGTTACCCCATATACTATGTACAACGACTATCTAGGAAGACCAGTGCTATTAAATCATGACAACAATGTTAAAATGCATAGTAGTCAGTATAACTAACAATCAGCCTCACGACATATGTACATATCTTACTCAGGACTTCCAACCATATCAACTACTAATACACATGTATTTCAGCTCAGTCTAGAGGTAAGGAAAGCCTAGCCTACCTGAAAGGAAAATTCATGCGCTCGGAGCAGTCCATGCAAGTTTTACCTTATCTAATCACCTCCAAATACTGCTCAACTATTGAAATATGAATCATAACATAAACAGGGCTATTTTGACTATAATATCCTAAGAAATGGGGGGAGGGGGAAATAGATCAATTGCAACTAAAATGGAGAAATTAGAGCCCACACCTGTAATACCGAACCAGCCCCCATAAAATGATCTGTGTGTTACCCCAAGTCCATAGCCACAAATTGAGCTCAAAACGAGGCTCATAATAATAAAAATTAACCCAACAACAAATGGCATTTCTTATTGAAAAATAACATATATTACAACAACTTCTCAACAAATTTCTTTAAAATGTAGCCAAATTAACAGAATCCAAATATACCACTATGTAGGTCTTGAAAAGTAGTACAATTTAGACCCAAATTTCACATAATTATGATGAGAAACGCCCGAGACATCACTACTCAAAATTTCCAAAAATAGCCCAACATAACAGTAGCTAAAACATCATTTTTGCACCAAGTGGAGCTCTATCAATTAATTCTGAAATTACCATGATGTGCGCCTCGAATAAACACACAAAATAGTTCCAAATTTTACAAAATTCTGACTTAAAATGGATAAGAAATCTGATGTCGAATTTTCAAAAATATCTTCAAAATACAGCTGGAAAAATATTAATATTTCCTCAAACAACATGTCAAAATAAACTTTGACACTTCTACAAAGTTCTCCTAAAAACAAAGTACATAGGGTAGCCTTTTGAATTGCCTAAATTCGATAAAAACAAGAGAAAAATCACTGATCAAAGACTTACATTAGTTCTTCACGCATTCTAGAAAATTTCCAGATTTATATTTCCATTTTTCCACTTTTTACCTTCTTGTCACGTGGCAGCTTGTGAATGGGCCAAGTCAGGACGCTGCCTTCTAATTTTCAACATTTGTTCAACTTAATTTCGATGCTCCGACCTCATTGGAAGTCGAAAAAATACAATTCATATTTGAAATTGGATTGGAGATGTCATTATGGACTCAATGGTGTAGTTGAAATTCCCATCAAAGGTCATTTTATCCCAATATTGATCCCATTTTCAAATATCGAAGTCTATCGATGGGGCCAAAATATAGCCAAAAGCCCTGAAGACTGAACGAAAGGTCCTACTTTACCAAACTTGATATTCCAGATCTAATGGTATGGTCAAAATTTTCATATGGGCCACGCTTCCCAAAGATGTCGACTAAAGTTATCTGTCGGCCTGTTCCGGCAGCTAAATTTAGAAAACTCAATATAGTGGCACCAAACATGCTACTAGCCTTATTTGGCCATTCCAGACCTGACGAAACTTTTAAAATTCCATTTCGAGGTTAGTTACTAGTACTTTACCTGAAAATTCATTTTACAGTTACAATCTCTCTTTCAACTCGAAAAGTGGTATAATTGTCAAATGTCTCATCCAACGACCAAACAATCAGTGTCAATAAGTCATAAATGATCCACAGTCACTACACAAATACTCAAACTGATAAAATATTTTTAGGACCACCAAAATGACCTGGAGGGTTATTACATTAACCTTAGGCAAAACATATTTTGCATTCTGATCATTGGAGATTCAAGCAAGAGCACAGGCACTGAAGGAGAGCATTCTAGAAAGATCTAGAGTTAGGTTTTCTTGATTGTTCAAGAATTTTTGACAATCTTCTTAGAATCTTCTTTAGGGACAAATATTGTAAGAAGTTATTTTCTTTGAGTGAGTTGTATTTGAGAGTTAGTTTGACTCTCAATAGTTATTTGAAGAGAAAGTTTTAAGTTGACATTTCTCATTTTTGAAGTTAGTAAGTTTTTGGAATCCTACTAGTGTAGGTAGTGGTTCTTTCTCCCTTGAGGAGGAGTTTTTCCACTATAAGTTCCTTGTGTGTGTTACTGCTTTAACCGTGCTGCTAATGTTGCTTAGAGAACCTAGTTCACTAGCATAATAGGGGTAGAACTTTTTTCAATTGGTATCAGAGCAGGTCTTTTCGAAGCAAGGCTAACAACCTCGAAAAGATAATGGAAACCCCACCCACAACACAAGAAGGAGCTTTTCAGTCTATACTTCTACTGTATAACAGAAACTACTAGGAATAGTGGAAGACTCGGATGATTAATCATATTGAGGAAGAACATCCTGGTCTCTGGAATGTTGTGCTCAATGGAGCAAAGATTCTCAGGAGTATCTCAGGAACGCAGTGAGTGAAATAATTCTGACAAGATTGCCATTCAGAACATTGCCAAGGAAAAAAGATCCTACTGTGCGGCAATGGTCCTGATGAATACAAAAGGACATTGTCTTGCCAGGATGCTAAATAAATTTGGGACACAAAGCAGGTGGCCCTCGAAGGAACTACTCTGGTGAAAAAGGCAAAGAATGACAATCTTAACCGGCAATATGACCTATTCAGAATGCATGAGGAGAAACCATATAGGCAATGGAAACTTGATTTTCTACTATTGTCAATAAGATCTACTCTTTGGGGGAAGTTATTCCTTCGGGGAAAGCCATTTGAAAGATTCTGATATATTACCAGAATCCTGAGAAAGTAAAGTAGAGGCTACCATTGAAGCAAAGGATTTGGACACCATGACCATGGATTAGTAGATGGGAACTCTAGTTACTTATGAACTAAAGAAGAATCAGGAGAAGGAGCTAAACAATAAGAGATAGGACAAGAACCTGGTTCTGAAGGCTACTAAGAAAGAGGACTTCGCAGAAGAAATATTGCACTGATCACTAAGAATTTTCAACAAGTACTACATAAAGGAACTGGTGGACAAATAAGGCCCTCACAATGAAAAGCAGAGAAAGATCCGAGGGAACAATTATGTCACAAGTGTGGAAGTCCTGATCACTTCATCAAATTTTTCCCCTCTGGGCAGTTGAGTATAAAAAGAACGTGCCAGAAAAACCCAAGGAAACTAGGGCTGAGCTATATGTCTAAAATAATAGGAGAATGACAAATCATGAAGCAGATCTAGTGTAAAGAGGCCTAGCTACATTAGCCAGTAGCTCTAGTAAGGAATCTGAGCACCTGAAAACCAATCTCTTATAGTTGTGGAGGAACCAGAGAAGTACAACTTCCTTGCTCAGGTTGCTATGGAAGAATCTGATGATGAAAGCAGCAAGGAACAGGTGACTAATCCCATCTCTGAGAACTGCAAGCTGGATGTAAATCAAGAAGATCTGGCCTAATGCCAAGAATAGGTTCTGATGACAAGGACAGTGCACTGTTAGACCCCAAGGTAAGTTTTGAACAAGCGAAAGCTAACTTATATATATATTATAAGAAAAAACTTGAGTCTCTGTCGTAGGTTCTGATTGAGGCCTATCTGACCATTTGCAACTCCAAGGATCTTCTTCTGAATGATTATGCTTAGTTGAGAACAGAAGATGTGGAACTTGAAAATGTTAATCAATAACCTATGTTTGAGATTGACAACCTTAATTCCTCTAGAAAATTGGAAATATATGATGATTCAGGCCCAATTAGACTTGGAGGGAAAGGTTAAAGAAATGAGAAAAGAGATATATATTCTGACAAAAATGAAGCTCTTTTAAAAGAACTTAACTAGACGAAAGTTAGATTAGAGCATAACATGAAGTGGACCTAGTTCTCTGCAATACTCGATGATATAGAGCAAGTTCAGTCAACCACTAAGTATGGAATTGGGTTCAAGATAAAAAAACCCACAGATCATGCAATTGACCATGGTGTCCTTTGCAACTTATGTGGCAAGACATGTTATCCGAGAGATAACTGCAGCAAAAACTCAAAGGCCCTAAACAGTAGCTTCTCCTACTTAACCATGACTCATAAAAGGAGTAGAACAAATAGGAGAATAGGCAGAAGATATCCACGTAAGGCTAATAGAAATGGAACAGGTAGGAAACATTCACCTAGAGCTAATAAGTACTTTCAGTAAGAAGATATCCACCTAGTTTTAACAAAGTTAACAACGAAAGTAGATATCCTCCTAGAGTTTTCAGAATAGGGAAGGCTAAGAAGGGGCTCCTTACCTGGGCAAGAAGGTATCTTATTCACCCCTTCTACAATCAAAAGGGACCCAAGTAGATCTAATTGCCCAATTCAATGCCATGTTAGATTGTGTAGCGACCAGTAGAAGGAAAGCAGAAGCATTGGTACTTAGACAGTGTGTGCTTTAGACATATGACAGGAGATAAATACCACTTCCTTCTACTGAGTACCTTCCAAGGCAGAAATGTTGGCTTTGGAAATGGTAAACAAGGTGAAGTAAAGGGTATTGGCAAGGTGGGACCATTTGCATCCCAATGCATTGAAAATACGTACTATGAAGAGGGATTAAAGCACAACTTTCTAAGTGTCTCACAAATGTGTGACAAAGGAAATGATGTACTCTTCATTGCCTCAGAATGCAAAGTGACAAATGTTGTCTCTAAGAGGTTTATTCTCAAAGGGAAGAGACATAAGAATGTGTAAAAGTTTGGTATCAATAGAACCGAACAACCTAAGATGTAGTGTCTAAGTGCCATGAGTAATGAATCCTCACTATGGCATAAAAGACTAGGATATGCTAAGTTCTTAACAATCAACAAACTGGTCACAAAGGAGCTAGTTTTGGGATTACCTAAGGGGAAGGTTATTGAAGATCAAGCTTGTGCTCAAGGCAAACATGTGAGAAGCAGTTTCTAATTGGTCAGGCTAGTTAGCACTAACAAACCTCTGGAACTGGTTCACATAGACCTATGTGGCTCCATGCGAGTCCAAAGTAGAGGTGGAAACAAGTATGTCTTTGTACATATACATGATTACTCAAGGGTCACATGGACCTTCTTTCTAAAATATAAGGATGAAACTTTTGATATGTTAGTCGTGTTTGCTAAAAAGGTTTAAAAGAATCTAATCTTCCATCTAATGGGCTTGGGAATAGATCATGGTACAAAATTTGAGAACTTCAAGTTCCTCGCATTCTGTGCTGAGAATGGAATGACTCACAACTTCTCATCCCCTAGAACTCCTCGGCTAAATGGAGTTGTGGATAGAAAGAATAGAACTCTAGAAGATATGGCTAGAAGTATATTGATGCCAGTGATCTTCCACAAAGCTTTTGGGCTGAGGCAGTGAACACCGCCTGCTATCTCATCAACAGATGCATGATTAGACCTATCTCGAACAAAACTCCCTATGAGTTAATAAAAGGCAGAAAACCAAACCTAGCTTATCTTCACTCCTTTGGCTATGTCTATTATGTACACAATAATGGAAAGGATTCTCTTGGAAAGTTTGATGCCAAAACTGACGAGGAAATTTTTATTGGATACTCCTCTCACAACAAAGCCTACAAGGTGTACAATAAAAGAACAAAATATGTTGAACAAAGTGCACATGTTATATTTGATGAGGCCAGTTAAGTGGCCAAGAAAGTTTTGTAGGAATAGGTACAAATGCCAGAAACAACTGACAGCAGGAAAGAGTTGGATGATGAGGATGACAGGGAACAGGCTAGTAGATCGTGTCCCCTGGCCCAAGGAAATATGGAGAGAGAGGCATCATCTGAGGCTATCCCTAAAAATAGAGATGGCTTATACAGAACTTCTCACCCTACTGAAGTGGTTCCTCAGGAATGACAAATAGTAACCCAGCACCCGAGGATCCAGGGCATAATTGGAAGCATAAGAGCTCACACTCTCTTGGAAATCTATTGACTCCTCTAGACTCACAGGATATCTACCAGATCAAAGCTCGAGAACATGTGTGATTTCTCTACATACGTGTCCTTTGTAGAACCTAAAAATGTTATGGAGGAACTACTGGATAAGGAATGGATATCTGCTACGAACAAAGAGGTACTTCAACTTGAGCAGCGCAAGGTGCTGCACATGGTTCCCCTTCCAGAATATCGCTTCACATTCGACACTAGATGGGTGTCCAGGAATAAGCTGGATGAGCAAGACAGTATCAACAAGAATAAGGCTAGACTAATAGTTAGGGGATACAACCAGGAGGAGGGCATCGACTACAATGAGACATTCGCCCCCTACAATATAAATTGAAGCAATAAGAATGCTCGTTGCCTTTGTTGCTCATATGGAATTCAAGTTTTATCAGATGGATGTCAAGAGTACATTTCAAAATGGGTACCTACAAGAAGAGGTGTATGTAAAGAGACCTCCAGGCTTTAAAAGCCAGGAACACCCTAACTATGTATATAAGTTGGACAAGGCTTTGTATGGGCTGAAGCAGGTTCCTCGAGCATGGTATGCTAGGCTTTTTAGGTTCCTTTTAAGTCATAGGTACTCTAGGAGAAAGATAGATAATACTTTGTTTTTGAGAAAGAAGAGGGTACATGTGCTTACAGTACATATCTATGTTGATGACATTATCTACGGAGGAACAGATGAAGCTCTTGGTGCAAACTTTGCCAAACTTATGGGTAGTAAATTTGAGATGAGCATGATAGGATAACTAAATTTCATTGTAGGCTAAAGATTAATTAGACACTAGCAAGAATCTCCATTTATCAACAGAAGTACATTAAGGAGCTGCTTGAAACGTTCGGGATGCTTGACGCCAAAACTAGTGAAACCCCATGGCGACCACTACAAAACTGGATAGAGATGAGGGAGGTGTTAGTGTGGATTCCACCAAGTATAAAGGAATGATTGGGTCACTTCTGTACCTGATAGCTAGTGTTCAATGTGGGTATGTACTCCAGGTTCTGATCAGCTCCCAAGAAGTATCATCTTCAAGAGGTGAAATGGATCTTATGATATCTTAAAGGCACCACGCACCTGGTCCTATGGTACCCTATTGGTTCCTTATTCAATATTGTTGGATTTCCTAATGCTAATTATGCTGGATATCTAGATTGATAAAAAAAAAAGCACATTAGGAATGGCTCATTTTCCGAGACCTTGCCTAGTTTCTTAGCCCACAAAGAAGGAAAATTCAGTCGCCCTCTTGACTGTTGAAGCTGAGTACATGGTTGCTACCTCATGGTAAGCACACCTTCTCTGGATAAAATAGTAGCTCCTGGACTTTAGTGTACATGTTACCTGCATCCCTATCATATGTGATAATACAAGCACAATGACCATCACCAAGAACTTGGTGCATTATAAGAGAACCAAGCATATCGATGTCAGACATTACTTCCTGCGGGATAATGTTGTAAAGTGATTCATCGAGATGGTGTTTTGCAAAATGGAGGACCAGGTTGCTGACATTTTCACCAAAGCTTTAGCCAGAGATCACTTTGAGAAAAATCATTTTTCACCTAGGTCTAATATGGAGAATCTAATCCCTTCCCTTTTATTGTGTCATTTAGGCTGAGTTTAGGGTCTGTACTAAAGTGCTGATAGTCTATGTATGTAGGTACATTTGTCCATGGTACCACCAGGTATCCTTCACGAGGAACTAATGATATTATCCCTAGTGTCTAACGTAGATGGAATATGGTTGTAGTTACACCTTGATGTTGCTTTTATTAATGGAATAGACACGTTTCTCCCACTGCATATCTATAGGCTAGTTACTATATATGCATGTTATAATCGAAAGATAATCTAGAACCTTCCTTGAAGAACCTAATTCTTTCCCAGGTCCATTTGTTGAATTTTGTTTAGGTGGGAACCCCTACATCTCTGCACAATAATGATAACTTCTCTTGGGATTTTAATCATTGCTCTGCACAGAGTCAAAAGCGTCACGTCAATCATTCATTGCCAGCGCTTCACATTCCCTGGGACTCATTTTCAATAATCTATCTCCCCAAAATGTTTCTCACTTACTTTTCAAGAAAACACTTCCTTTTTTGAGAAAGAATATTCCAGTAGAGAAAAGTGAATCGCCATGGCCATCCTTGTCTCTTACTCCAACACTGATTCAAATGCCACAATGCCTTTGCCACCCCAGGACCTATCTCACGGGGAACTCTCCTTCTCTCCATCATCAGCGTATTTCTAGTCACCCTCACCATCGCCTAGAGCCACCTCCCATGAAAACCTGCCACCACCCCTTTCCTCCGCCACCACCATGCAACCTGCTTTCCCTCCCTCTAGTCTCCTAACCTTCCCTACTAGTCTACGCTTTTGCTACTCATCATGCCAAAGCCGTATCGAATGCCAGTTGATCTCCATATTCTGTCCATGACTCTTCCTCCTTTTCTTTCATCTCTGGTAATATGCCTCCTTCAGGCCTGTGTCTCCTGTTTCTCTTGCCACTCTTCCCCCACTTGTTCATGGTGAGGCCGACTCTGATGATGATATTCCTCTTGCATCTGTTCGTCGCTGACCTCTTCATAGTCCTAGGACTAGGGTTCCTTTCTATGGTCCATATTCGAGTCGCCTTAGTGGTGTCGTGACTCGGAGAAAAAAACGTGCCTCTACCTCTACTTTGGCGACCACTCGTTGAAAGCATCTTCACAAGGGCAAAGTGTCTTTCCCCCCTCATCTCCTATTCATGTCGATTCTTTTTCTACAGGGTCTCCTGCACTTGGTTCTCCTGCCTCTGCTCAGCCTGGACCCCATCACAACAAATATGAGGCTCGTTTCTTGACTGTTGGGAAGGAAAGGTATTTTACAGCTAGAGTGGTTATGAGGGGTTGGGCTATAGATCAAGAGGTCCGCTTATTTTCATACATTGCAAAGTTGTTCACCAAACTTAACAAACAAAATTGGTTGCATCTATTTCTTGACACAAATCTTCTGGCATATGAGGAGGAGGTCGTGGAATTCTACACTAATTGTGTTATTTTGGAAGGCATCATGGTTACTTTGAAAGTTCGTAAGGTGGAACTGGTTTTTGACAAGGCTTGTTTGGGTAAGATTCTGCAAATTCTGTCTGTTGTCTTGGAAAAATACATCTGGGATAAGGATGAAGACTGTGTGTTCACATCTATTTTACTCAGGGGCGGGTCACCAATATACTACACAAGGTTCTGAAAGATGAGATGCCTCCGTTCTTGAAGTTGCTATTTGAATTGGTTCATGAAGGTATTTTTTTGCGTGAAGAGCACAGCCATGAGGCACCTATAGGGACATAGTTTGGTTCATGCCATTGGTCTCGAGGAACTAATAAACAAGCCCACTTTGAAGATTAGGAACATGTCCTGCATTGTTGATCCTACTCAGGCTCCTCATCATCTCGCTATTGGGAATTTACTGGCCTGTGTCTTCAAGGAATTCCAGGTTCCTATTGGTGCTAGTCGTCCCTTGACTAAGAAGGACATGATCGATAGGACAACTGCTCAAGAGTGTGAGTACTTGTCAGTCTCACTTATGCTGCTGCGCCTACTAAGGCTGCAGGCCCTATGTCACAGATGATGCTTGATCTTAAGGCTGCCAGGGCGAGTAAGTTCTCCTTTAAGCGGAAGTGGAGGACCTGACAGACAAGCTTGGAGAGTCCTAGTGTAAAGTGGGGCTTCTTAAGGATCAATTTATTTGTTAGAAGCAAGACCATAATGCTAGGGTGGACACCCTTCTTAGAAAGATAGGATCTCCTTCCCTCTCTACCCCTACCCCTTCATCGTTTTTGCTGGTGTTGGTTACAGACAATTTTTTTTGGTTTCGTTATCAAGCATATTTTGTGGCTTGCTGTGGATATTGGTCTCTATTTTTGTTGTATATTGCTATGCATGGCTTATCTTGTGCTATATATCTTGCTCTGTGTAGATGGCTAATATCCTTAGTTTTAATGTTTTGTGTCTGTTGTGCCTTGGGCCTATGTGCTTGTGTATCTATCTATCTATCCATTTATTTTGTTGGTTCACCTCATGTATTTTTGATATGTCAAAAGGGGGAAGATAGTTGTATAGTAAAAGCAGTTACAGGGTTTGCCATCAGCAAAAGTGGGGAATTTGTTAGGATCTGGCAAGTGCGCTTGAACTATTTTGACGATGACAAACTAAACTAGGTTCTTGGAGTTGCACCAGTGGTCAGAAGGCACAGTCCCAATCAAAGATGGATTGTTGTTGAAGTTGACTAAATTAGAGAAGGAACTCGAAAAAGAAAGGCAATAAGGAAAAGGACTCCTTTGAGGAAAAGAAACGTGTTCCCTACTCAACAAAGGAGTCATACATGGAAGGTCTCTACGGTTTAATATAAATACAATCTTTAACCCTAGGCAAAATAGCTTTTGTATTCTAATCGTTGGAGATTCAAGCAAGAGCATGGGCACTGAAGGAGAGCTTTCAAGAAAGATCTAGAGTTAGGTTTTCTTGATTGTTCAAGTTTGTTTGACAATCTTCTTAGATTCTTTGTTTATGAAAAATATTGTAAGAAGTTATTTTCTTTGAGTGAGTTGTAATTTAGAGTGGGTTTGACTCTCAATAGTTGCTTGAAGAGAAAGTTGTAAGCTGACATTGCTTGTTTTTTAAGTTAGTGAAGTTGTTGAAATCCTGCTAGTGTAGGTAGTGGTTGTTTCTCCCTTGAGCAAGAAGTTTTTCCTCTATAAGTTCCTTGTCTGTGTTACTGCTTTAACTGTGCTGTTAGTTCTGCTTAGGGAATCTAGTTCACTAGCATTATAGGGGTAGAACTCTTTTCATGAATAAAATAAAACTGATCCGACGTGAGTAAAGTAGGACACTTAAACACGATTCTTATAATTGTTAAACACTATTTCGGGTTAAGGCTTTCAAATTTTGATATATCCACCAAAAGTAGAATTGCTAGTTCAACAAAGGAATTCATTCTGTGGGTGGATGCAAGAATGACTACAATGACACTCAAGCTCCAGTGAAGAAGAAAAATAGTTAAAAACTAGTCTAAAGCTTCACCTGCACATTTTAAGATAGATAAATAGGCTGAATAACAAACATAGATCAATATGAAGAGCGATGAGATGAGCTTGTTCTGCGCTAGCAACTATGAGCAGAGATTACCCCATAGTGTAAAAGAACAATTTGAAAGAAAAGTAAACCATAGATATATGGCTTAACAAGGCTTGTGGTTGATAATTGAAACTCATCTCACTTTAGTTGGTTGTAGAAGCTATCACATACCGATACTAAAATGGATAAGTTTAAGAAAGAGCTATGAAGTAACTAGAAAGCAACTGTGAAGTTTTTGAATTGTAGTGATGTAAATAACTTAGGAATGTTAAAATGGACCATAGACACACTAGAATGCAAAAGCACCCATAAACAGTTGAAGTTGCCCGGTAGGTTTTAACCTAAATAATTTCATAAGCACAGAAGCAAAACATTTTATCCCAGAGAAATAAGATTAAAAAAAATACTTTAAACTATCTTAGTCTTTGGGATAAACATTTGTGACTTGAAAGTTGTCACCCATGATAGTATTGAGAGAGTAAAAGCTTGGAGTGTATTTGGTCGCTTTAGTAAAATCGCTGTAAACATCAACCACCCTGAAGTTCTTTTTTTCTGGGTAGAAACTAGTTTTGTATGACTTTAAATCAACATTTCTCCATCTTTCCAAATAATTATTTCACATTTTTTGATAAAGCCCAACCTTGACTTAAAGAAAATACACCAAACTTTGCAGATTAGTCCTATAATTAAAACTCAAAATTTTAGAAGTTTTGGAATAATTTTCAATCTTTAAAATGAATAATAAATTCTTTACTTACCATAATCTGCTGATACACCACCAAAGCATCTAAGAAGCTTGAAAATTCATCCAAAACTTATTTGGAACTTCTTGAACACAACAAAATATTCTACTAGCTTGGAAATGATTTTTGGACTTAATAGAATCATTAAAACACGAATATGAGGCCTTCTCGATTAAAAAATCCATTTACTCACAATTAAACCAACTTAAGTCTTTAAAGACCAAGATGCTCTTGAAACTCCTGAAAAATATGATGAAGCCTCTTCTAGGACTAAAATCATCTCCGAAATCTGATGGAATTACCAGAAGTCTAATTCGAGCATCCAAACTCAAAATATTGACCAAAGTCAAACTTTGTTTCGTTTTAACTCAAACTTCTAACTTAGGACCTCAATTTCACAAAATAACCTGAAGTCTAAAAACAAAGATGTTCCTAGGCTAATTTCCATATTTTAGAATTGATGGGACTGATGAAATTCCATTTCGAGATTTGTAACACTAATTGGTATCAAAAATCACTTTTTGAACAACTTAAGCTTTTAAAACTCAAAAACTTATATATTACTCAACTTTAATCAAAACTCAAAAAAAAAAATCAATCACATTAATTGATCAAATGTGGCTTGATGCAACTATTAGGTTGGGGAAAATGGTAAATTTTCAAAAAATTTCAAAAATGACCTCCAAAATCATTATATTTAGGAGGATAATTAGCACCAATTTGAGTAAAAGTGCACACACTCAAAACACATAATGATGTTGTCATGTGATGCCACTTCTCAGAAACAAGAGAAGTTGTTGCTCTCTATTTCATAATTAGAGATAAAGACAAAGTGTTTTAACGCAAATATCATATATATGGAGAGAGTTGAGGGTACATTTCTTGTCTTATTACTTATTAAACAAGGCAGTGGGAACCAAGACAATATTCACTTACTTAACTTAGATGTTCTCTGCTGCGGATCTCTCTCTCAACCAAATCCATGTGCTTGCAATTTCTAGGGTTATCACTCTTTATGACGGTGGCGAATCTTAGAGATTTGAATCAGCCTGTCAATGATTGACGGTACTAATGTCCCATTCATTCTATTGCATTGGACTAAGTGAGAGCATTTTTCCATTTGCTCACAATTTTTGGTTATTTTCGTGATTTCCTTTCAATGATTTGGAACAACAAATTCTTTCCTAATTGTTGATGTTCAGTTGAATAGAATGTCTTCATTCTATATTGGGGAAATTAGGAGGCATTTATAGTTAAGAATCAAGAAGTTTTTGAGAGTCAAGACTTACAATAACAAAATTTACTTGATATCAACCAACATGAGTATAACTTATGCTTAGCTTCAAAGTCTGGATAATACATAGTATCATTGAAAAAGAAAGGTTACTAAAGTACAAAAATTGAAAGACCATTGATTTTGTCAAAGTTAGAACGATTCCATATTTTTAGGTTTAACTCAACTCTCTTCAGCTTAACAATGCCACTCCACTAGTTAGTCCACCTAACCCAAAATTTAACTGATTGTTGCAGTTGCATGAGCGCATTCTCGGGTTAGAATAGCCAATGCATCCCTCTTGCAAATAGGGCAAGAGTTCTTGAACTTGATCCATTCTTTAATACAATCAACATGGAATGCATGGCCGCAATCGATTTCTGCAAGTTCATCCTGGTCGCAATAGTCATTATAAGACAAACATGACCAAAAAAAGAGAAGGTCAGAATCAAACTTGAGTAATCTTTCAAACATGGCGAGTGGGGTGGGGTGGGGTGGGGTTTAAAATTAGGTGCCACTTACCAAGCATATGGAGCAACGATCCTTGTTATCAAGACATGTTGACTTGGGCGACTCATATATATGGAGCTTAATGCATAAATAAAAAGCTCTAACTCTCAGTCCAACATTTATACGCTTATGATGTTCCATTGAGGCCTAAAAGATAAAACACCATATGACAGGTATCACATCCGTACAAATAAAAGATTAAAATATCAAACACTAAATTACTGTGTTTTGAAAACATTACCTCATGAGACATATTCTCCCTATCCACGTTATGCTCATCATCCTCATCTTCTTCCAAGCCACCTTCTCTTTCCTGAAATGTTGAACTCACTTATTAAGAGAAGGCTCATTGAATAAAAAAAATTACCTGACAAATATATATGTAGAACTTAGTGCTTATATTTCAGTGTAGTGATGCTCAGTAATATTTTTGGAATAGTGTGACATTTATGTTGTTGAAAACATTGAGAGAATTACCATTCAAATAAAAAAAGGAAGTTCATAACCTGGTGGAAACATGCCCATGAAAAGTACAAAACTTAAAATTTTTTTTAAAAAAAAACTAATCATACATAAATATCAAGTAAGGTAGAAATAGAAAAAACATCTAAAAAGGCAAAACTTATAAGTTCGTACGATTATACAAACCATCAACTAATATATATATTTATAACTAATGCAACTCCACTAGGAAGTTTTTTTAATGATCAAGAAAATGAAAATTACTCCTAATACAAAAGCTGTCACCAGAATAGGGAGTTAACCACCACCAAGAAGGATGGCTGCTAAGGCATATATAATAAGGGATTTAATAAAATTTGAAAAGGAAATAAATAATATCATTTAAAGAAAGGTTAAACCAATTGAACAGACTCATCAAACACTTAGTAGAAATGCTATCAAAACATCTGGCGATTTTTGAAAATATTGCCAATAGTATATAACTCGAGAAGGAATCATTGAAAAAATAATACAAATAATAAAAATTTTCTGAGTTAGCATATTTTTCTCTAAGCAACAAATACCTAAACTACTTATAAGTTCATGCATTTAACTTTAAAATCAAGTGAAAACACAGTAAGACATGGCAAAGATAAACAATGGAACTAAATATGGCATCCTTTGAAAACATAATTGGATGGGGAGGACAAGAGTTCTCAAACATAGGAGAGATTAGCAAGAAAATATTTATCTTTGTAAATCCTTTCCCAAAATTAATATCCCAAATGAACCTAAAATATCGTTAAGCCATATATGTATAAACAATACAGAACAACCTCGGTAAAGTGAAGAAACTTAACTGGAATAGGGTTTGTGTAGATGAGTTTACCACATCTGTCATTCTCTCTCCACTAGAGGCATAAGCAGAAAAAAGAGCACGATATCTATTATGAAATTCATGCTAGAATGGTCGTTGTTCCTCAATTTGTGACAGGATACTACCAACAATACTTTCAGTTGAGCTTCCATCTCTTGGCACAGTAATAAGGGTTGTATTACTAGTAGTATTAAGAGTTCCACTGATGGTTGAGTTGCCAGCATTAGGTTTGTTGCTCTCCATCTAAGGAGCAGCACAAAATAATTTGTTGTGCGTTAGAATGCTTGGATGAGATTTTGAAAAATAACTAAAATGGATAAAAAGCACATGAAAAAGACACGAGCATATAATGGTTAGCACAAATAAAGAACATTTATGTTATACAAGAAGATCTTTAAAGCAACATGTTGAAAATTCTAGTATATATTATCGTCTATAGAGATAATAAGTTTTACATGCAAACTTATTAAGCTATATGGAATGTACTTCCATATTTCACAAGATTTCAAATGCATCTAGAGCTACTTATATTGGTAGTGGATTAGAGTTATTTTATAGATTTTTTGGTAGCTTATTTCAGCTCAATTTTATGCTACTAAGAAAATCACTTTTCATTTTCTTCACAGATTTTAGATATATCAGTGGAGCAATTCTTTAAGAATCTAAAGAATTTAGAGAAAAATGAAGAAATGTAATTTGATAGAAATTAAATAACTTATAACTTAATATTGAATTTTTTTTATATCATATTCAAGTTACCTAAAGGTAAAATCTAACCTTAAAGTTTTCAGCCACTAGAAGCCTCTCCCAGCCCCACAACCCTCCATACATGTAGAGCAAATGATTCCACCCACCTCCCCCTCCCCCCCTCCCCACATAAAAAAAATCTTTTTTTTTTGGTATTCTATAAGGACAATCTAATACATTACGGAACCTTGTATAGAATACAAAATTCTAAAGGAAGTATTTTCATTAAAATGTTTACAAGAAAGCACAACTATCAAACAACCAGACAGAGGAATATTTACCTCAAGTGTTGCAAGTGTTCCCTTAAATAGACTTGAGACAGAAAAACTGTAAAGGTAGTTCATCAGAATCTGAAAGCATCATGTAATGCTTGATAAAAGGGGAAATAAATCAAACTCTCTTGCCCTAGTGAAGTATCTAGCAATGGATTTTTCTTAAATTTCTAAGCTAATGTTTTTCGAGAATGAAAGGAGTATCATTTGTATGAAATTAATCTGAACTAAAGGTCAATAAATATTCATCTGCAAAAAAAATTGTTATACATGTAACTAGTCAATTAATCAATCAACTTTGCTTTAGTCCCAAATTTCATGGGTCGGCTATGTGACTCCCTTTCAATCTATTCCATTTTATTTAAGTTCCTCAAATTAAAAAAATAAAATTAAACCCCTTATTTTACACTATTCAGAAGGTTTATCATGTTTAGACTAATTTTATGTGATTCAACTAAACTTTAAAGGAACAAAAGGGGTAAGAACAAACTAAAACCAAATCAAATGACATAAAATCTGAAACTAGATTCATAAACACTTTGAAGAAAAACTTTGTTTAATTTAGGCAGAATAAAATAAATCCAAAGAAAAAAAATTTAGAAACATGATAAATACTATGGATGATTGTGATTCCCTAATTTATGAATATTAATAAAACATTAGAGGGAGAAGGATGCAGTGAGAGGTAATCAAGGAGTAGAAATAATTATAAGACTCCATTTAGCAATCCTTCCCAATTCTTATCCATCCTTTCCTCTCCAAATTTCTAAATTTAAGAAAAAAATATTTTTATAAAGAATGACACAACAGTAAGATATAACAATTAAGAGGAAAAAAATGTAGCGCTACTTACATTAACAAATACTCATCAGACGAAGAAGAGTGTGAACTCACCTTAGTATGAATATGATGATGTGATCGAGGCAAAATATTTCTCTTCAGTCAAAGCAAATGACGGAGAGAAAATGGGAATGAACAGTAAATATTTAATAAACCACAAATTACAACAATCACTACAAGATAAAAGTGAATTACTTGAAAATTTTACTTGGAATCTAATCAACAGATATTTTCAGTGAATTTTTATGGAACAATATTCTATTCCTTTATTATACTATTTACAAACGAAAACTATTTTCTCAATAAAATCCACATCTAAATTTGGTCCATTTTGAATAAAAATATTACCCAGATAATTATGTCAGTATTTGTCCATAAAATTTATTTTCATAGGTAAATCCGCAAGTAAATGAATGAAATAATTTTTTCTTATTATTTGCAAAAAAATATCTGTGCAAAGCTACCTACTAATTTAGCTAGGGATTGTTATATAAGAATTTACCTAAGAATTTTCTTACCAAAGAATTTATCTGACGATTTTGATTCTACTGATTCAGCTATAAATATCTTATTGCGAATTTACCTGAGGATTACATTACTTGAAAAGTACTTTAGGATTTTTCTTTCTGCACATTTAGCTCGGAGTTTTTTCTTGGGAATGTATATGAGAATTTTATTAAATGGGGAATTACTTCGAGATCTTTCTTTTTTGCCTCGAATTTAATTTTAACTATTGTTTGAAAAATTTACTGAGAATTTTATTACCTGAAAAATACTTGGGGATGTTGCTCCTAGAGATTTAACTTAGTAATTAAGACTCATGAATAGTAACAAACTTAAAACAAGAGATTATATTATTTCTTTTCTTTTTAAGGAGGAAAATGTAATAATGCATCTTGAAGATGAGATAGTAAATGTGCAATTATAGTTTTTTCCATTCCAATTTTGTGCTAAAAACAAAAGGCATAATATGTAAACTATAACAACTCATATTTAGATAGAAGTCCACATTGAAAAAACATAATTAAACAGTCCTTAGCTACTAGCGATGCATTTTAAAACCATGAGGGCCTAGCAGATAATATCACTAGCAAGTTGAGGAGTTAAATATAGTATAAAAGCCGCGTTTGTGTCAGCCAATTTTTGATGTGGACTAGAGTTCAACTGAGTTTAGGTGAATCTCATTGAGGCGGCACAAACCTCAGTGATGAGTTTAGACGAATTTGTCATGACCCGATACTAGCGCGTAGACGTGACATGACAAATAGGGAATCCGAGGGGACCCCAAATTAGCCTCTTAGCATATCACTCCCACATCCTTGGCCGCAAAAGCAAAATAAGCATTTCAAGATAGAATAAAAAGGGAAGCGGGACTAAGGAAAGACTTGATACTCATAAAAGCAATAAATGAGTCAAACCCATAGCATACATACATCATAATATCCATAAACACCTCTATCTTGGAATGGAGCGGGGACCAAGACTCTTTCTGGGCTCACCCTTATAATAATAAGTATTTAACATAAAGAAGTCTCAAAATAGCAAGAGTAATATATATAGTGTCCTTAAATTTGAGGACTCACCAATGCTTATCTCCAAGGTACCGAACTAGCCACGTGGAGGATAATCAAAAGGAGCTGTGGTCCCTACATGGTAATATCATGTAGGCATAGAGTATGTGTTAGTACATTTAAATGTACTAAGTATATAGAATGCAATATAACAACTCATAAGTCAATATAGTAAAAATGCATAATCATAAGAAATGGATAAATATAATCTTAATATGGCACACATTATTAATGCTCGAAGTAAAACATGCTTGTTAAACATTCATCTTTTATAATATGCAATACACGTGTGGGAAGGGACCTTAACCAACATAGATCAAGTGAACTACTACTTGAAATTCGAGGTATGACACCCTCTTGATAAGGTGACAGAGGCATGACACCCCCTCAACAAGGTGATCGAGGCATGAAACCCAATCAACAAGGTGACCGAGACATGACACCCCCACGACAAGGTGATTGCGAGACATGACATCCCCTCGACAAAGTGACCGCGAGGCATGACACCCCCTCGACAAGGTGATTGAGGCATAACACCCCATCAACAAGGTGTGGCCTACTTATCAAGGTAAGCCAAACATGATACCATAATAACATCAGAGTAGATCATAATTATACATGAACCCTTGCTTAACGTGAATGGCTCACAAGAGGTAAAAACCTTGAAATAGGGCTTAGCTTGTAACTAGAAAAATCATAGATAATTTTCATGAGTTCACTGTATATTTGAAAGCCCTTAATCATCATATAGTCACTTGACT
This sequence comes from Solanum ossicruentum, assembly GCA_025774065.1. Taxonomy (NCBI): domain Eukaryota; kingdom Viridiplantae; phylum Streptophyta; class Magnoliopsida; order Solanales; family Solanaceae; genus Solanum; species Solanum ossicruentum. Next base: position 13,374,448 of record JAOTQR010000079.1, read on the forward strand.
TGTGAATCATCAAATAGATCATCAGTAACTTGAGAATTCTTGATGTGATATTTTATCAACCACTTGGTGGGTTCATGATACTAGTTCAAGATCATGCAATTCGAGAGTGAAATAACATTAGAAAAAAACAAATCAAGCCACCAACATGTAGTAAAATCCATTACAAAAGTTCATGATAAAGTATAGCTTCATAGCTGAATAGATATAATCATATCATGGTATAAGCTTGAAATAGATAGTCATGCATAATCACTCAATATTTCATTAAAACCCGACATGATTTATGCTCATATTTCATAATACGAGATACCCAAAAATAATACAACTTGAAAACATGCCATTTTCATAGAAAGGAAGATTGGGCTCCATGGGTGAAAAGACCTAATGGATGAAACCCACATACCTTAAACTTGGGTTTTCTTGAGGTGAGCTTAAAGGAAACTTCAAGCTTGGATTGTATCCTTGAGTCCTGAAATTAAGCTTGAAATCCTTGTATTTGAATGAGATATTTGATAAAGTTATAGGGAAGTTTTAGAGAGGGTTTTGAGTGATAAAGAGTTGAAAAATGGCTAAGTATGAGAGATTTCACGTTTAAATGGGCATGGGGCTATTACCCCAATGCCCTTGGTCGTAATAGAAAACCAAGGGAAATGTTGTACTAGTTTGCGTCCAGTCTAGGAGGAGGACCAAACTTGGAGGAGCAACCAACCTAGTCCGTGTGTGCGCTCCTGGCGTGTTGCGGCCTGGGCGCGGACAAACACTGTCCCACAAAAAAAAGAGAAAATTATTTTTTTCTATAGGTCTTTTGAAATTTAGATTATACCCATTTCCCTCTCAATTTTATCCTCTTATAAAGTATATGAAGTTGGATTTTCAAAATTACGCACAAATTTTGAGATATATAAAAAATTACGATTATGGGACATTCTGAGGCACATGAGGGGCATTTCAATATCTCCCCCTTTGGAACATTTGTCCCCGACTATCAAAGAAACATATGTAAGAGAAGTAATTAGGAAACTCTCAGCCCGATATGAGTGCAACAGATGTACTTAAATATCATTTTCAAAAAGTTTCAAACATATACGTCAAAATCATCAAAACTTGTTATCATGGACATGTATGCATGAAAAAATGACATGGGGCTGAAATTCAAGGCATGAAATCATATATAGGACTTAATTTGTTAGCTTAAGCTTGAATGGGGTAAAAGAGGTATGGATATCGCTTCTTCATGTCTGTTTTGGCTCCCCAAGGGACACTTTTGACTTTATGATTCTTCCTCAACCTCACTCCTAATAAGCCTTATTTTCTCTATTGCATCCATTACCAAGTCTGGTTTAATTAAAACCATCTGATCAATAAATCTCCCTCAAATATACAACATTAGGCACCCACAACCTACCTTGGTACCTAAGGACACTATCTCCCCCTTAGGAGACAACCTCCACTTTATCATCCTTCACCAAAGCCTTCAATTCTAGCAAGACGGATTCGAGGTCTTGTTCCGAATTAACTTCCTTAATCAAAGAAGATTACGAACCACCAACACCCCTGTACCACCATTTCAACTTCACCCCACCTTACCTCAAACTTAGATAATCGGTAAACTTCTCTAGCCACCTCCTTGTTACCCCAAATTCACACTTTTCATATTTAACAAGCAATCTCTCATCCCTCAAGATTTGCATCATCACCCTCAAGTGATTCTCCAGCTCTTCTTTACTCCAAAAATAAATCAATATATCATCACTAAAACAACCACAATCATATCAAGGTAGGGTTTAAAGGACCTATCTAGGAGATCCTTAAATATAGGTGACGCATTAGACAAGCCAAAAGACATTACCACAAATCAAAATGCTCATTCCTAGTATGAAAAGCCATTTGGGGATGTCATATTCTCTCACCCTCACTTGATGGTACCCGGACCGAAGATCAACCTTAGAAAAATGACTAGCCCCTATCAGGAAGGACATCAAGAAGTCAGTGACCACCAGAACCGACTCAATAGGAATGACATTAGACTCAACATCTCTAACATTTATGGGATGGTAAATGCAACCCTTTGGGATCAATTTGGGCCATAAGACATGAAATGGACCAACCTTTAACTATCACTTTACAACCTCTCACTCAAGTATGGGTTTATTAGGGAATTGAAATCCAACTTTACGGGTTCCACAATCAATGGAAGTATGATATGTATGTACCAATCCACCCCAAGAATAATCTCAAAACCCACCGTGCCATGTTCAAAAAAATCAGAAGACAAGACTTTATGCATGAGACATCCCAGAAAATGCCCAAAATGTGCCTTAGAAATGCCCATATTCATAATTTTCATATATCTCAAAATTCGTGTGTGATATCAAAAATCTGACTCCATATTCGTGATCAAGGAGAAATATTGAGTGGAAAATGCGTCTAACACCAATTTTAGAGCAATTGTATCAAAATTTCATTTTCCAAAAATTACAAAAAATAGAATCGATCCGCGCCCTTGGCGCGATGCGGCCAGGGCGCGGACCTGTATTTTTTTTTTGGCCAATTTTTCTTATGGTCCAAGGCTTTGAGGCATCTGGCCTAAGCCTTCCCATACATAAAAACACCTATACATAGGCATTTTTCAATCCCATGTCATACAAGATATTTTCCAAAAACTCTCTCTAACACTTAAACAAATATTTCACCCAAATTCTAGCATTCCAAACTCATTCCGGATCTACGAATTTCATTCAAGCTTCAACTTCTCAATCAAATATTCATCAAGGAAATTTCCAAAGTTTGGTATATGGGTTTCAACAATTGAGTCTTTTCACCCATAGTGTCCACCCTTCCTCTTTACATAAATTGCACATTCTAAGTTGATTTACTTATGGGTCATACTTATTATGAATTTAGGAATAAACTATGTTGGGTTTTCATAAAATTGTAACTGTCTAAGCATGTTTTGAGCTATAAATGTATGATCCGTTATATGATTTAGTGAGGGGTTATGATGTAACTTGCATGAGTTATTACCAAGTATTGGTGGGTTGATTTATATTATGTTTTCTCACCTAATTTCACTCTTGAATTGCATGATTTTGAACTAGTGTTGGACACCCGCCAAGTGTTTGATAAAATGTCTGGTTTAGGACTCTTGAGTTATTGATGATCTATTGCATAACCTATGTGTCAATTGACTATATGATGATAAAAGGAATATATTTTTTTGTTGATTTCATGAAAAGTATCTATAGTGTTGCAAGTGAACACACCTTGTTGAGGGAGTTCTATGCCTCAATCATCTTGTCGAGGGGTCCTACACCCGTACTACGATGTTGAGGGGTATACACTATGACTACCTTGTTGGGGGGGGGGGTGCAAGGCCTGTACTACCATGTTGAAGGGTATATCCATTTACCACCTTGTCGAGGGTGCTAGGCCCATAGTACCAACTAAGGGGTAGATACCTCAATCACCTTCCAAGGGGGTACTAGGTCTTAGATTCCAAGTATTAGATGCTTGGTCTATGATGATGGTCTGTTCTTATACATTTACTATGTTCTATACATGCATGTTTTATTTGAGCATTAATCATGCATGCTTTATTGTTATAATGCTTCTAATGCCTATGTATATGCATTTTTACTATGTTTCTTATCTCTTGTGACATTTCATCCTACATATTTAGTACATTCAAATGTACTAATGCATACTCTATGCCTATATAATGTTACCATGTAGGAACTGGAGCTCCACTTCATCTTCCTCCTCCTCCACGTTGCTAGTACTATATCTTAAAACTAGTTTAGTAAGTCCTTAACTCCGAGGACAATAGCTATTGATCCTATGTTATGTAAAGACTCTTTTCTTTGTTTAGATTCTAATGAGTATGAGGGTGCCCGAAAAGTTGTCTTGGCCCCCGCCCAATATATAGAGGTGTATTTATGCTTTAAGCTTTAACTCCTTTGATGATTTATGCTATTAAAGACTTCCGTTAGTTCCTTTATCCTTATTTATATTCTCTTATTGTTGTTTGATTGCTTTCGTGACCAGGGATGTCTAAATGATATGCTAAGAGGCATGTTTGGGGTCCTTTTGGATTCCCATTCGCCGTGTCACATCTAGGACCTAGTCTTGGATTGTGACAAACTTGGTAAGAGGCTTATTCATGTTGATTAGAGTCTTATTCATCGTTGTGAAGTGCACCACAACTATTACTAAGAGGCTATGAGGAGTTTTAGGAAATATTTCCTATCTTCTTGATCCATGTCATGTTGTAGAAGTTAAATTTTTTCCCAAGTGAATATTCTTTGCTATGCTAGATCATTCCTATCCCAAGAGGAAGAAGAGCTCATATACCCAAAGAACGATCGACTCATGAAGTGTTTCGGGATGCTATTTCCATGTTAGCTCAAGCTATGACTAATCAAATCAACTAACTAAGGGGCCCAAGCCTCTTATGCTCCTACTCCAGCATCTAGGGTAAGGGATTTCATAAAGATGAACCCACCATAGTTTCATGGTCCTAAAATGGATGAGGACCCTCAAGAATTCATTGATGAGGTGTACAAAATGTTGTCTATAATGGGTGTTAGATTGGAGGAGAAAGCATAGTTGGTGGCCTACCAACTCAAAGGGGTGGCCCAAATATAGTTTGTTCAATGGAAGGAGGAGAAGTAAAAGAACAATGTGATCCTTTGGGAGGAGTTTAAGGCGGCATTTGAAGTAAACTATGAGTGTGAGGGAGTATGCCTCAATTTCAACCAACTCTCTAAATATTCTTCACAATTGGTGGCTAAGCCAAAGTCTAGAATGAACAAGTTTGTGATGGGTGTATCTGATTTGGTGAATGAAGAGTGTTGTGCCGCCATGTTGATAGGAGATATGGACTTGTCCTGCCTCATGACTTATGCCGAGTAATTGGAGGGGGAAAAGTTGAGAAAAAGAAGAAGTGGTGAGGCTAAGAGGGCTCATTTTGAAGGAAGGTTTCAAAGTCCCAAAGGTGGTCGATTTCATCAAGGCCAAGTGTTTTCAAATGCTCCTAATAGAAGGTTTGCTAATAACAACCCAAGGCCCCAAGGAAGTGGTACTATGGTGCCCAATGCTATGTGCCAAGATGTGGTAGAGGCCATAACGACCCATGTTTGAGGGACACTAATGGATGCTACAGTTGTGTGGAAGTGGGTCCCAAGAAGATTGATTATCCTCGTAATCAAAATAAGGGTAGAGATGGTCGTCCATAAACCCTGGGTGCAAATGCGATTCCTTTGGGAAAGAGAGATCAGCAAGGTGGTGCACCAAGACACAATCGGTTTTATGCTCTTCATAAGAGGCAAAGGGTAGAAGAGATGCCCGATGTCATCATCAGTATGTTAAAAGTCTTTGGTTTTGATGTGTGTGCATTGATAAATCTGGGTGCCACTCTTTCTTTTGTTACTCCTTTTATTGCCAAAATGTTTCCTATTTAACCCGAATTCTTATGTGAGCCATATGAGGTGTCTAATCCCATTGATGCATCCATTGTTTCTAGAATGGTCTATAGAAATTATTCCATTTTTTATTTTGCATAAACTATTGCCTTGCGATTTTGTTGAGTTGGATATGGTGGATTTTGATGTCATTCTTGGGATGGATTGGTTGCATGTATGTTATGCCTTTATTGATTGTAGAACCCATAGGGTCAAGTTTCAATTCCCTAATGAATCCATCCTTGAGTGGGAGAGTCATGATGTGGTGGTCAAGGGTAGGTTTATTTCTTGCATTAAAGCCCAAAAGTGGATTTCTAAGGAGTGCCTCTATCTTCTTGTGAGGGTTAGGGATGTTGAGTCCAAAGTCCTTCCTATAGAGTTGGTTTCGGTGGTGAATAAGTTCCTTGATGTCTTTCCTAATGAGCTTTTCGATGTTCTTCGCAAAAGGAAAATAGATTTTGGCATAGATCTCCTTCCCAATACCCAACCAATTTCCATTCCCCCTTACTGCAGTGTCCGACGGAGTTGAAGGAGTTGAAAGAGCAATTGAGAGATTTGTTGGAGAAGGATTTCATTCAACCCAGCCAATCACCTTGGGGTGCAGCAATGTTGTTTGTGAAGAAGAAGGATGGTTCTCTTAGAATGTGTATTGGTTGCTGGCAACTTAATAGAGTCACCATCAAGAGTAAGTATTCTCTACCAAAGATTGATGATCTTATCGACCAACTTCAAGGGGCTAGTCACTTCTCTAAGATTGATCTTTGGTCTGGGTATCACCAAGTGAATGTGAGGGAGTGTGACATTCCCAATATGACCTTACGGACTAGATATGGGCACTATGAATTTGCGGTTATGTCTTTTGGGTTGACAACTGCACCGACTGTCTTCATGGATCTTATGAATATGGTCTTCAAGCCCTACTTTGATTTGTTTGTGGTGGTATTTATTAATGATATCGTGATCTACTACCATAGTGAGGAGGAGCATGTGGCTCACTTGAGGGTGGTACTACAAATCACGAGGGATGAGAAGTCATATGCAAAATATGACTAATAAGAGTTTTGGTTGAAAGAGGTTGCCTTTCTAGGTCATGTGGTGTCGAGTAATGGTATAAAGGTGGATCCTAAGAAAATGGAGGTAATTAGTATTTCTCCTAGACCTTTAATTCCATCAGACATTAGAAGTTTCTTGGGCTTAATGGGTTATTACCAGAGGTTTGAGAATGGGTTCTCTTCTATTGCTTTTCCCATGACTAAGTTGACCCAAGAGAAGGCTAAATTTGTGTGGACCGATGAGTGTGAAAAGAGTTTCCAAACTTTGAAAGATAAGCTTGTCTCCACTCCTGTCTTGTCTCCACCAATAAGGATGTAAGGGCTTGTTTTGCATTGTGATGCATCATGAATTGGTTTGAGTTGCGTTTTAATGCAAAAAAGTAAGGTGATAGCTTATGCCTCGAGATAAGTTAAGGTGCATGAAAAGAATGATCCTACCTATGATCTTGAGTTGACCGCCGTGGTATTTGCTTTGAAAATTTGGCATCATTATTTGTATATGGTGCAGTTGATTTATTTATCGAACATAAGAATCTCCAATATGTGTTCACCCAAAATGATCTCAACTTGAGACAATGAAGGTGGTTAGCTTCTTCAGGATTATGATATGAGTTTGCATTATCCCCCGGTAAGGCAAATGTTATGGCTGGTGCTTTGAGTAAGGTGTCTATGTGTAGCCTAGCACATGTTGATGATAGGGTCAAGGAGGTAGCTAGAGCGATTCATCGCTTGGCTAGATTAGGAGTTAGGTTGGAGGAGGTTGATAATGGTGGTATTGTGGTTGTTGATGGCTCAAAATCTTCATTGATTGAGGAGGTCAAGGAAAAGCAAGATCTTAAAGTCACCTTGTTAGAATTGAAGGCCTTGGTGGGAGATGGTGAGGTGGATGTTTTCTCCGAAAGGGGAGATGGTGACCTTAGGTACCAAGGTAGATAGTGTGTACCTTGTGTTGATAACTTAAGAGAGAAGATTCTTGATGAGGGTCATAATTCTTTCTATTCTACTCACCCATATTCTACCAAGATGTATAGAGATTTGAGGGAAGTGTTTTGGTGGAGTGGTATGAAGAGAGATATTGGTAAGTTTGTGTCTGATTTCAATAATTGCCAACAAGTCAAAACCAAAGATTGAAGGTCAGGTTACCTAATCTATGATATAAAGATTCCTACTTGGAAGAGGGAGGAAATTAACATGGACTTTATGGTTGGGTTGCCTAAGAATAGAAAGCATTTACTCCATTTGGTTTATAGTTGATAGAATGACAAAGTTGTCTAATTTCCTACCGGTTAAGACTACTTATGGTGCCGAAGATTATGCTAGACTGCACATTCATGAATTGGTTAGATTGCATGGGGTGCCCTTGTCTACCATATTGAATCGTGGTTCTCACTTCACTTCTCACTTTTGGTGGTCTTTTGAAAGAGGTCTTGGTACCAAGGTTAAGCTTAGTACGACCTTTCAGCCTCAAAGGAATGGTTAAACCAAAAAGAACTATCAAGATTCTTGAGGATATGCTTAGATCTTATGTATTTGAGTTTAAGGGTAGTTGCGATAATAATCTTCCACTCATTAAGTTTGCTTACAACAGTAGCTATCATTCTGGCATTGGTGTGGCTCCTTTTGAGGCTCTTTATGGTAGACATTGTAAGTCCTCAGTTGGATGCTTTGAGGTTTGGGAGATGGCTTTATTGGGTATGAATCTGGTTATGGAGGCCATGGAGAAGGTAAGGTTTATAAGAGAAAAATTGAAAACAGTCCAAAGTCGTCAAAAGTCCTATGCTGATATGAGGAGATCCTGAATTTAAGGTTGGTGATTGGGTCTATTTTAAGGTCTCACTCATGAAGGGTGTGGTTCATTTTGGTAAGGAGTGTAAATTGGGTCCAAGATTTTTCGGTCCTTATAGAGTGTTGAGGAGTATTGGTAAGGTGGCCTATGAGTTGGAGTTACCCAATGATATGAATATGGTCCATTTGCTCTTTCATGTGTCTATGTTGAGGATGTGTGTGGGTGACCCAAGTGCCATTATGCCTCTTGATGTTATGGGTATTTTTGAAGAAAATTTGACTCATGAAGAGGTTCCTGTAGAAATTTTAGATAGACAAGTGAAGAGGTTGAGGAATAAGGATGTTGCTTCTATCAAGGACTTTTAGAGAAACCAACAAGTTGAGAGTGCTACGTGGGAAGTTGAGATGAACATGCAAAAGTGAGATCCCTATCTCTCCATTCTACTCAAGCCTAAGGTACTAATTCAAGTCCCTTATGTGATTTCAAGTTTTATGTTTCAGCCCTTATGTCATTGCATGCATTCATGTCTATCTTGACAAGTTCATGGTGATTTTGATACTTATATGAGATTTTGAAATGATGTTTAAGTACATTGTTGCATTCATGCATTGGGCTGAACTCATCTTGATTATTTCTCTCATATACTTTTTTTGATATATGGGGATGAATGTTCCCAAGGGGGAGATATTGAAACGCCCTAAAAGTATTCGAAAATATGCCTCGAAAATGCCCAAATTCATAATTTCCATATATCTCAAAATCCGTGTGTGAAATCATAAATCCAACTTCATATTCGTGATCAGGGAACAAAATTGAGTCAAAAATGGGTCTAACCCCGATTTTAGAGCAACTGTACCAAAATTTCATTTTCCACAAATTATGAAAAACAGAATCGATCTGCACCCCTGGTGCGACGCGGACAAGGCACGAACTTGTATATTTTTTGTCTAGTTTTTCTTACTTTGGTCTAAGGCTTTGAAGCCTTAGGCCTAAGCCTTCCCATGTGTAAAAATACTTATACTTAATTATTTTCAACCTCATATCATATAAGACATTCCCCAAAACCCTCTCCAACACTTAGACAAATATTTCACCCAAATTCTAGAATTTCAAACTCATTTCGGATCTAAGGATTTCATTTAGTCTTCAAGTTCTCAATAAAAATCTTCATCAAGGAGATCTCGAAAGTTGAGGTATGTGGGTATCAAACATTGGGTCCTTTTATCCATGGTACCTACCCTTCCTTTTAACATAAATTGCATGTTCTAAGTTGATTTGCTTATGGATCTTACTTATTATGAATTTGGGTATAAACTTTGTTGGGGTTTTATAAAATTGTGACTATTTAAGAATGTTTTGAGCTGTGAATCTATGATCCATTATGTGATTTGATGTGGGGTTATGATGTAAATTGCATGCGTATATTACCAAATGTTGGTGGGTTGATTTACATCAAGTTTTCTCACATGATTTTACTCTTGAATTTCATGATTTTGAACTAGTGTTACACACCCGCCAAGTGTTTGATAAAATGTCCGATTTAGGGTTCTTAAGTTATTGATGATCTACTGCATGACCTATGAGTCAAGTGACTATATGATGGGGAAAGGAATGTATTTTTGTGTTGATTTCATGAAAAGTATCTATAGTGTTACAAGTGACCACCCCTTGTTGAGAGGGTGCTATGCCTCAATCGCCTTGTCGGGGGGTGCTAGGTCCGTACTATCATGTTGAGGGGTATATACCTTGACTACTTTGTCAGGGGTTGCTAGGCAAATACTACAATGTTGAGGGGTATATACCTTGACCACCTTATCGGGGGGTACTAGGCTTGTACTACCATATTAAGGGGTATATACCTTGACCACCTTGTTGGGGCTGCTAGGCCCGTATAGCCAAATGAGGGGTAGATACCTCAATCACCTTCCAAGGGGGTGCTAGTCCTTGGATTTAAAGTATTAGATGCTTGGTCTATGATGATGGTCTCTTCCTACACATTTACTATGTTCTATACATGCATGTTTTACTTTGAGCATTGATCATGCATGCCATATTGTTATAGTGCTTCCTAATGCCTATGTATATGCATTTTGACTATGTTACTTATCTCTTATGGCATTGCATCCTATATACTTACTACATTCAAATGTACTAACATATACTCTATACCTACATGATCTTACCATATAGGAACCGAAGCTCCACTTGATCATCCTCCTCCTCCACGTGGCTCGTACTATCTCTTGAAGCTAGTTTGGTGAGTCTTCAACTCCACGGACAATAGCTATTGATCCTATGTTATGTAAAGACTCTTTTCTTTGTGTAGATGCTTATGACCATGAGAGTGAGTCCGAAAAGTGGTCTTGGTCCCTGCCCAATCTATGTTAGAGGTGTTGTTGGACAACTCTGACTCCTTTGATGATTTATCCTATGAAAGACTTCCCTTAGTCCCTTTATCCTTATTTATATTCTCTTATTGTTGTTTAATTGCTTCCGCGACCACGGATGTGTAAATGATATGCTACAAGGCTTGATTGGGGTCCCTTTGGGTTCCCATTCGCCTTGTCCCGTCTAGGCCCTAGGCTTGGGTCATGACAATGCAATAATGAAAGAAATAGTGGCACCCGGGTCTGCCAAAGCATGCACATCACAATCAAGAACCTTTAACAAACTAGTAACAACATCAGGCACCTCATCCCCTCCTTACCTCCCTTGAAGAGCATAGAACCGATTATGTCATGGGGCACCCCCTTGGTGGCGAACTTGAGTTCTTTGATCAACATGACCATCTTGGTCTTAAGGTTAACCACCTTTACCTCTTTTTCTAGCATATGACAATCAACTAGGTTGTGAGCCACTTCACCACAACCATAACAAGCATTGGTTTTCCTTAAGCATGGACCACCATGGTTTCTCCCACATCTTTGACACTTGAGTTTAGTCCTCCCACCATTTTCATCTTGACACCTTGAGTTAGACACCCCATCAATAGCCAATCACTTGTTTGAAGCATTGGAGGACTCTTGACCTTGGAAGCCACCATCAAATCAAGCCTTCTTGGACTCTCACCTCCCCTCTTCCTAAGCTTCTCCCCCTCAAGTTTTTTAGCATATGTCATGAGCCAAGACAAATCCATATCGCCTACAAGCATCATGGTATGGTAGTCTTCATTGACCAAGTTGGACACCCCTGACACAAAATTGTTCATTCTTGAATTAGGTTCAACGACAAATTGTGGAGTATACTTGGTGAGCTTGTTGAACTTGAGGGCATACTCCCTTACACTCATGGAACCTTGCTTAAGATTCATGGACTCCATCATTTTAGCCTCTATCAACTCAATAGGGAAGAATCGATTGAGTAAGGCAACCTTTATCTCTTCCAATGGAATAGTATCATGATTTCCTCTCTCCATCTTCCATTGTACAAACCAAATTTGAGCCACACCTTTTAGTTGGTGGGCCTCTAGTTCCACCTTCTCTCTGAATCTACACCCATGATGAATAGCAACTTATACACCTCATCTATGAACTCTTGGGGATCTTCCTCTACCATGGACCCATGAAACTCCAGAGGGTTCATTCTTATGAAATCCCTCAACCTTGAGGCTAGAGTAGGAGCATGAGTAGCTTAGGCCCATTGGTTTAATTGGCGGGTCATTATATGTGCCAACATAGTGATGGCTTTCTGGAACTCAACTTGAGTGGCCCCTCTCCTAGAGGGGCTTGGTGAGTCGGACCCTCCTCAAGTGTGCGACCCCTCTGAGGTCTTCCTCTCTATAGCAGCATGATCTAGAAGAGCAAATAACATTTGTTAGGGGAAAAATTTTATATTTTGATCTATAGCACGATATAGACCATGAGAAGTGAAACATTTCCTAAAATGCCTCATAGCCTCCCATTCATAGTTGTGGTGTGCTTCACAATCATTAATAAGACTCTATTCGATGCGGCGTGTTGGATTTACAAGGACAATTAACAACTTATTCCTTTATACCAAGTTTGTCACAACCCAAGCCTAGGGCCTAGATGTGACACGATGAATGGTGAACCCGAGGGGACCGCAAAGAAACCTCTTAGCATATCAATCAAACATCCTTGGTCGCGGAAGAAAAATAACCACTTCAAGATATCATAAAAATGGAAGTGGGACTATAGGAAGTCTTAATACTCATAAAAGCAATAAAGGAGTCAAACTCATATCATAAATACGTCATAATATCCAATAATACCTCTATCTTTGAATGGAGCGGAGGCCAAGATACTTTTCGGGCTCACACACAATAAAAAGTGTTTAACATAAAGAAGTCCCAAAATAGAAAAGTAACGTAGAAGGTGTGCTCGGACTTGAGGACTTACCAATGCTTCTCTTTGAAGTACCGAACTAGCCATGTGGAGGATGATAAAAAAGAGCTCCAGTCCCTACATGGTAATATCATGTAGGCATAGAGTATGCGTTAGTACGCTTGAATGTACTATGTATGTGGGATGCAATGCAACAATTCATATTCCAATATAGTCAAAATGCATAATCATAGGCAATGGATAAATATAATCGTAATATGGCATGCATGATTAATGCTCGAAGTAAAACATGCTTGTAAAACATTAAACGTGCATAATACGTAATACATATGTAGGAAGGTACCTTAACCAACATTTTCCAAGCAAACTACAACTTGGAGTTCGAGGCATGACACCCCCTCGACAAGGTGACCGAGGCATGACACCCCCCTCGACAAGGAGGCCGAGGCATGACATCCCCTCAACAAAGTGATTGTGAGGTATGACACCCCTCGACAAGGTGCCCAAGGCATGACACCCCCTTGACAAGGTGTGGCCTACTTACAAAGGCAAGGCAAATATAATAACATGATAACATGAGAGTAGATTATAATTATACATGAACCCTTGCTATAATGTGAATGGCTCACAAGAGGTAAAAACCTTGAAATAAAGCTTAGCTTGTAAATTGCAAAATCATAGATAATTTTCATGAATTAAATACATAATTTAAAGCCCTTAATCATTATATAGTTACTTGACTTGTGAATCATGAAATAGATCATCAATAACTTCAGAATTCTTGACTTGACATTTTATCAAACACTTGGTGGGTTCATGATACTAGTTCAAAATCATCCAATTCGAGAGTGAAATAAAATGAGAAAACTTAATGTAAATCAACCCACCATCATGTAGTAAAAATTCCATGTAGGGTACCTTGAAATCCATTACAAAAGTTCATGATAAAGCATAGCTTCATAGCTCAAAATATGCATAGTTCCAATATATATAATCAAATCATTGTATAAGCTTGAAATAGATAGTCATGCATAATCACTTAATATTTCATAAAACCCCAACATGATTCATGCTCATATTTCATAATAAGTGATACCCATAAGTAATACAACCTTAAAACATGCAATTTTCATAAAAAGAAAGATATGGCTCCATGGTTAAAAGACCCAATGGATGAAACCCACATACCTTAAACTTAGGTTTTCTTGAGGTGAGCTTGACAAAAACTTGAAGTTTGGATTATATCCTTGAGTCCCAAAATTAATTTTGAAATCCTTGAATTTTAATGGGATATTTGGTAAAGTCTTAGGGAGGTTTTATAGAGGGTTTTCGAGTGATATAAAGTTGTAAAATGGCTAAGTATGAGAGACACGTTTAAATGGGCTTTGGGCTATTACCCCAATGCCCTTGGTTGGAACAGAAAAACCAAGAAAAATGTTGCACTGGTGTGTGTCCAATCCACAATGTGAACGAAACGCGGAGGAGCAACAAACACTAGTCGCGCACTTGGCACAATGTGGCCAGGGCACAGACAGACATTGTCCCGCAAAAAATTACCGAAAATTATTTTTTACTACAGGTCTTCTAAATCCAAGTTATATCCATTCCCCACTATATTTTGTCCCCTGATCAAGAATATGAAGTCTGATTATCAAAATCATGCACAAATTTTGAGATATATGTAAATTACAATTATGGGACATTTCGAGGAACATGGGAGGCATTTGAAATTCCATATGGTAGGGAAAAACTTAGTTAGGATTCTGAGTTCATAGAGGGAGTGTATTTTCATGCCTAAAGTCCCTTTAAGGTGGACTGGCACCCGTTGCCAATAATGCTCGGGAGAACCAACCTATATCTATGCGCTTGCTATACATATTATAAGGGATTTCTACACTCAACATGCTTTAAGTAGGTAAATAGTAATAACAAGCCAAAAGGAAATGCATATGGCTACGCCGTTAGTGCCACATTGTCTAAAGTACGAGATATGACCACACTTTAATTTACATAGTCTACAAAGCCTCTAGATAAGAAAAAATATTTAATAAGGGTCGAGATAGGCCTCGCTTTGACTAGCTATACAGTACAAAAATATAAGCTCTAGATGCACAAAGTTCCAAAGCAACATGGAGCTTGGTAACAACAGTTGGAAATTTTGTACTCCTACTAGGGAGAGCTACTAGCATCTGTACCTATAGCATGAGATGCAGGTCCCCCGCAAGGGACGTCAGTACGCGATAATGTAATGAATATGTAAGGTAGAAAATATTGTATATGAAGTAACAAGTCAAATGAAACTATGTACTGGTGTAGGATAAGAGACCATCTTTAGTTATACCGTGGGATCATGTATTTTATGTTCTTTTTATTACTTTACCTTTACTGTATAACTTGTGCACAACATGTAATACAAATGACCCGCTGATCAGTGGTAAATCTATATCGGGATCAGCCCTGGCTAGGCTTTTCCTTTCACCCCTTGGGCTACCTCCCGTGATAGGTTCGACCCTGACTAGGTTATTTTTCCACCCCTTGGGTTACCACCAATCAACCAACAATATACTTTACTTTATGTTTTAATTACCTTCGAGATGATTCTTTTGGTGGTTGTAATATCGGAGTTGTAGGACTGTAGATACAACATATGGCATCTAAATAATCACAAAAGATAACACCATAATGAAAGGAGTAGGTTACACAAATAATGAAATGCATAGGAGGTAGAACAACACATGAATTTTATTTAGTAGAACAAACTTGTGTATCTTGGTATCCAACTATGAATGCAGATTTGAAGGTGACTATGCATAGGACCATATGAACATGTGAAAGACTTGAGACAGTTAAATAGCTGTGTCGGAGTTGGTAAGTTCCTTTATGTGCCAAGGAGGGATCTATGTTTCATGCCAAAGTAGTCTTACATACCTTGTTATACGACCTTGTTATTACCTCAAGATAACATTGTCTTCCTCCAAATATTTATCTACAACATTGTAGGTGATAAAACTAGCATTAACAGCCAATAGATACATCTTGGCAGCCCAATCTTATATAAAAAAAATAACATACGGGCAGCAAGCGGATAATTATAAACCCGATCGTATTCTTTCAACTGTTCCGTCCCTAATCATATTTTCTAGTAAATATTATCATATACATATCATGTTCAGCTTGTTTTAGTGCCATAACTGTCTTACAATAACCCACAAAGCGCAATACATAATAATTCTATGCAACATACAAATAGGCGGCATAACGTTACATTCCTTCGCTACATTTTGACGTTAACAATTCCAAACATGTTCAACTTTAACCAAAATATCCCCACCATATCTACTCATAAATCTAGTCCTAAAATAATTCAAAAATAGTCCTCAAAATAGGTGGAGGATGTGAGACCATAGTCCTCAATCAATCAGCCCACAAGATCCTATTACGAGCACAATTACGATATCACACAATAACTCACTTTTATGGACTGTAAAAATGGTTTAGAAGCCTTTATACATCATTATAGAACCAATAATCATTACGAAAATTTGCCTCTCTTTATAATACATCCAACCAAAAAGAGCAAAGCTTCCAAATAAACAAGAAAATTGTACAATAACTTTTGGAACACATATTGTCCAACAATTTCAGCAACAATATAATCAGCTTACCCTCTTGTTTTTACATAATAAAACCATACTAAAAACATAGGTAAATTTTCTTGCCATTAACTTCAAGGTGTAGTGCTTCTCCAAGAACCCTGAAAGTCTCCTTGTGGCTGCTTTGCTAGGTTAAGAAAGTATAGAGAGAAAGCTTGTGAAAGTTGATTTTTTTTTGAAGTTAAGAATGACTTAAAGGTGATACTTGTAAGCCTTTCTAAAGGATACTTTGGTAGAATTTCTTGTGTGGTTTAAGCCTCATATTATCAAGGTAGTGATCCAGCAGCTTGGACCTTTCACTTGGGACTAATTTGGTTTCAAAGTTGATAGGCCTTGGCTGCCCATTTCCTAATTTCTCTTTTCTTAGTTTGGGGCCAAATAGTCAAGTGGGTTTTGATGTAGTTGGCCCCTTTTTATATTCTTCATTAGATGAAAATAAAGTCCATTTATGATGCTAAAACACGGGCTAAAGTTACACCCTTACACAGACTTTATCCATAATTGGACTTGGACAACTTTGACGTTGGGCCTCGTCTCCATTTGGCTAGCAAATTTAAGCTAAGCAAGCAGGTGACTCACTTGCTAACTTCCTAAGTCCTACAAGTACCTCACTTCTCTCACTTCATTTATAGTCGTGGTCTCTTCAATTTGACTTAAAACTTATTCACACTTGACCCTCTTTAGCATTGACATACATCGCCCTCTAATTTCAGATTCAATCACTTTTAAAAATTGGCGCTAATTTGAAAAGTTATATCATGTTGCATTTGCATAGTACTAGTATTGTACTATGTGGGATGTTACATGTATGTTAAAACCCATCTTTAGATAGAAGTCCCACATCAACAAAACACAAGAGAGATGCTGGGATATAAGTAAACAATCATTACTTACTAGCGATGCATTTTAAAATGGCGAGGGACTAGGCCTAAAATGGATAATATTACTAGTAGATTGTGTGGTTACAGAATATTGGATCGAAATACCAGGAGGCTCCACTACATAATATTGAGATCATGCTTTCTATTGTCTTTATCTGACTATTATTAGTTAAGGTTGTTTCTATCATCAATATTTTAATCTTGAATTGTTGTAATCTCTTATTTCAAATTTTTTAATATACTTAATTATTGAATCTTTATGTGTTACTATCCTCAAATTTTGACCTTTTACTACTACATTATCTTGTTTAATGTCGTTCTTGTCCTCAATTCTTGAATGTTGGGTTATTGCAATCTCTTATTTCAAATTTGTTACTATCCTCAATTATTGAACATTGATTTGAAACAATAATTTTGACTTTTGACTGCTAAATTATCTAATTTTAAGGTTGTTATTATCCTCAATTCATGAAGCACAATTCCTCTAATCGCAATCTTCTATTAAATAGTCCACGACCTCTCCTTTTCCCTCCTCTATTTACATTTATTATAGCCAAAGAATTTCTCATGATTCATATCAAGTTAATATCAATCTCTACTTTTATAGGATTTTTGTTTTTGGAAAAGTCTGTCGTGGTGTAGATCTCCATGCTTATCTTCTTTCCTATGTCATGTTTTTTGGCTTCAGTTGTTGATTTTAGTGAGATCTAATAGCAATTTGTCATAAATTATATCTTTGTCTGAAGTTTGTATCATTCCATACTATTACATCTATACTTCTGACTATATAAACATAAGGGATGAATGTTAAGTGAAAAGGGTATGAACTAATTTCACTTACCGACTCTAAAGGTGCCTAAAAGCTTCATCTACTACATTTGGTTCCTATACATGAAAAGATTATTTTGAAATATTATTCAAGAGATTTTTTGTTGTTATGTATTAAGTATTTTAGATTATAATTGTTATAATCTATACCTGAGAAATCTTCCTCCGGTGACCTTGTGCTTTTATAGGCTTTACTAAATTCAAATCTTTCTAAAGATGCTTTTCTGTGTATTCAGGATTTTCTAGTTTTGCATCCTTAAGCTTAGTTTACTTTATAGATTTTAATACTTGACGCATGTGATGATGGAGGCCATATTTGTTTCTTCTGGCACTAATATTCTATCAAAATATAACATATTTGATGCCTAAAACTTAGGATTTTGTGTGTTCTCAATGCGACATTTATGTTTTTTTATGTTCTTTTGTGTTTATTTTTGTAGGAATACATGTTGGCTTAATTTTGGGAAGAATTGCAGATTTTTGCTGATTTTATGACCTACGGGATCCTTTACAAGTCGTAGCCTTGTGTACGAATCGTAGAGGTGGTCTCGTACGTACTTCCAGTGTTCAAGAGCAAAGTCTGAAAATGTGAAGTTCAGTTATACAAGCCCCGGGTATGAGCCATAGTCCATTCTACGGGTTGTAAGGTTGGGTGTCGTAGCAAGTTCCAATGTTGATCAAGTTTGGACTAAGCAATGCTAGTGTAGACTACGAGAAAGGAGTACAAGATGTAGACCAGACTAATAATCATAGAGGCTAATCATAGCAGTGATGTCCAAAAAGTAAGATGCTGACCACGAAAGCCCAATTATGGCTCATAGGGCACACTACGAGTCGTAACTGTGAGTCATAATAGATGCCGACCAGATTTTCTAATTAAATTAGGGACTTATTTGTAAATACTATAAATAGTATATTTAGGTTTTTTGCCACAAACTTTCAGATATTTTGAGGGACAACACAGAGAGACTTAGAGAGCATGAAAGTTTAGAGTAGCTTTTAGGGTTTATCTTTGGAGACTCAAATTTGGAGATTAGATTCACTTGTCGATTCACTTCATCTTTCAAGCTTGTCATTTTAAATACAAAGTGGGCTTTATTGTCCTTCGTTCTCTTTGGGTAAGTGATTAACCATGCCTTCTTTATTCATTGTTCTTTTGTTTTCCCAAGATATGAGTAGCTAAACCCACAATTAGAGTTGTGGGAACCATGAGAATCTAACTTAGAAAACCTGGATTATTTGCACTTCTTGATTTGAGAATTTGCATGTATTAGCCATATTCCTTCATTTTGCATGTTGTTTAATGGTGGCCAACATTAAACCCCGCCAAGTGTCATGATCCCGATCCAGGTAGTGATGAATAGGAAAAGGGAATGGTTAACAAAACTCGATGACATATTCTCGTCTAATAAATAAAATTTGACCAAGGAGAGGTTGACTGGGACAATGGGTAATTGTTAGTTTGGCCCACTAAGAAGGTTGGCCAATCACCATAGTGAAATTCCACCTTTACCTTCAAAAGAGGACTGGAATAACCTAAATTAACATCCTACATGCAAGGATGTGTGATAGATATGCTAAGAGGCTTGTTTGGGAGCCTTCGAGTTCCCATTCACCCGTGTCACATCTAGGCCGTAGGGTTGGGTCATGACAAACTTGGTATTAGAGAACTAGGATGTCAATGGTCCTCAGAATCCAATACATCACGTCAATTAGAGTCTTATTCATAGTTGTGAATCGCACCATAACTATGAATGGGAGGTTATGAGGCGTTTTAGGAAATGTTTCACTTCTTCATGGTCTATATCATGCTTTAGATGTAAGTGTAAGGCTTTTACCCTAATGAATGCTCTTTGATTTTTTAGATCATGCCACTTCAAAGAGGGAGAGTAAGAAGAACTCGTACATCCGAGGAGCAATTGGCCCCTCCCACTCCTCAAGCTCATCAAGGTGAAGGGGCAGCCCAAGACGAGTGCCGAAATGCTATTATATTGTTCTCTCATGATAAGACCAACCAAATTATCCAAGGGACCCAAGCCCCTCATGCTCCCATTCTGGCTTCTGGAATGAGGGATTTCACAAGAATGAAACCACCGGAGTTTCATGGATCTAAGATAGATGAGGACTCCCAAGAGTTCATAGACGAGGTGTACAAAGTGCTATCCATCATGGGGGTCAATTCAAGGGAAAATATGGAGTTCGAATCTTACCAGCTCAATGGGGTGGCTTAAATTTGGTTTACAAAATGGAAGTTGGAGAAGGGGAACGATAATGCTATCCATTGGGAAGAGTTCAAAGCTGCATTCCTCAACCGGTTCTTTCCAATCAAGCTAAGGGAAGCTAAAATGATGCAATTTATAAACCTTAAGCAAGGTTCCATTAGTGTGAGGTTGTATTCCCTCAAGTTCTAAAAACTTTCTAAGTATGCTCCCCATTTGGTAGCCGATGCAAGATCAAGGATGAACAATTTTGTTTCAGGAGTGTCCGACTTGGTCAATGAGGACTGTTGTATCATAATGCTAGTAGCTGATATGGATTTGTCCTGCCTTATGACATATGCTGAGAAACTAGAGAGAAAAAAGAAGTGGTAAGTCCAAGAGGGCTTGTTTTAAAGGTGGCTTCTGAAAATCCCCAAAAAGTGCCCGAAAATATGCCTCGAAAATACCCATAATTGTAATTTCCATATATCTCAAAATTCATGCATGATATCAAAAATCTGAAATCAATTCTTAATCAGAGGGAAAAATTGAGTGGGAAATAGGTATAACCATGATTTTAGAACAACCGTAACAAAATTTTCTTTTCCAAAAAATTCAATTTGCAGAAGTAGTGCGATTTGGCTCCGCGACGTGAAGCGATCGTGTAGTAGTGTGTATTGTTGAAGCTTTCTACGTCGGTCCAACCTTGTGGTCTTTTTCCTGAGCCTTACTAAGAATAAAGACACCTATAATTAGCCAATTTTCAACCACATATCATTCAAGACATTCCACAAAACCCTCTCTAACATTTACCCAAATATTTCACCCAAATTCAAGTGTCCCAAACTCATTCTAAATCTCAAGAAATTTATTCAAACATCAAGTTCTCATTCAAATCTTCATCAAGGAAATCTCTAAAGTAGAGGAATGTGGGTTTCAACCATTGGGTCCTTTCACCCATGGTGCCCAACCTTTCTTTTTAAATAAAATGCATGTTTTTATGTTGATTTACTTATGGGTCATTATAAACTTGATTATAAACTATGTTGTGGTTTCACAGAATGTGATTGTTTAAGCATGTTTTGAGCTATGAATCTATGATCTATTATGAGATTTGATGAAGGGTTTCAATGTATCTTTTACATGAGGGTATTGCCAAGTATTGGTGGGTTGATTTATCTTAAGTTTTCTCACATTATTTCACTTTTTAATTGCATGATTTTTAACAAGCATTGTACACCCGCCAAGTGTTTGATAAAATGTCTTGACAAGGATTCTTTAGATATTGATGATCCATTTCATGAGTTACGAATCAAGTGACTATATGATGATCAAGAGATTTCATATATGTATTGAATTCATGAAAAGTACCTATAGTTTTGCAAGTTGACCACACCTTGTTGAGGGGATGACATGCCTCAACCACTTTAATGAGGGGTGTTATGCCCATCTACCATGTTGAGGAGTATATACCTTGACCACTTTGATTGGGGGGATGCTATTACCATCTACCATTTTGAGGGTTATATACCTTGACCACTATTACGGGGGATGACATGGCCATCTACCATGTTGAGGGGTATATACCTTGACCACTATGGTGGGGGGTACATGCCTATCCCCCAATTGAGGGGTAGGCACCTCAATAACCTTCTAAGGGGGTGACATGCCTTGGATTCCATGTAATAGCTTGCTTGGTCTATCATGATGGTCTCTTCCTACATATGTAATCTATATTCTCAAGTTATATGTTTTATAAGCATGTTTTACCTCAAGCATTGATCATGTATGCCATGTTGTTATTATATCTATCCCTTGTTTATGATTATGCATTTTGACTATGTTGCCTATCTCTTTTTGCATTGCATCCTACATACTTAGTACATTCAAATGTCCTAACACATACTTTATGCCTAAAAATGTCACCATGTAGGAACCGGAGCGCCTCATCATAATCCGCCATGTGGCTAGTTTTGACATCTTGAAGATAAGCTTTGGTGAGTCCTCATGTTCGGGGACTCTAACTATGCTACTCTTGCTTATGTTATTTCCTTAAGTTGAACTCATACTACTATGAGGGTGAGCCCAGAAAGTGCCTTGGCCCTCATTTAAGTCTATGTTTAGAGGTGTTGTTGGACAAGTGTTGTAATTATGCTTTATTCTTGAATCTTGTTTGTATATGGTTATCTAAAACTTCTCTTAGTCCTTTTATCCCTATTTTTACTCTCTTGTTGTTGTTTAATTGTTTCTGCGACCAGGGATGTGTAACTATATGCTAAGAGGCTCGTTTGGGGACCCTTCAGCTTCTTATTCGGTGTGTCACATCTAGGCCACAGGCTTGGGTCATGACAAACTTGGTATCAGAGCACTAGGTTGTAATGGTCTTCTTCATCCAACACACCGCATCGATTAGAGTCTTGTGCATGGTTGTGAAGTGCACCAAAACTCTGAGTACGAGACTATGAGGCATTTTAGGAATTGTTTCCCCTTCTCTTTGATTTATGTCATGCTATTGAAGTTAGGGTAAGGTTTCCCCTATGGAATGTCCTTTGCTATCTTAGATCATGCCTATTCTGAGAGGAAGAAGACACCGCACTGCCATAGAGAAACTGGCCCCTCCCACTCCTCAAGCTCCTCAAGATGAGGGAGTAGCCCAAGAAGAGTTCCGAGATGCTATTACCATGCTAGCCCATGCATTACTAATAAAATCAACCAAGGGGCCTAAGCCCCTCATGCTCATACTCCGATTTGTAGGGTGAGAGCTTGTGTTAGAATTAACCCAACGGAGTTCCATGGGTCTAAAGTGGATGAGAGCCCTCAAGAAGTCTATTATGGGGGTTAGGTTGGAGGAGAATGCGAATTTGGCGACTTACCAACTCAAGTGGGTGTCCGAAATATGCTTTACCCAATGGAAGGCGGAGAACGAAAACAACAATATGATTCTTTGGGAGGAGTTTAAGGCGACATTTCTTAATCAGTTCTTTTCTCTTAAGCTAAGGGAGGCCAAAATTATTAAATTCATGAATTTAAAGAAAAGGTCTATGAGTATGAGGGGGTATGCTATCAAGTTCAACTAACTCTCTAACTATGCTCCATAATTTGTGGCTGAGCTAAAGTCTAGGATGAAAAAGCTTGTAATAGGTGTGTCCGACTTCGTAAATGAAGAATGTTGTTCTGCCATGTTAATAGGTGCTATGGACTTGTCCAATCTCATGGCTTATGCTGAACAATTAGAAAGGGAAAAGTCGAGAAAGAGGAGAATGGGTGAGGCTAAGAAGGCCCGTTTTGAAGGTAGATTCCAAAGTCCTAAGGGTGCCGGTTTCATCAAGGCCAAGGGTCTTCCAATGCTCCTTCTAGAAGGTTTTCTAATTACAACCCAAGGGTCCAAGGTGGTGGCATGATCCCTAATGCTATGTGCTAGAAATATGGTAGAGGCCATAATGGCCCATGCTTGAAGGATACTAATGCTTGTTTTAATATCAACAAGGGAAGAGATGGTTATCCACAAGGCCAATGTACAAATGTGGTCCTAGGGGAAGAGGAGGCCAACAAGGTGGTACCCCAAGGCACAATCGATTCCATGATCTTCTAGGGAGATAAGGGGTAGATGAGGTGTCTGATGTCTTCACCAGTTGTTAAAAGTCTTTGATTTTGATGCGTATGCATTGATAGACCCGAGTGCAAAATTTTTTATGATACTCCTTTTGTTGCCAAAAAGTTTCTTGTTAAACCCAAATTATGGTGTGAGCTATATGAGGTGTCTACTTTTCTTGGTGCATCCGTCATTGCCTAAAGGGACTATAGAAATTGTCCCATTTTCATTTTGCATAAAATGTTGCATTGTGATTTTGTTGAGTTGGATATGGCAGCTTTTGATGTCATTCTTGGGATCGGTTGGTTGCATGCATATTATGCCTCTATTTATTGCATAACCCATAGGATCAATTCCTAATTCCCTAATAAACCCTTCCTTGAGTGGGAGAGTCATGATGTGGTTGTGAAGTTTCTTGCATTAAAGCTCAAAAGTTGATTTCTAAGGGGTGTCTCTGTCATCTTGTGAGTGATAGGGATATTGAGTCCAAAGTCCTTTCCAGAGAGTCGATGCCAGTGGTTGATGAATTCCTTGATGTATTCTCTAGTGAACTTCTTGGTGTTCCTCCAGAAAAGGAAATAGGATTTGGCATAGACCTCATTCCTGAAACATAACCCACTTCTATTCCCCCTTACTGTATGGCGCCGGCAGAGTTGAAGGAGCAATTGAGGGATTTGTTGGAGAAGGGTTTTATAAGGCGTAGTCAAACACCTTGGACTGCACCATTGTTGTTTGAGATGAAGAAGTATGATACTCTTAGAATGTGCATAGAATACCGACAACTTAATAGGGTCAAAATAAAGAACAAATACCCTCTACCAAGGATTGATGACATTTTTAACCAACTTCAAGGGGCTAGTCACTTCACTAAGACTGTTCGGTCTGGGAATCACTAAGTAAAACTGAGGGAGTATGACATTCCCAAGACGACCTTCTAGACTAGGTATGGGCACTATAAGTTTGTGGTTATGTCTTTTGGGTTGACCAATGCACCGACTATCTTCATGGATCTTATGAATAGGGTCTTCAAACCCTACCTTGATTTATTTGTGGTGGTATTTATTGATGATATCTTTATCTATTCCCATAGTAAGGAGGAACATGTGAATTACTTGAGGGTGGTGTTGTAAATCTTGAGGGAGGAAAAGTTGTCTTGTATTAAAAATGTTTGTTTTGGTTTAAAGAGTTTCCTTTTCTAGGTCATATGGTGTCGGGTGATGGTATTAATGTGGATCCTAATAAGACAGAGGTGATTAGGAATTGGCCTAGACCTTTAACTCCACTGGACGTTAGAAGTTTCTTGGGTTTGGTTGGTTACTACTGGAGGTTTGTTAGTGGTTTCTCTTCTATTGCTTCTCCCATGATTAAGTTGACTCAAAAGAAGGCAAATTTTGTGTGGATCGATAAGTGTGAAAAGAGATTCCAAACTTTGAAATATATGCTTTCCTCCACTCCTATCTTGTCTCTAACGGAAGGGTTGGAAGGGTTTGTTGTGTACTGTGATGCCTCAAGAATTGGTTTGGGTTGTGCTTTGATGCAAAATGATATGATGATAGCTTATGCCGCTAGACAACTTAAGGCGCATGAAAAGAATTATCCTACCCATGATATTGAATTGGCCGCCGTGGTATTTGCTTTGAAGATTTGGTGTCACTACTTTTATAGGGTCTATGTCGATGTGTTTACCATCATAAGAGTCTCCAATATGTGTTCATCCAAAAATATCTCAACTTGAGACAAACCAGATGGTTGGAGCTCCTTAAAGATTGTGATATGAGAGTGCAATTTCACCTCGGTAAGGCTAATGTTATGGCTGATGCTTTAAGTAGGGTGTCTATTGGTAGCCTAGCTCATATTGATGATGGGGGTAAGGAGGTGTCTAAAGAGGTTCGTAGGTTGGCTAGATTTGGGGTTTGGTTGGAAGATGTTGATAATGTTGGGATGGTAGTTATTGATGTTTCTAAAGCTTCATTGGTTGAAGAAGTGAAAGCAAAACAAGATCTTGACCCCGCCTTGTAAGAGCTAAAAGCCTCGGTGAGAGATGGTAAGGTGGAGGTTTTCTCACAAGTGGGAGATGGTGCCCTTAGGTACCAAGGTAGATTGTGTGTGGCTTGTGTTGGTGACTTCAAAAAGAAGATTTTAGATAAGGCTCATAATTCTTCCTATTCTATTCACCCCAGCTCTACAAAGATGTATAGAGATTAGAGGGAAGTGTTTTGGTGGGGTGGCATGAAGAGAGATATTGATAAGTTTATATGTAGTTGTCATAATTTCCAACAAGTTAATGCCAAGCATCAAAGGTGGGTAGCCTAGCCCAAGATATAGAAATTCCCAATTAGAAGTGGGAGGAAATCAACATGGATTTTGTGGTTGGGTTGCCTGAGACTAGAAAGCATTTTGATTCTATTTGGATTGTGGTTGATAGAATGACAAAGGTGACTCATTGAGTTGGATATGGAGGATTTTGATATCATTCTTAGGATGGGTTGGTTGCATGCATATTACGCCTCTATTTATTGCAGAACCCATAAGGTCAATTCCTAATTCCCTAATAAACCCTTCCTTGAGTGGGAGAGTCATGATGTGGTGGTGAAGTTTCTTGAATTAAAGATCAAAAGTTGATTTCGAAGGAGTGTCTCTATCATCTTGTGAGGGATAGGGATATTGAGTTTAAAGTCCTTCCCAGAGAGTTGGTGGCGGTGGTTGATGAATTCCTTGATGTCTTCCCCAGTGAACTTCCTGGTGTTCCTCCAGAAAAGGAAACAAGATTTTGCATAAACCTCATTCCTAAAACTTAACCTATTTCTATTCCCCCTTACCGTGTGGTGCCAATAGATTTGAAGGAGCAATTAAGGGATTTGTTAGAGAAGGGTTTTATAAGGCCTAGTTAAACACCTTGGAGTGCACCGGTGTTGTTTGTGATGAAGAAGTATGATACTTTTAGAACGTGCATAGAATACCGACAACTTAATAGGGTCATAATAAAGAATAAATACCCTCTACCAAGGATTGATGACATTTTTAACCAACTTCAAAGGGCTAGTCACTTCACTAAGATAGATCTTTGGTCCGGGTATCACTAAGTAAAACTGAGGGAGTGTGACTTTCCTAATATGGCCTTCTGGACTAGGTATGGGCACTATGAGTTTGTGGTTATTTCTTTTGGGTTGACCAATGCATCGACTATCTTCATGGATCTTATGAATAGGGTCTTCAAACCCTACCTTGATTTATTTGTGGTGGTATTTATTGATGACATCTTGATCTATTTCCATAGAGAGGAGGAATATGTGAATCATTTGAGGGTGGCATTTAAAATCTTGATGGAGGAGAAGTTGTATGCCTTGTATGAAAAATGTTAGCTTTGGTTGAAAAAGTTTGCCTTTCTAGGTCATGTGGTGTCGTGTGATGGTATTAAGGTGGATACTAATAAGACGGAGGTTATTAGAAATTAGCCTAGACCTTTGACTCCACAGGACGTTAGAAGATTCTTGGATTTGGTGGGTTAATACTGGAGGCTTGTTAGTGGTTTCTCTTCTATAGCTTCTCCCACGACTAAGTTGACTCAAAAGAAGACAAAATTTGTATGGATCGATGAATGTGAAAAGAGATTCCAAACTTTGAAAGATAAGCTTTCCTCCACTCCTATCTTGTCTCTAATGGAAGGGTTGGAAGGGTTTGTTTTGTATTATGATACCTCAAGAATTGGTTTGGGTTGTGCTTTGATGCAAAATGATATGATCATAGCTTATACTTCTAGACAACTTAAGGTGCATGAAATGAATTATCCTACCCATGATATTGAATTGGCTGCTGTGGTATTTTCTTTGAAAATTTGGTGTCACTACTTTTATAGGGTCTATGTTGATGTGTTTACCATCATATGAGTCACCAATATGTATTCATCCAAAAATATCTTAGCTTGAGAGAAACCAGATGGTTGGAGCTACTTAAAGACGATTACATGAGAGTGCATTATCACCCCTGTAAGCCTAATATTGTAGTCAATGCTTTATGTAGGGTGTCAATGGGTAGCCTAGCTCATGTTGATGATGGGGGAAAGGAGGTGTCTAGAGAGGTTCATCGGTTGGCTAGATTTGGGGTTAGGTTGAAGAGTTTGATAATGTTGGGGTTGTGATTCTTGATGGTTATAAATCTTCATTGGTTGAATAAGTGAAAGCAAAGCAAGACCTTGACCCCGCCTTGTACGAGTTGAAGGCCTTGGTGAGAGATGGTAAGGTGGAGGTTTTCTCCCAAGTGGGAGATGGTGCCCTTAGGTAGCAAGGTAGATTTTGTGTGCCTAGTGTTGGTGACTTGAGAAAGAAGATTTTAGATAAGGCTCATAATTCTTTCTATTCTATTCACCCAGGCTTTACAAAGATTTATAGAGATTTGAGGGAAGTGTTTTGATTGGGTGGCATGAAGAGAGATATTGCTAAGTTTATATCTAGTTGTCATAATTGCCAACAAGTTAATGCCAAACCTCAAAGGTGGGTGGCCTAGCCCAAGATATAGAAATTCCTAATTGGATGTAGGAGGAAATCAACATGGATTTTGTGGTTGGGTTGCCTAAGAATAGAAAGCATTTTGATTCTATATGGGTTGTAGTTGATAGAATGAGAAAGTTGACTCATTTCCTACGATTATGACTACATATGGTGCTGAAGATTATGCTGGTTTGTACGTTCATGATTTAGTTAGATTGCATGGGGTGACTTTGTCTATCATTTCAGATCGTGGTGTTTAATTCACTTCTCACTTTTAGAGGTCCTTCAAAGGAGATCTTGGTACCAAGGTAAAGCTAAGTACGTTGTTTTACCCTCAAACGGATGGCCAAGCCGAAAGAACTATCTAAACTCATAGGATATGCTTAGAACTTGTGTTTTCGAGTTTAAGGGTAGTTGGGATGAACATCTTCTACTCATTGAGTTTTCTTACAAAAATAACTATCATTCAAGCATTTCTATGGCTCCTTTTGAGGCTCTCTATCGTAGATAATGTAGGTCCACGGTAGGATGGTTTTAGGTAAGGGAGATGGCTTTGTTAGGTCCAGATTTGGCTAAGGAGGCCATGGAGAATGTTAGGTTGATAAGAGAGAGATTGAAAACAACCCAAAGTAGGAGAAAGTCCTATGATGATGTGAGGAGAAGGGATCTTGAATGCAAAGTTTATGATTGGGTCTATTTTGAGGTCTCACCCACGAAGGGAGTGGTTTGTTTTGGTAAAAAGGGTAAATTGAGTGCTAGATTTGTGGCTCATTATAGAGTGGTGAGGAGGATTGGTAACGTGGCCTATGAGTTGGAGTTGCCTAATGATATGAATATGGTTCATCTGGACTTTCATATGTGTATGTTGAGAAAGTGTGTGGGTGACACAAGTGCTATTGTGCCTTTAGATATTGTGGGTGTTGTTTAAGAAAACTTAACTTATAAGGATGTTCTGGTAGAAAATTTTGTAAGAAAGGTGAAGATGTTTTGGAACAAGGATATAGCTTCCTTTAAGGTCTTTTGGAGAAACTAACTTGTTGAAAGTTCAACATGGGAAGTTGAGGCAGACATGCAAAAATGATATCCCTATCTCTTCCTTTCCACTCAAGCCTAAGGTACTAATCTAAGTTCCCTATATGGATTCAAGTCTTTTTTAGCCCTTATGTCATTTGCATGCATTCATGATTACGTTTGCAAGTTTATAGTTTGATGCTTATGTTAAGATTTTTAAAGTGATGCTTAATTGAATTGTTGCATTCATATGTTGGGCTGAAATCATCTTGATTACTTCTTTTATATACGTTTTTTGACGTTTGGGGCAGAATGTTCCCAACGGGGAGATATTGAAATGCCCCAAAAAGTGCCCAAAAGTGTGCCTCAGAAATGCCCATAATCATATTTTACATATATCTCATAATCCGTGGGTGATATCGAAAATCTGATTTCATATTTTTGATAAGAGGGCAAAATTGAGTGGGGAATGGGTATAACCCCTATTTTTGTAGCCTGTTTTTCTACTTTGGTCTAAGCCCTTAGGGTCTTGGGCTAAGCCTTCCATTGGATAAAAACACCTATACTTAGTCATTTTTCAACCCCTATCATTCAAGACATTCCCCAAAACCCTCTCTAACACTTTGCCAAATATTTCACCCAAATTCAAGTTTTCCAAACTCATTCCACATCTCAAGAAATTCATTCTAGCTTCAAGTTCTCATTCAAATCTTCATTAAGGAAATCTCCAAAGTCAAGGTTTGTGGGTTTCAACCATTGGGTCCTTTCACCCATGGTTCCCAACCGTCCTTTTTAATTAAATTGCATGTTTCTAAGTTGATTTACTTAAGGGTATTACTCATAATGAACTTGGTTATAAACTATGTTGGGGTTTCATAAAATGTGGCTGTTTAAACATGTTTTGAGCTATGAATCTATGATCTATTATGATATTTGATGAGGGGTTTCAATATGTGTTGTCAAGTGTTACCAAATGTTGGTAGGTTGATTTACATTAAGTTTTCTCACATCATTTCACTCTTGAATTGCATGATTTTGAACTAGCATTGTACACACGCCAAGTGTTTGATAAAATGTCTTGACAAGGATTCTTGAGCTATTGGTGATCCATTGCATGAGCGATGAATCAAGTGACCATATGCTGATTAAGGAAAAATTATATGTATGCATTGAATTCATGAAAAATACCTATAGTGTTGCAAGCTGACCATACCTTGTTGAGGGGATGACATGCCTCAACCACTTTGATAGGGGGTGCTAAGCCCATCTACCATGTTGAGGGGTATATACCTTGAACACTATGATGGGGGGTGATTGTTTCTTGTCCTCATGCGATGACTTAATCTGCACAAACAATGAGAAATACATAGTAGCTATACCAATGGCATATACATCTTTCACTTTGATCCAGGTACCCAACTATCATTTTCAAAGCCAGATTGCAAAGTTACTGAGCATTACAAAACATTATGATGAATCTGGTAACCCAACTATGGTAAGCTAAGGAGCATCAACCATCCAGAATCACAGGTGCAGCCATATGCTTATAAAGTAGTGCAAACATCCTCACAGAAAAGAAGTCCCTCTTACTCACTCAAGAAACATTTAAAATTTAGGGACTGAGGAAACATTCTCACTCTTACACTTCAAATTCATGCACATTGACTAATACCATAGGATTGCCTCTATACTCATCTTCTGGCTTTGTGATAAAGTGGATTTGGTTCACTTTCGAATTTATAAGCTTGTAACATAGGTTCAGGGGGCTTTGGTATGGCATTATAGACAAGTAGTGACTAAAAGCTATCCTTGAAACATGTTTACCAACACTTTTTGCTTTCGTAACCGAACCTTTTTCATCAAATCCACCCTTATTCTCCTGTTTCAAACTTTTTCTCGAGTGCTTTCTTTCTATTTTCAGTTGTGCCTTATTTCTGAACTCAATTTTTGGTACTTTTTCTGAATGGACTTTTCTTTTTCTTCACTCGACTCGTGATTTTTTATTTCTTTCTATATTTCCCTACTAACCACCTCATTATTTTTACTTTACCATAATAAGGGCCACCCTCAACTTAGGCTTTTAGCCTCAATTAAGGTTCGCATGTTCATGGATAGACTAGGGCCAATATCAAGGTATTTCATCAAATAATATTAAGCTAGCAAGGTGTCAAGAAAGAATGAGTACATGAGAGGCTCAAAATTTTGGAACAAGGGATTCACTTAGTCATTTGGTAGGTCATTCAGGCTAAAAGTGGGTTCACTCAAACAATAAAGGCCTAAGATCCTTTCCAAATCAACCACAACAATGAACCAATTTCAAAGTAACAAGGTATGTTCTGGGTCTATACAAGATGCATGAATGCAGCAAAAAAAGCTCACAACACACACAACATTGCATCCACAATCAAGTATCGACTCACAGGTCATGCTTCAAGCCTCAACTTACCTTT
This sequence comes from Solanum ossicruentum, assembly GCA_025774065.1. Lineage (NCBI taxonomy): Eukaryota > Viridiplantae > Streptophyta > Magnoliopsida > Solanales > Solanaceae > Solanum > Solanum ossicruentum. The sequence goes on from JAOTQR010000079.1 coordinate 13,406,149, forward strand.
ACATTATAAGAACAAACAACACTAGATTATCAGAATGCATGAGTGCATCACTAATCACAATCTTAAAATTTTTGAGGTGTAGCCTATTTTACAAATCATTCAAAAAGCATTTAAAGACTAGGCATATGCCAACAGATAACACTACTATGAATTTACACACAGAATACACTACCTAAACATGCTGGTTCAACAGAAAAATAAACATCCACAAGGAAAAAGAATCATCCATCATGAAAATGCTTAAACAAATCCAATAACCAACATAATAAAAAGATTCTCTAACAATAGAACAAAGTATCCATAATGACAAAATAAGAACTGGGTCAAAAGTAGTCAAACATCATGGTGTATCAAGCACCGATCTCTAGCTGGTCAGCAGGGTCCTGGGTCACTATAACCTCCTTAGCAATCTGGGTTGCAGTTGTATGCAAACTACCCTCTCCATGAGAATATTGCTGCTACCTATCTCTTTGTATGGCCGCCAACAGGATCGACTCCTGCACCACCTCCACTGGCATTGGCTCCTCCACTGGGCTGTTGGGTCATCAGGTCAATGACTCTTTTGGCTCATCTATGGATCATCTATCTCGAGGGGTCTCTTCCCATGAGAATTGAAACAACCCCAAAAACTGCCTGAAAACATGCCTAAAAATTGCCCATAATCTTGTTTTCCATATATCTAAAAATCCATTTGGATATTCAAAAATCTGACTTCATATTCGTGTTCAAAGTGTCCAATTACGGGTGATAATCATTTTAAAGAAAAGGAATAAAACTATGAAATTTTGCTTGGTGCAATTTCCTGAGAGCATCCACGACTTCTCCGTGATGCATAGAGGTGTTATTTCTACACTATCTTTTCCTCGTTCACCCAGAATTTTTTATGTGTTGGACCTAAGTTTTCCTAAACTTATTTTCACCTATAATTAGAAATATTTTACACTCATATCACCCAAAAACAATCCCTAATATTTCCTCAAACATTAGATTCATTTCTAACCATAACTTCAAGTCCTAAACTCAAGGCCAATCTCAAGAATTTCTTCAAGGATCTCACCCAAGCATCAAATCACAAAAGCTATGGTATCTGGTGTTAATCTATTGGGTCCTTCCACCCTTGGCGCCTAAACCCTCTTTTACTTAATATTACATGATTTAAAGTGTTTTTACATGTGGGTCTTGAATATTGAGAAATTTACTGCACAGTAACTTTAATTTATGAAAGTATGGAGGTTTTAGCATGTTTTGAGCTTCAAGTCTTGGATCTAATGTTCAACTTGATGAGGGGTTTTGATATGAATGTCTTAGGTGTGTAGCAAGGTTTTGATTAAAAGCTTTACCACTGATTTTCCTGTATGATTTCATCTCTAAATTGGATGCTCTTTTACCCCCATTGCACGTCCCCAAGGTGTTTGATAAAATGTCTGGTTATGGTTTCTTGAGGAACTAAAGGTTCAAAACATGAGATATGATCTGAATGATGTTATGATGATATAACGAGTCGATGTATATGTTTATTCCTACATGAGATATTGCATTAAAGCCTATGGTGAATCCTATATAAAGTGTTGCATAGACCATGCCCGATACGGGGGAAAAATAGCCCGGGTAACCATGCTAGGGTTTTATACTTTGTCACCATAGATGTTTGGGGAGTGACCATCATCAAATGTGCGAGGGGTTTATACCTCGCTATTATGGATGGCGGGGAGTGGCCACCATCATCCATCAAGGGGTTTATACCTTGGATAACTTGCTTGGTCTCATTCTTCACATCTGATATTCTATATGAGAATGATGTACTTAAGCATAATTTACTTATGCATTGATCATACATGCCATCTTTCTATAATATGCTTATTGTCTATCATTTTGCATTTTGTGTTATGATGCCAATCTTTTGCTACATTCATCCCACATACTTAGTACATTCAAATGTACTAACAAATACTCTTTCCTAGATGATATCACCATGTAGGAAATGGTGCCTGAGTTGATAATCTTCCTCCTCCACGTAGCTAGGCGGTGCTATTCCAAGATTTTTGCTGAGTCCTCCATTTGGAGGACTTTGGTTTATGTCTTTTCTCTATTTTTTATGAATTGAGACACTATCATGTGTTACCTTTGACTATGAGGGTAAGTCTGTTACTTTGTCTTGGCCCCCGTACTTTTTAAGTTTTAGAGGTGTATGTTGGACAAGGTGTGTACTGTGTGTGAGGTTGACTCTTGACTTTTGACTTCGATGTTGATGGAAGTTTTTCCCTTAGTTCGGGTTCCCTTAATTTTATTTGAATATGTCTTTGTATGCTTTCACTGTGTTTGGGGTCCCTTTGGAGTCCCATTTGTCATGTCACTTCTAGGCCCTAGGCTTGGGTCGTGACAAACTTGGTACTAGAGCACTAGGTTAATAGAACCTCGGAGTCCAACACACTATGCAAATTAGTGTTCTATTCATGGTTGTGAAGCGCGCCATAACTATGAATAGGAGTTATGAAGCAGTTTAGGAAATGTTTCCCTTTTTCATGTCCTAAGTTGTGGTATAGGGTTATGATAAGTATTTCTGCCCTAATGATTGTGCTTTGCTATGCTAGATTATGTTGAATACAAGAGGAAGACGGACCCAAACTCCCGAGGAGCAACCTACCAATGGTTAGCTCTGGGATGCTCTTATTATGCTTGCCAAAGGGGTGGCCAATCAAGTCCAACAAGGGGCCCAAGCCCGTCATGCTACTACCCCGGAAGCTAGGGTAACGGATTTCATGAGGTTGAATCCTCTGATTTTCCATGGGTCAAAGGTGGATGAAGATCCATAAAATTTTATTGACAAAATCTATAAAATTTTGTATAGTATGGGTATGGGGCTAAATGACAAGGAGGAGTTGGCGGAGTACCAACTCAAGGGTTGACACAAATTTAGTTTGATCAATGGAAAGGTAGGAAAGATAATGACTATATAGTACTTTGGGAGTAATTCAAGTTGTCCTTCCTTAATCGGTTCTTTCCTCTTGTGCTTAGGAAAGAAAAATTGATTGATTTTATGAACTTGAAACAAGGTGGTATGAGTGTCAGGGAATATGCCCTCAAATTTAATCAACTCTCAAAGTATGCTCCTCACTTGGTGGCAGATTCTAGGTTAAGGATGAACAAGTTTGTTATGGGGGTCTCCGATTTGGTAAGTGAAGAATGTCGGTCCGCAAATGCTTATTAGTGACATGTACTTATCTCAGTTGATAACATATGCCGAGCAAATAGAAAAGGAGAAGTTGAGAAAGAGGAGGGGCCATGAGGCTAAGAGGGCCCAAGTTGAAGGAAAGTTTCCTAAGGGTGTTAGATTTCCTCAAGGCGAAAGAAGTCCTCATGCTACTAATAAGGGGTTTGTCAATGACTTCGCTAAGCCTCAAGATAATATTGGGTTGGCTCCTAATGATGTGTGTCCTAGACGTGGAAGGATTCATAAGGGCCCATGCTTGAAGGGTTCCAATGCATGCTTTGAATGTGGGGAGCTTGGCCATAAGAAAGTAGATTGTCCAAGAAACCATGGCAAAGTTGGGTATGCAAATGCAGTTCCATTGGGTTGAGGTGGTTCTCAAGGTGGTGCCCCAAGGTAAAATCGCTTTTATGCTCTACATGGGAGGCAAGGGGTTGATGAGGTCCCAGATGTTGTTACTGGTACATTAAAAATGTTTTGTCTTGATTATATGCTTTGATTAATTCGAGTGCCACCCATTCCTTTGTTAACCCCTTTGTTGCTAAAAAGTTCCATGTTGAGTCAGAGTTGTTCCATGAGTTATATGAAGTGTCTACTCCTATTGATGTATCCATTGTTGCTAGAGGTTGTATAGGAATGGTCCGATTTGCATATGGCTTAAAACCCTACCTTGTGATCTTGTTGAATTAACTATGGTTGATTTTAATATTATTCTTGGGATGGATTGGTTGCATGCATACTATGCTTCTATTGATTGTAGAATATGTAGGGTCAAGTTTCAATTTCTAAATGAACCATCCTTGAGTGGGAAAGTCATGCTGTGGTAGTAAGGGGTAGGTTCATCTCAAGTATTAAAGCCCATTGGTTGATTTCCAGGGGGTATTTGTATCATCTTGTGAGGGTCAAAGATGTAGAGCCCAAAGTCCCTTTCATTGAGTCGGTTCAGGTTGTGAATGAGTTTCTTGATGTCTTTCCAAATGGCCTTCATAGTGTCCCTCTCGAAAGGGAGATAGATTTTGGTATAGATCTCCTTCCTGACACCCAACCTATCTCCATTCTCCCTTAATGTATGGCCCCATCGGAGTTGAAAGAGTTAAAGGAGCAATTGAAGGATTTGTTAGTAAAGGGAATTATTAGACCTAGCCAATCACCTTGGGGTGCACCAATGTTTTTTGTAAAGAAGAAAAATAGGTCACTTAGAATGTGTATTGAGTATCAGCAACTTCACAGGGTCACTATATAGAATAGATATCCTTTTCCAAGGATTGATGACTTGTTTGATCAATTGCAAGGGGCTAGTTTTTTTTATCTAAGATTGATCTTTGGTCTGGGTACCATCAAGTAAGTGTACGGGAGTGTGCTATTCCCAAGATGGCCTTTGATACTAGATATGGGCATTATGAATTTATTGGGAAGTCCTTTGGGTTGACTAATGCACCAACCATTTTCATGGACCTAATGAATAGAATCTTGAAGCCCTATCTTGATTCTTTCGTTGTGATCTTCATTGATGATATTTTGATCTATCACATAGTAGAGAAGAGCATACGGGTCATTTCAGGGTTGTGTTACAAAGGTTAAGGGAGGAGAGATTGTATGCTAAATATGATAAGTGTGAATTTTAGTTGAAGGAGGTTGCATTCTTTGGTCGTGCGATGTCGGGGGATGACATAAAAGTGGATCGTAAGAAAATCGATGTGATTAGGAATTGACCTAGACCACTGACTCCATCAGATAATAGGAGTTTCTTGGGTCTTATGGGTTCCTATAGAAGGTTTTTGAATGGGTTCTCCTCAATTGCTTCTCCTATTACAAAATTGACTCAAAAGACGGTGAAGTTTGTGTGGACCGATGAATGTGAGAAAAGCTTCCGAACATTGAAAGATAGACTTATGTCCGCTCTTATATTGTCTTTACTAGATGGTCTTGAGGGTTTTGTTGTGTATTGTGATGCATTTTGAGTTGGTTTGGGTTGTCTATTAATGTAAAATGGTATGGACATAGCCTATGCTTCTAGATAACTCCAAGGGCATTAAAAGACCTACCCTACCAATGATCTTGAATTGGCCACCGTGGTGTTTGCATTAAAGATTTGGTGTCATTATTTGTATTGGGTTCATGTTGATGTCTTCACCGATCATAAAAAGACTTCAATATTTCTTCACTCAAAAAGATTTTAACTTGAGACAAAGAAGGTGGCTAAAACTCCTTAAGGACTATGACATGAGTGTACATTACTATCCTGGTAAGGAAAATGTTGTGGCAGATACTTTAAGTTGGCTGTCCAGGGGTAGCCTAGCTCATGTGGATGGTGGTGAAAGGGAGATGGCTAGGGAGGTGCATAGGTTGGCTAGATTGGGGGTGAGGTTGGAAGATGCGAGTGATGGTGTTGTTATGGGTGATGGTTCTAAATCTTATTTGGTTCATGAGGTGATAGCAAAATAAGATCTAGACTCCTCCTTACTTCAATTGAAGGCCTTGGTGAAAGAGGGAAAAATAGAGGTTTTCTCCCAAGGGGGAGATGGGGCCCTTAGATACCAAGTTAGGTTGTGTGTGCCATGTATTTTTGGTTTAAGGGAGAAAATTCTTGATAAAGCCCATAATTCTTCTTATTTTATCCACCCTGGTTCCACCATAATTTGTAGAGACTAGAGGGATGTGTATTGGTGGGGAGGCATGAAGAGGGACATTGCCAAATTTGTTTCTGATTGCCATAGTTACCACCAAGTCAAAACCAAATATTAAAGGCCGGATGGCCTAACCCAAGACATAGAGATTCCTACTTTGAAGTGGGAGGTAGTTAATATGGATTTTGTAGTTGGGTTGCCCAAGACTAGAAAATATTTTAATTCCATATGGGTGGTAATTTATAGGGTGATGAAATTGGCTCACTTTTTACCTGTCAGGACTACATATAGGGCTGAAGAGTATGCAAGGTTGTACATCTATGAGTTAGTGAGGCTGCATGGGGTTCCCTTATCCATTATATCGGATCATGGTACACAATTTACTTCAAACTTTTGGAGATCCTTTCAAAGGGATCTTGGTACAAAAGTTCACCTAAGTATGACCTTCCACCCTCAAATCGATAGCCAAGCCAAAAGGACAATTCAAGCACTTGAAGAGTTTTCTTAGGCCGTGTATCATGGAGTTTAAAAGTAGTTGGGATGACCATCTGGCATTGATTGAGTTTTCCTATAACAATAGCTGTCACTTTAGCATCAGTATGGCTCCTTTTGAGGCTCTTTGTGGGAGACGTAGGTCACTGTGGGATGGTTTGAGGTTGGAACGGTGGCTTTATTGGGATGAATTTGGTTGGGGATGCTCTTGAGAAGGTAAAGATGATTAGCAAAAGGTTGGGGACAACCCAAAGTCGTAAAAAATCCTATGCCGATATGAGAAGAAGAGACCTAGAATTCCAAGTTGGTGATTAGGTGTATTTGAGGGTTTCTCCAACGAAATGTGTGGTTCATTTTTGTAATAAAGGGAAATTGAGTCCTACGTATGTTGGTCCTTATGAGGTGATAAAGAGGGTTGGTAAGGTGGCTTATGAGTTGAGTTGGCTAGTGAGATGACTTTGGTTCATCCAGTATTCCATGTTTCTATGTTGAGAAAATGTTTTGGTGATCCTAATGCCATTATGCCTCTTGATGCTGTGGGTGTTGTTGAGGACAACATAATCTATGAGGAGGTTCCGGTTCAGATCTTGGATAGGAAAGTAAAAGGATTGAGAAACAAAGAGGTAGTATCCATTAAGGTCCTTTGGAAGAACTAACAAGTCGAAAGTGCTACTTGGGAGGCTGAAGTGATCACGCAAAAGAGGTACCCTTATCTCTTCCACTCCACTCAAGCCTAAGGTACTAATTCTAAGTCCCCTATATAACTTCAAGTCTTACATTCCATCACCTGTGAAATTCATGTGCATTCATGTTTAAGTTGGCAGTTTATGATGATTTTACATTTCTGATGGGATTTTTAAAGTGATGTTTAAAATGAAATGTTGCATTCATGTTGGGGATGATTTGTTCATGATTATTCTTGTCTTAAACATCTCTTCTACATTTTGGTACAAATGTTTCAAAGGGGGAGATATTGAAACTACCCCAAAAAGTGCCCGAAAACGTGCCTCGACAGTGCCCTGAATCTTGTTTTTCATATATCTAAAAATTCATTTGGAAATTCAAAAATCCGACTTAATATTCTTGTTCAGGGGTCCAAATTAGTGTGACAAGAGTCCAACCTCAATTTTAATGCGAAGGAATTGAATTATGAAATTTTGCTTCGTACGATTTCCATAGAGCATCCACGACCTCTCTGCGATGCGGAGAGGTGTTATTTCTGCACTGTCTTTTCCTAATTTACCCAGATTTTTCTAAGTGTTGGACCTAAGTTCTCCTAAACGTATTTTCACCTATACTTAGCCTTATTTCACCCTCATATCATCCAAAAACATTCCCCAATTTCCCCAAACACTTAGACTCATTTCTAACCCTAAATTCAAGTCTCAAACTCAAGGCCAATCTCAAGGGTCTCCTCAAGGATCTCACCCAAGCTTCAAATCTCCATTGAAGTCTTCTTCAAGAACTTCACAAAAGCTAAGGTATGTGGTGTTGAGTCACTGGGTCCTTCCACCCATAGTGCCTAAACCCTCTTTTACTTAATATTGCATGATAAGTGATTTTACATATGGGTCTTGAATATTAAGAAATTTACTGCATAGTGATTTTAGTTTATCAAAGTATGACGGTTTTAGCATGTTTGGAGCTTCAAATCTTGGATCTAATGTCGGATTTGATGAGGGGTTTTGATATGCATGGATTGGGGATGTTGCAAGGTGTTGATTAAAAGCTTTACTACTAATTTTTCTGCATGCTGTCATCTCTAAAGTGTATGCTCTTTTAACCCCATTACGAGCACCCAAGTTGTTTGATAAGATATCTAGTTATAGTTTCTTGAGGAGTTGAAGGTCCAAAGTATGAGATATTATATGACTGATAGTATGATGATGAAATGAGCTTATGTATATGTTTATTCCTACATGAGATATTACATTAGAGACTATGGTGACTCCTACATAAAGTATTGCATAGACCATGCCCGATCCGGGGAAAAAGAGCCTGGTTAACCAAGCGAGGGGTTTGTACTTTGTCACCATGGATGTTTGGATGTGATCATCATCAACCATATAAGGGGTTTATACCTCATCACTATGGATGGTAGGGTGTGACCACAATCAACCATGTGAGGGGTTTATACTTCGTCACCATAAATGGCGGGGTGCGACCACCATCAACCTGCAAAGGGTTTATACCTTGGATAGCTTTCTTGGTCTCATTCTTCACATATGATATTCTATATGAGCATGATATAGATAAGCATGATTTACTTATGCATTGATCATACATGCCATCTTCCAATAATATAGTTATTGTCTATCATTTTATATTTTGGATTATGATGCCTATCTCTTGCTACATTGCATCCTACATACTTAGTACATTCAAACGTACTAATGCATACTCTTTCCTACACGATATCACCATATAGGAACCAGTGCCCGAGTTGACCATACTCCTCCTCCACATGGCTAGGTGGTGCTATTCCAAGCTTGATGGTTAGTCCTTCATTTCGGGGACTTTGGTTTATGCATTTTCTCTATTATCTATGTATTTGCGACACTATCTTTTGTTATCTTTGACCATGTTATCTTGTCCCCGCTATTTCTAAGTTATAGAGGTGTATGTTGGACAAGGTATGTACTATGCATAAGCTTGAATCTTGACTTTTGACTTCGATTTTGATGCAAATTTTTCCCTTGGTCCTATTTCCCTTACTTTTAATTATAAATGTCTTTGTGTGTTTTCGCAACCAAAGATGTCTAATGAAATGCTAGGAGGCTTGTTTGGGGTCCCTTCGGGTTCCCCATTCATCGTGTCATGTCTAGTCCCTTGGCTTAGGTCGTCACAAGCATGAGGGCACTCAGCTAGGTAGTCAAATACCTCATCACCCACTGGTGCTACCTTTGGGACTGCAACAAGAGCCATTAACTACTGTAATAGGTTGGCATTGAACTTTGACAACTCCTCGGTCATCGCGCTTGTGTCAGTAGGCCTAGCACCCTCAAGTCTCTACTGGACTCTCACCTCAAATGTATCAACTCGGGAATCCACCGCTCTGACTCTCTCATCTACCAATGCATAGGTGAATACATTCATCCTCTCCTCTGAGTCCCTCATAATATGGTTGACCCAAGGTCTGACTTATGCTGCAAAAGCTTATAGTTTGGACTCTGTCGTAGCCACCCTGCATAATAGTGCCTTGAAAGCAACAATAGAGATAATAGAATCAACCTGTAATGTAGATACTATAGGTGCAGGATTCCTGAAGGATGGTATGTACTCAATCTTAACAGTGTAGGCTCTATAGCTGCTAGAGTATTACCAGTGGTAGCTGGAGTCGAACCTTGAGTCTGAGGCTCTACTAGGAATGGATCTAGGATAGCCGAAGGAGCTGCATGAGGTAGGGCCATCAGGTTCTCATAAGCCTTTATTAGGCTCGGATCCATAGAGCATGTGTCCTTGATATGCTGGTCCCAGTGGGGGTCTATAGGAACACCTGCTGCACAGCACAGTCGGTGGATCAAAATAGGGAATGACAGTGAGGTATTTGTCCAGACGACTTGACTAGTAGATCTGCTCAGAGATAATCCGGCCCAATCCATCTTAAAAATAGCTAGAATGCTAGCTAATAACACAACCCACTCCAAGGTGATCACATTATCTGTGAAAGTAGGCTGGATACGTCAATGGATAATAGACCACCAAAACTTGGCCCGAAAATAGAAGTCGGCTTTCACCATAGGATCTGCGTGGTTTGTAACCCACGTCGGCTCAAAACCCTCCTCACAAATCTAATCTGTAATACATTGTAGAAGCTCTGTCCAGGCTCAATGTCCTTCCCAGTCACCGCTCTTCTCATCTTTTCAATGTATCCATCATACACTATGATAGACTCAGGCACTCTATAAGTTGGCCCGAATTGGATCCGTCGAATAGTCTCCTTCGAAATAGGAGCTCTACGACCCCATACTAGCACCATGAATAACCTCGGCTGCTCAATCAGCTTCTTGTTCTTTGGTAACTCTCGGCGGAGTCTAGCAAGATAGGCTTCACAAAACTCACGAACCACGTTAGGGGCCATACCGGCCCAGCTACTGTGTAGTCCATCATAGTTTGTGTCTGTCTATCTCCTCATCTAATCTGGGCACCTTATCCAACCTTGAGTCATTTAGTCTAGACTCTTCATGAAATGCCCACACCAGTTTGTGCTATCCCTTGGGCTCTAACCCCTGTTCATATATCTCCTTCATCCCTGGGATACACCATCTGCAGTCGTCTGGGGGCTATGACTGAAATTCTTCATATTGGGTCTGGGAGGTGTTCTCAGATTCCGACTCTGACCCTGAGTGTGTGGGGGTCATCTGTGGTAGGCTGCTCTTAGACCCGTCTCTATTTCCCTACTGTTCCTTCTCTTCAGACTAGAAGGAACTACTGACTTTCATTGAAGTTTATGCTATACGTGCACGGGTCTGAGGTATATTAGCTTCAGGGTCTATTCTAACCTTGTGAACTTCTAGGGACCCCTCAGATCTCTTAGCCTCAAAAAATTCATCTGCCAACCTCCATTGAAATGTTTGGATTACTTGTTTGTCCTTTAAAGGCATTATATCTGCAGAAAACAACCATATGACCCATGTGCCCATCAAGATATTTGATTAAACGAGTATCGTAACACAGAAAAAGAAACGTAAACACTTGAACATAGAAGCAAACTAAAACAAAAGAAAGATCACTGATGTAGTTGCAGGTCTGTTACATGTAAGGCTCAAATAATTGGAACAAGGGATAAATTTCTTATTTATGTTGGTCTTTTAGGAAAGAGTGCACTAATTCAAAGAACGAAGGCCTAAGATCCCTTCCTAATCCATGTATTCTTCAATACAACTTAGAGTAATAGGGCAAGTTCTGAATTAGCATACAATGCAAGAATATAACAAAATCAGCTCACACACATGTCGTTGTATACATAGCTAACAGAAACTCATAGATCATGCTTCATGTATCAAATGCTGTCAATTAATTAGAACAAATATTGCCAAATCATTTAAAAATGCATGGTTACAATATAATTAATACTCAGACATTTTAGTGGGTACCAACTTTTAAAATATTTCATAAAACATCAAAAATATTGTACATGCCATAAGTTCAACTACTATATACAACAAATATCATATAAGACATAATTAATATGCTGGTTCAATAAAAATTAAATATCCAGGAGGAAAAAGAACATAGGCAAGAAGCCCACGAGATTAAAATTTGCAGTAGTTATGGACTAAAAGCTACTTAGATTTCACCCTAGTCCATAACAACCCACACACCATCAAAAAATTTGTGAATAGTCCTTAATCTACCAATCAAGCAAGAATAATATAGTAGGAGCCAGAAAACATACCTCGACGCCCAAGCGCCTGCCAACCTTGGGTTGCCTCCCAACCAACACTTGATTTATAGTCGCAACAAAACATAGCCATCTTTAGTACTTTGACTTCCCCAAGATCCCATTCTTCAACCGTCTTGATCTTTTCTACATTTCCAAGGTATGACTTGATTTTGGCAATTTACTTTGAAAGTGCATCCTTTTTATTTCTCCAATTCAATGGCCGCATGATCAAAGACACGTGATACACAAAAGGGTCCCAACCGTCTAAGTTTGAGCTTCCTAGGGAAAAGTTTTAATCTGGAAATGAAAAGTAGAACCAAGTCTCGTAGTGTGAAGTGGCGTTGTTCAATGTGGTAGTTATGTTTGATTTTAATTCTTTGCTTATACAAGTATGAGCTCTCATATTCTTTTAATCAAAACTCATCAAGCTCATCATGTTGGCTTAATCTAGAGGTAGCTGCAACATTCCAATCTAGATTCAACTTCTTTAATGCCCACATTGCTTTATTCTCATGTTCCATGGGCAAATGACATGTCTTCCCAAAAACAACTTGGTACAGGGACATGCCAATAGTTGTCTTGAATGTAGTTTGGTATGCACATAATACATTATCAAGCTTTCCAGACCAATAAGTTCAGCTTGCATTTATAGTTTTAGATAAAATCAACTTAATTTCTTTATTCGACATTTCAACTTGTTTACTTGTTTGAAGATGATAAGGAGTCGCTACCCTTTATTTTACTCCATACTTTTCAAGAACAAGTTTAAAGAATCAATTGTATAAGTGAGAACCTCCATCACTAATGATAGCTTGAGGAGTACCAAATCTAGAGAAGATATTTCTTTTGAAGAATGCTGTGACACTTTTACCCTTATTGTTAGGTAGAGCTACAATCTCCACCTATGTGGATACAATCTAAAGCAATCAAGACATACTTGTTTCCATATGAACTAATAAATAGTCCCATGATATCTATCCCCAACACATCGAATAATTCAATCACGAAAATAGGATTTAAAAAGTGCAAATGCTTGCGCATAACCTCACCTTCTCTTTGGCATCTATCAAAATTGTTGGCATAGTCATGAGCATCTTGGTGGATTATGGGCAAATAATACCCACATTGTAAAATCTTGTGGGCTATTCAAACCCCACTATAATGTCCACCCACTAGTGATGAGTGACATGCTTCAAGTGTGCTCATCATTTCCACCTCACGGACATAGCGCTGAATAATACCATCAGTACATACAAAGAATAAGTATGGTTCATCCCAAAGAACTTCCTCAAATCATGCATAAACTATCGACGTTGATGTGTGTTTATGTCAGGTGGCACAATGTGACTTACTAAATAATTTGCATAGTCTGCAAACCAAGGTATAAGATCATGAGAAGCAACCAACAGTCATTCATCAGGAAAAAAATCATTTATCTCCAATCCATAATCAAATTGCATATTTCCCCATGTTCTAATCTGGATAGATGATCTGCAACTTGATTTTGTATTCTTTTCCTATCAATAACATTAAAGTTGAACTCTTACAAGAGAAGTACCCATCTTATCAACATTGGCTTCGCATCATCTTTGGCCATCAAATATTTAAGTGCTAAGTGGTCTGTATGCACTAACATTTTGGCTCCCAATAAATATGAATAAAACTTTTTGAATATGAAGACCAATGCAAGCAACTCTTGCTCTGTGATAGTGTAATTCTTTTGCGCGTATTCAGGGCTTTACTAGAATAAAATATGAGATGCAAACTTTTCTCCTTACATGGTTCCAATACCACATCTAGAGGAACCCTCTTTGCATTACACAAGATTTCAAATGTGTTGGACCAATCAGGAGCTACTATAATTGGCGGTTAGATCAATCTCTTTTTCAACTCTTCCAATGCTTGCATGAATGCATCATCAAACATGAACTTAGTATCTTTCTTCTTTAATTTGCACAACGAATGTGAAATTTTAGAGAAGCCTTTGATAAACTTTCGATAGAATCCGGCATGCCCCAAAGAACTCACCTGACCCTTGATTGAGATGGGTGATGGAAGCTTCTCAATCACAAAAATAAGGTTGTGAGTTGGGAATATGAAGAAAGAAAAGAAAATCACACATTGGATGAAAGAAAGAAAAAAAGATGCATTAGATTGAGTTGAACAAGAAAAATGATATTTGAAAATGAGGCAAAAGCTGAAAATGAGGAGAAAATACCTGGAAAAGCTTGAATTTGAAGAAAAAAGGGAGAATAAGGTGGAAATGATTGAGTTGGTAAGGTGAAAGTGTTGAAAAATGTGCTTTGAGGTTGGTCTTTAGTCACTAGTTGTCCAAAATGCCATGCCAAACGACCATGAGCCTACTTCACAAGTTTATTAAGTCCTAAAGTGATCCTAGCCTAATTAGTCAAAAGTACGACTCATGAATATACAGGCAAGCCTATGTTTTTGGTCATCATGCATGAATATCATTTATTGAAAGTGACTATTCTTGCACAGTCCCGTGGTTAAATTCTGAAAAGTTCATTAAGTGTTTAAAAGAGACTTCTTTCTTTTAAGGGCATTTACATTGCATTGTCAACATTTTACTTATTCAGCGATTCTAGATTGTTGATATTCTATTACTTGTCATAGTTGTGTTGTAAAATGCATTAATATGCTTTGGTTTGCAAAATAGCTAGATGATCTTTTTTTGAAAAAGCTGATATAGGTACCTGAGTCGTATTTGAGTGTGGTATATGTGATTGGGTTGATTGCTATGTGTTAATTTGTTATCTATATAGATTGAGTTATCGATTGAGGACAAGCAACAACGATAAGTTGCGGGTGTTGATGTTCGTCAAAATATACCATAATTGATGCCTAAAACATAGGATATAGTGAGTTCTCAATGCGACTTTTTTGGTTTTTATGTGTTTTTGTGTTTGTTTTTACAGGAAAAGCAAGTTGGCACAATTTTGGGAAAAGTTGTAGGTTTTACTGATTTTAAGGACATACGAGACTCTCTACAAGTCGTATCTCCATTTACAGTCATAGAGGTAGCCTCATGGAGGATTCCAGTATTGAAGCAAAACTGAAATTCAGCCACACGAGACCTAATTATGTGTCGTAATTTGATGTATGGGTCATAAAGTGAAATTTCGTAGAGATTTCCAGTGTTGATCAGACTTGGACCAAGTGATACAAATGTGGACTATAACAAATCAATACGAGTCATAGACTAGAAAACTAGGATTTTTTGCAATTCTTATAATGGGTATTTGTATGTATCAATCATTTCTCTTCATTTTCAATGTTTTCTGGTGGTGGACAATATTAGAACTTGCCTAGTGTTACCTTCCCGATCCAGGTGGTAATGAATAGAAAAAGAGAGTGATTAATAAGATTGGATGATGATTAATCTTCTAAACTCGACCAAAGGGAGGTTGACTGGGACTGTGGGTAATGGTTAATTGAGCACACTATGTAGTAGGCCAAGTCCTATAGTGAAATTTGACCTTCACCTTTTACCAAAGGGTTGGAAGAACCTAAATTATCATACTACATCAATATTCTAGATGAGAATTGTGAAGTCCGAGGATGTTGAGTTAATGAATCATGGGGAACACAATATCCAAGTTGCTCTCTGTTTTTTTTGTCGTCCAATTTTTGCTAGTCTATTTTAATTTCCTATCGATCATTGCAAATCTCCGCCCCCCCACTCTTTAGATAATTGAGTTGGTTGATTCTTGAGTTGATTATTGGTGAACCAAGTTTCAAAAGTCCTATATTCCCTGTAGGATTTGACCCTAACCATGGTTAAGTTTATTACTTTGATGATTGCTTTTACTTCAAAAAGAGATGTATCTTGAGCATTCATCATCACCCTAATCCACTTCCTATATATATGAATATGGCTTAAAACATAGGTACATGTGTGAATAGAGTTATGGGGTTTCATAACGGCCTCTTCAACGCCCACGTCCTCTTTGTTGTGGCCACACCTTTCATCTTTCTCCTTCAAAGAAATTTTTTCTTGTAAAATCGACTCTTCTTTTGATTTTTTGCAACTTTTCTTTTTGTACTGGAAAAGAGCCTGTGAGTTCTTCTATGGTCATGATTTCCAAGTCTGTGGACTCTTCAATAGCAACAACAATATGACTGAATTTTGAATCTTGGGATCGTAATATGTTTTCAATGACCCTATCATCCTTCAACACATTACCATATCTCTTCATATGATTGAAAACTACCAAAACCCTTGAGATATAATCTAAAATTGATTTGTGAAACACCCTTCATGTGCTTCGAAGTGCCCCATAATCATAATTTTCATATATTTCAAAATCCATGCATAATTTTGGAAATTCAACTATATATTCTTGATCTAGGAGAAAATAGAGAGAAAAATGGGTATAACCCGAATTTTAGAAGACCCATAACGAAAATAATTTTTGATAATTTTGAATTCCAGTGGTTGTCCATGCCCAGGTCGCAACATTCCTGGGGCATGGAATAGTGTAGAAGTTCCTCCACATTTGGTCTACGTCGCTGACTGAACACGAACTAGTGTATGTTTTTCCTCAGTTTTCTCATTTCGTTCAGGGGCATTAGGGTAATAGCTCATGCCTATTTAAACGTGAAATCTTCCACACTTGCCCATTTTGCAACTCGATAGCTCACAAAACCCTCTCTAAAACCTCACTAAGACTTTATCAAATCTCTCATTCAAATTTAGGGATTTCAAGCTCAATTTTGGAACTCATGAACCCATCTCAAGCTTCAAGTTGCCCCCTACTCAATTCAAGAGAATCCAAGTTTGTGGTTTGTGGATCTTCATTCCTAGGTCCTTTAATCCATGGAGCCCAACCTTTACTTTTTATGAAAATTGTATGATTTTAAGTTGTATTACTTATAGGTATCTTTTATCATGGAATATTGAAGCGGCACCAAAAAAGTGCCAAAAAATGTGCCTCGGACCTTCCCGAAATCGTAATTCCCATATATCTCAAAATCCATGTGTGATATCAAAAATTCGACTTAATATTCTTAATTCGGGGATCAAATTGAGTGGGAAATGGGTCTTGGCCAGATTTTTGCACAATTGAACTGCAATTTCAGTTTTACAAAAATGCAAATTCAAGAGAGCATCCACGCCTCTGATGCGATGCGGCCAGGCCACGGGATGCCTATTTTGTTGACTATTTTTTTGGCTCTCTCCAAGAATTTTGGGTCTTGCGCCTATGTTTTCGTATATGTGAAAATACCTATAATTGCCCATATTTCGCACTCGTATTCAAGACATTCCCTAATACTCTATCAAGCACTTAGACTCATATTTTACCCTAAAAACTCAAGTCTTGAAACTCATCCGGATCTAAGGATTTCACTCAAGTTTTAAGTCTCCATATCCAATCTTCATCAAGTTATTCTCCAAAGTCAAGGTATGTAGGTTTAAACCATTGGTTCCTTTCAACCATGGTGCCCAAGTTTCTATTACATCTAACTTACATGTTTTTAAGTTGATTTTACATATAGTTCTATTATTATGAATTATACTATGAACTATGTTGGGGTTTTGTAAATGTGTGAATGTTTTAGCATGTTTTGAGCTATGAATCTTGGATCTAACTTGGGATTTGATGAGCGGTTTAGATGTATATTGTATGATGGTATTACCAAGTATTTTTGGGATGATTCACATCAAGATTTCTTGCTAGTTGATCAAGCCTAGCTCGAGGGGTTGTAGGCCTAGGGAACCACATCAAGGGGTTGGTACTTTGGTTGCCTAGTACGACGGATAGTAGGCCTGTGTAACAATATTGAGAGGTTGGTACCAAGGTTTCATATTCTGGGAGATAGTAGGCTCATATAACCATATTGAGAGGTTGGTACCCGGTTGCCTAGTACGAGGAATGTCGGTCTGTATAACCACATTGAGTGGTTGGTACCTCGTTGGTATCTCTAACTGGGTGGTCGAACTTGGATATTCTATATTGATGGTCACTTGTTATGCATGTATTTTTGTTTTCTATAAGCATGGCTTCAAGCATCCATCATTCATATCATACTGTTACTATGTTTCTATTGCCTATGATATTGCATTTTGCCCATGTTCCCTATCTATTGTTGCATTGCATCCTACATACTTAGTACATTAAAACGTACCAATGCATACTCTATGCCCACATGATGTTACCATGTAGGAACCGAAACCCCGCTTGGTCAAACTCCTCTACCACGTGGCTAGTATGATTTTCGCTCAAGCTAGTTGGTGAGTGCTCCACTTCGAGGACATTGAATTTGACTTTATGCTATGTAGAAAGATTTCCTTTTCTTTTATTATTTACTTGACTATGAGGTTGAGCCAGTTGCTTGTCTTGGCCCCCTAAGTTCTATGGTTAGAAGTGTAGTTTGACATGTTATGTGTAATGCTATGAGCTTTGACTCTCTTTTGAGTCTTGATTTCTATGATATGAAAGTTATCCCTTAGCCCGGTTTATCCCTATATAAGCCTGGTTTATTCATATATACTATCTCTTATTGTATTTTGTTGCTTCTGCAACAAAGGATGTAGGCTTGCTTGTGGTACCTTCGAGTTCCCCATGCACCGTGTCACATCTAGGCCCTAGGATTGGGTCATGAAAAACTTAGTATCAGAGCATTAGGTTGTTAATGGTCCTCGGCATCTAACACACGGCGTCAATTAGAGTCTTATTCATCATTGTGTTGTACACCACAACGATGTGTAAGAGGTTATAAGACATTTTTGGAAATATTTCCCTTCTTCTTACTCTATTTCATGCTATAGAAGTTAAGGTTTTCCTCCTAACAATTGCTCTTTGCTATGCTAGATCATGCGTAACACAAGAGGAAGAAGAGCCCGCACACCCTAGGGATAACCGACTCATTATGAGCTCCGAGATGCTCTCACCTTTCTTGCATAAGTTTTGGATAACCAAGGCAATCAAGGAGTCTATGCCCCTTATGCTCCTACAGTGGCATCTCGGGTGAGAGACATCATGAGGATGAATTCCCCGAAATTCTATAAGCCAAAGGTGGATGAGGATCCTCAAGTTTTCATTTATAAGCTCTATAAGGTTTTGGCTATTGGAGAAGTAAGAGTTGGCTTCTTACCAACTCAATGGGGTTGAAAAAATATGGTTTAATCAATGGAAGGAGGAGAAGGGAATCAATAATGTGGTGCTTTGAAAAGAGTTCAAGGCGGCTTTTCTTAATCGGTTCTTCCCTCTTGAGCTTAGGGAAGACAAATTGGTGGAATTTATGGATTTGAGACAAGGCCTATAGTGTGAGGGAGTATTCCCTCAAGTTTAACCAACTTTCAAAATATGCTCCACACTTGGTGGCCGGTTCAAGGTCTAGAATGAATAAATTTGTGATGGGGGTATCTGCCTTGGTGAGTGAGGATTACCAGTCTGCTATATAGATTAGTGACATGAATTTTTCCGATTTGATGAACTATGACGAACAAATGGAGGAGGAATATTTGAGAAAAGGAAGGAGTAATAAGGTCAAGAGGGCCCATTTTGAGGGGAGATTCTAAAGTCGAAAGGGCATTTAGTTCCATCAACGATAAGGGTTTTCTCAGGCTTCTAGTAGGGGATTTGTTAATGACTACCCAAGTGCCCAATGTATTAGTGGTTTGGGTCCTATCGATGTGTGTCCCAAGTATGGTAAGGGTCATGGTGGCCCATGCGTGAAGAATACCGGTGCTTGTTATGGTTGTTGGGAGATGGGGCATAAGGCAATAGATTGCCCTCAAAAGTTCAACAAAGGTGAGGATATTCGTCCTCAAGATCAGGTTACTAATGCGGTTCCTTTCGGGAGAGGTGGTGAAAAAGGTGGTGCCCCAAGGGACAATCGATTTTACGATTTATTTGGAGGCAAAAGGTTAATAAGGTGCCCGATGTCGTCATTGGTATGTTAAAAGTCATTGATTTGTGTGCATGCATTGATTGATCCAGGTGCCACTCTTTCTTTTGTTACCCCTTTTATTGCTAAAAATTTTCATATTGAGCCCAAATTGTTGTGTGAGTCATATGAGGTGTCTACTCCTATTGGTGCATCTATTGTTGCTAGAAAGGTCTATAGAAATTGTCCTATTTGCATCTTGCATAAAATATTACCTTGTGATCTTGTTGAGTTGGTTAGGGTTGATTTTAATGTTATTCTTAGGATGGATTGGCTGTATGCATACTATGCCTCTATTGATTTTAGAACCCGTAGGGTCAAATTGCAATTCCCAAATAAACCTGTCGTTGAGTGGGAGAGCCATGGTGTTATGGTCAACAATAGATTTATCGCTTGCATTAAAGCCTGTAAATTGATCTCTAAGGGGTGTCCTTTATCATCTTTTAAGGGTTAGGGATATGGAGTCCAAAGTCCTTCCCATAGAGTTAGTTCCGGTGGAAATGTGTTCCTTGATGTCTTTCCTAACGACCTTCCCAGTGTTCTTCCAGAAAGGGAAATAGATTTTGGTGTAGACCTCCTCCTCGATACTCAAACCATTTCTATTCCCCCTTACCGTATGGTCTCAGCGGAGTTAAAGGAGTTGAAGGAGCAATTGAGAGATTTGTTGGAGAAGGATTTTATTAGGCCTAGCCAATCTCCTTGGGTTGCACCAGTGTTGTTTGTGCAAAAGAAGGATGGGTCTCTTAGAATGTTTATTGACTATCGGCCACTTAATTGGGTCACCATCTAGAATAGGTATTCTCTTCAAAGGATTGATTATTTGTTTGACCAATTGCAAGGGCCTAGCCACTTCTCTGATATTGATCTTCAGTCTGGATACCATCAAGTGAAGGTCAGGGAGTATGATATTCCTGAGATTTCCTTCCTGACTAGGGAAGGGCATTATGGGTTTGTGGTGATGTCTTTTGGGTTAACCAATGAGCCGACCATCTTTATGGATCTTATTGAAGGTCTTCAAACCCTACCTTGATTCATTTGTTATGGTCTTCATTGGTGATATTTTGATCTATTCTTGTAGTAAGGAGGAGCACGTGGCTCATTTGAGGGTAGTGTTGCAAAGATTGAGGGAGGAGAAGTTGTATGTCAAGTATGAAAAATATGAATTTTTGTTAAAAGTGGTTGCCTTCCTAGGTCATGTAATGTCGGTATTAAGGTGGATTCTAAAAAGATGGATATATTGGCCTAGTCCATTGACCCCGTCGAATATTAGGAGCTTCTGGGGCTTAACGGGTTTCTATTGTAGGTTTGTGAATGGGTTCTTTTCTGTTTCTTCTCTTATGACTAAAGTGACTCAAAGGAAGGCTAAGTTTTTATGGACTGATGAGTGTGAAAAGAGTTTTCAATCATTTAAAGATAATCTTGTGTCCGCTCCTATATTGTCACTACCGGAAGGGTAAGAAGGATTTTTTGTGTATCATCATGTTTCTAGAGTTGTTTTCGATTGTGTGTTGATGCAAAATGGTAAGTTGACAACCTATTTTTCTAGATAGGTGCATGAGAATAACTATCCAACCCATGATCTTGACCTAGCCGCCGTGGTATTTGCATTAAAGATGTGCCACCATTATTTGTATGGGGTGCATGTTGCTACACTAATCGATCATAAGAGGCTCCAATATGTATTCACTCAAAAAGATCTCAACTTGAGGCTCAGAAGGTGGTTAGAACTTCTGAAGGATTATGACATGATTGTGCACTATCATCCCTATATGGCTAATGTTGTGGTGGATGCTTCGAGTAAGATGTCGATGGGTAGCCTAGCTCATGTTGATGGTGGCGGCATACGGGTGGCTAAAGAGGTCTATCGGTTGGATACATTGGGGTTTAGATTAGAAGAAGTTGATAATGGTGGTGTTGTTTTTATTGATGGTTCTAAATCTTAATTAATTGAGGAGGTGAAAGCTAAGAAAGATCTTGACCCCACTTTGTTGGAATTAAAGGCTTTTGCGAATGGGGGCAAGATGGTGGTTTTCTCCCAAGGGGGAGATAGTGTCCTTAGATACAAAGGTAGGTTATGTGTATCTTGTATCGATGGCTTGAGAGAAAAGATTCTTGATGAGGCTCATGGTTCTTCTTACTCTATTCACCTTGGGTGTACTAAGATGTATAAAGATTTGAGGGATGTGTTTTGGTGGGGAAGCAGGAAGAAAGACATTGCGAAATTTATTTACGGTTGCCATAGTTGCCAACAAGTCAAAGCCGAGCATCAAAGGCCGGGTGGCCTAGCACATAGAGATTCCTATTTTGATGCGGAAAGAGATTAATATAGATTTTGTGGTTGGGTTTCCCAAGACTAGAAAGGGTTTTGATTCCATTTGGATTGTCGTTGCTAGTATGACGAAATCGACTCACTTTCTACCATTTAAGATTACATATGGGGCTGAAGTTATGCTAGGTTGTACATTCATGACTTTAGTGAGGTTGCATGGGGTTCCTTTTTCCATCATATCGGATCGTGGTGCTCAATTTACTCCCCATTTTTGAAGGTTTTTCCAAAGGGGCCTTTGTAAAAACATTAAACATTGTACGACCTTCCACCCTCAAACGGATGGCCAAGCCAAAAGAAATATCCAAACTCCTGAGGATATGCATAGGGCTTGCATTTTGGAGTTCAAGGGTAGTTGGGATGATCATCTCCTATAGGTTGAGTTTGCTTGTTAAAATAACTGTCATTCTAGCATTAGTATGGCTCCTTTTGAGCCCCTCTATGGTAGACATTGTAGTTCATTGGTAGGGTGGTTTGACGTTAGAGAAATGTATTTGTTGGGTCCGGATCTGGTATGGATTCTGTGGAAAAGGTAATGATGATTAGAGAAAGGTTAAAAATAGCAAAAAGTTGCCAAAAGTCTTATGCCGATGTGAGAAGGAGAGAGCTTGAGTTTAAAGTTGGTGATTGTGTTTACTTAAAGGTATCATCCATGAAGGTGTATGATTCATTTTAGTAAGAAGGGTAAACTAAGTCCAAGATATATGGGCCCTTATACGGTAATGAGGAGGATTGGTAAGGTGGCCTATGATTTGAAATTGCCCAGTGAAATGGAATTGGTTCATTTGGTCTTTCATGTGTCTATGTTGAGGAAATATGTGGGTGACCCTAATGCTACTGTCCCTCTTGATGTTGTTGGGATAGTTGAAGATAACTTGACATATGAAGAGGTTTCAGTAGAGATCTTGCATAGACAAGTGAAGACGTTGAGGAACAAGGATATTGTTTCCATTAAGGTCCTTCAGAGGAATCAACAAGTTGAAAGTGCTACATAGGAGGCTGAAGCGGACATGCAAAAATGATATCCTTAACTCTTCCATCCTACTCAAGCCTAAGGTACTAATTCTAAGTCTTCTATGTTATTTCATGTCTCATGTTCCAGCCCCTAAGTCATTTGCATACATTCTTGTTTATATTGACAAAATACATGGTGATTTTACACATACGTTGAGATTTTTAAAATGATGTTTTGAGTGTATTGTTGCATTCTTATTGGGGCTGATTTCTTCATGATTACTCTTCTCATATATGTTTCCTTGACATTCGAGGATCAATGTTCCTAAGGGAATATATTGAAATGACCCCAAAAAAGTGCTTGAAAATGTGCCTCGGAAGTGTCCGAAATCATAATTTCTATATATCTCAAAATCAGTGCGTGATATCACAAATCTGACTTTATATTCTTGATCAGGGGGTTAAATTGAGTGGAAAATTTGTCTAACCCTTATTTTAGATCAATAAAATCGCAATTTCATTTTTCTAAAATGCAAACTCAAGAGATCATTCCGTGCTTCTGGTGCGACGCGGCTAGGGCGTGGAGATGCCTATTTTGGTGATTGTTTTTGTTGCTCAGTCCAAGACTTTAGCGTCTTGGGACTAACTGTTTCCATGCGTGAAAATATCTTCACTTAGCCCTATTTCATCCTCTATCATTCAAGACATTCCCCAATACTCTATCAAACATTTAGGCTCATATATATCACCCAAAAACTCAAATCCAAAAACTTATTCGGATCTAAGGATTTTACTTAAGTTTCAAGTCTCTATCTCCAATCTTCATTAAGTTATTTTCCAAAGTCAAGGTATGTTTGTTTTGACCATTGGGTCCTTTCACCCATGGTGCACAAGCATCCATTTCATCTAATTTACATGTTTTTAAGTTGATTTTACATGTGGATATATTATTATGAATTTAACTATGAACTATGTTGGGGTTTTGTAAAAGTGTGACTTTTTCAGCATGTTTTGAGAGATGAATCTTGGATCTAATTTTAGATTTGACGAGGGGTTTGGAGGTATAGTGTATGATGGTGTTACCAAGTATTGATGGAATGATTTACATCAAGATTTTTTGTATGATTTCACTCTTTAGATGCATGGTTTTACACTAGAGTTACAAACATACCAGTTGTTAGATAAAATATCCAGATTATGATTCTTAAGTTGTTGAAGGCGTAATGCTTAGCATATGAGATATGTCTTTATAATGATGAAAGTATGTTGTAGATATGTTAATTTTCATGATGAACTTCCATAGTGTTGTGAGTTGACCAAGTCTAGCTCGGGGGGTTGTAGGCCGAGGGAACCACATTGAGGGGTTGGTACCTTGTTTGCCTAGTACGGAGGGTAGTAGGCCCTTATAACCATATTGAGAGGTTGGTACCTCATTAACCACATCGAGCATTTTGTACCTTCGTTGCCTAATACCACGGGTAGTAGGCCCATATAATCACATTGAGGGATTGGTACCTCATTCGCCTCTCCAAGGGGGTGGCAGGCCTTGGATATTCTATATTGATTGTCACTTGCTACACATGTATTTTTGTTTGCATATAAGTATGTCTTACTTCAAGCATCCATCATTCATTTCATATTGTTACTATGCTATCTATTGCCTATGATATTGCATATTGCCCATGTTTCCTATCTATTATTGCATTGCATCCTACATACTTAGTACATTCAAACATACTAACACACACTCTATGCCTACATGATGTTACCATGTAGGAATCAGAGCCCTGCTTGGTCATCCTCCTACTCCACTTGCAGAGTACGATTGTCTCTCGAGCTAGTTGGTCATTCCTGAACTTCGGGGACATTGACTTTGATATTATGCTATGTATGACTACTCCCTTTTCTTTTATTATGTATTTGACTATGAGGGTCAAACGGTTGCTTGTCTTGGCCCCAACTAAGTTCAATTATTAGAGTTGTTGTTGGACATGTTATATGTATTGCAATAAGCTTTGACTCTCTCTTGACTCTTGATGTCTATGATATGAGAGTTGTACCTTAGCCCCGTTTATCCCTATTTACTATCTCTTGTTGTAATTTATTGTTTCTGCGACTAAGTTTGTGTAATAATATGTTAAGATGCTTGCTTGGGGTCCCTTCGGATTCCCCGTGCATCATGTCACGTCAAGGTCCTAGGCTAGGGTCGTGACAAATATGAATAAAAATTATGTTGGGGTTTTATCAAGTATTGATTGATTATGCACGAATATCTATTTCAAGCTTATTCCATGAATTGATTTTTGTCTATTGAGACTAAGAAGTATTTGAGCTATGAAACTATAAACTATTATTAGCTTTTGTGATGGATTTCAAGATATCCTAAATAAGGGTTTTATTATAATATTGGTAGGTTGATTTGCATTGAGTTTGCTCTTCCTTTTTCACTCTTGAGTTACATGATTTTGAACAAGTATCATAAATCACCATGTGTTTGATAAAATTACATGACCAGAATTCTAAATTTATTGATGAACAATTACATGATTTACAAGTCAAGTAATTTGATATTGATTAAGGGCTTTCAAGCATGTATGGAATTCATGAAAAGTACGTACGATTTTACAAGTATCATGTTGAGCCTTATTTGAAATTTTAATCTCTTGTCAGCCATTCATGTCAAGATAAGAGATCATGTACGATTGTTATTACTCTCATGTTCAAGTTAGGCGCGCTAGCAGAGGTTAAGCATGTTTATGAGCTACTCATGTCATGTTATCATGTCTCTTAGAAGTAACTCATATTAATATCAAAGTATGATTACTTCATGTATTCCATGCGATTAGACTTAGCACCGATTGAGGCTTAAGATATGGGATCGACACAAGGAGTCCTTATATAAAGTAACTATGTGCCACCATTAGATGATATATTTTACCCTTGCTATACTAGTAGATCCATATAGTTCATGTTATCATGTTTGCTTTGCTTTAGCAAGTAGACCATACTTCATCGGGGGTGTCATGCCCAGTTACCTATACCGAGGAGGTGTCATGCCTTGGATTCCAAGTTGTAGCTACTTGGTTTATGTTGGTTAAGGTATCTTCCCATATATGTATTGTATATTATGCAATTTAAATGTTCTACAAGCATGTTTAATTACAATCATTGATCAAGCATGTCTTATTGAGAATATATAACCATTGATTATGATAATGCATTTTGAATATTATGGCTTATGTCTTTTATGAATTGCACCCCGCATGCTTAGTACATTTCAAGTGCTAACGCATACTCTATACCTATATGATACCACCATGTAAGGACCGGAGCTCACTTTTGATCATCCTCCTCCACATGGCTAGATCGGTACTTCAAAAAAAACTTTGGTGAGTTCTAAATTCCTAGGACAATAGCTATATTACTCTTGCTATGTTAATACTTCTCTTTTTATAATGAACACTTACTATCATGAGGGTGAGCTTGGAAAATTTCTTGGCCCCCGATCAATTCTAAGGTAGAGGTGTTGCTGGATACTAAGTTTGTATATGCTTTGAGCTTGACTCTTCTTATGTTTCTATGTTTATAAAAGACTTCCCTTAAGCCTGCTTCCCTTTTTAATTATATCACCTGTTGATCTTTATTTTGCTTCCACAACCAAGGATGTGTGAATGATATGCTAAGAGACTTATTGGATTCCTTCCTGTTCCCCATTTGTCATGTCACATCTAGGCCCTACTGTTGGGTTGTGACAAGCTTGGTATTAGAGCACTAGGTTGTTAATGGTCCTCGGAAATCCAAACACCACGTCAGGTAGAGTCTTATTCATGGTTGAGAAGTGCTCTACAACTATGAACGGGAATCTATGAGGCGTTTTAGGAAATTTTTCACTTCTTTATGATCTATGTCGTGCTTTAGGTGTAGAATTAAGTTTTTTCCCTAAATAATGCTCTTTGCTCTTTTAGATCAGGTCACTACCAAGAGGATGACTAAGGAGAGCCCGTACACCCGAAGAGCAACTGGCCCCTACAATTCCTCAAGCTCCTCAAGATAGAGGGTAGCCCAATATAAGTTCTAGGAGGTCATCACAATGTTGGCCCTTGCTATGACCAACCAAATGAACTAAGGAGCCCAAGCTCCTTATGCTCCTACTCTGGCCTCAAGGTTGAGGCATTTCACAAGAATGAACCCTTATGAGTTTCATGAGTCAAAGGCAGAGGAATATCCCCAAGATTCCATCGATGGGGTGTATAATATGCTATCTATCATAGGCTAAATTCGGAGGAGAAGAAAGAATTAGCGGCCTACCAACTCAAAGGTGTGGCCCAAAATATTGGAAATTGGAGAGGAGAAATGATGATTCTATTCCTAGGGAGGAGTTTAAAGCCACCTCCCTCAACTGGTTAAGATAGATTTCATGAATCTTAAGCAAGGTTACATGAGTGTGAGGGCGTATTCCCTAAAATACAACAAACTTTCCAACTATGCTCCTCATTTGGTAGCCTATCCAAGATCAAGGATGGACAAGTTTGTGATAGGAGTCGCCGTCTTGGTAAATGAAGAGTGTCGTACCACAATGCTTGTGAGTGATATGGTTTTGTATTAGCTCGTGGCATATGCCAAATAACTTGAGGGGGAAAAGCTTCAAAAGAGATTAAGTGTGGAGTCCACGAGGGCTAAGTTTTAAGGTGGTTTCCAAGGTTCTAAGGGTGGCTGGTTTCAACAAGGTCACAAGTTCCAAGGCCAAAGGTCCTCCAATGCTCCTAATAAGAGGTTTTCTAATGATAGGGTGTGTAACCCAAGATACCAAAGTAGCAATGGTTGTATGACCCATCCTAAGTGCCAAAAGTGTGGGAGAAACCAAGATGGTCCATTTTTGAAGAACTGTAATGCTTGCTTTGGTTGTGGTAGAGTGGGCTACAAGGTTATTGATTTTCCACATGCTCAACATAAGGGCATCGTCCTCAAGTCCTAGATGCTAGTGTAGGTCAAAGGGCAAAAGGTGGCCAACAAGAGGGTGCACCAAGGCAAAATAGGTTCTACGCTATCCAAGGAAGGAAAAGAGTGGATGAGGTGCCCGATGTTATTACCAGTATGTTAAAGATTTTTTTATTATGATGTGTTTGCATTGATAGATCCAGGTGCCACTCTTTCTTTCATTACTTCTTTTTTTCCAATAAGCTTCATGTGTGTGCCGAATTGTTGTGTGAACCCTATGAAGTGTCTAACCCCGCTGGTGAGTCTATTATTGCTAAAAGAGTTTATACAGATTGTCCCGTGTCAATATTGCATAATGTCTTGCCTTGTGATTTTGTTGAACTTGACATGGTGGATTTTGATATTATTCTTGGGAAAAATTGGTTACATACAGTAATGCTTCCATTGATTATAAAACCCACAGGGTTAGGTTTCGATTCACTATTGAGCCCGTCCTTGAGTTGGAAAGTTGTAATGTGGTGGTCAAGTGTAGATTTATTTCTTGTGTTCAAGCCAAAATGTTGAGTTCTATGTTTGCATTAACCATCTTATAAGGGTTAGGGATGTTGTGTCTAAAGTTCTTCCCATTTAGTCGATTTTGATGGTCAATGAGTTTCTTGATGTCTTTGTCGATGTGTTTACCGTGTTCCTCCTGAAAGTTAAATAGACTTTGGGATAAACCTCCTCCCCGATAAACAACCAATTTTCATTCCCCATTACGGTATGGCCCCAGTGGAGTTGAAGGAGTTGAAGTATCAATGGGATTTTCTGGAGAAGGGTTTCATAAGGCATAGCAAGTCACCTTGGGGTGCACTGGTGTTGTTCGTAAAGAAAAAAGATGGTTCACATAGAATGTACATTGGTTACCTATAACTCAATAGAGTCACTATAAAGAACAAGTACCCTCTACCAAGGATTGATGACATTTCAGATCAACTACATAGGGCTAGTCATTTTTCTCTGATTTATCTTCAGTTCGGATACCACAAATGTAGGTGAGGGAGTGTGATCTTCCCAAAATGGATTTTTGGACTAGGTGTGGGCATTTTTAGTTTGTTGTAATGTCTTTTGGCTTGACTAATGCACTGGAAAGATTTATGGATCTCATGAATAGGGTCTTTAAACCCTACCTTGATATATTTATGGTGGTCTTTATTGATGATATATTGATTTTTTTGGAGTGAGAAAGAATATGTGAATCACTTGAGGGTGTTGTTGCAAATCTTGATGGATGAAAGGTTGTTTGCTAAATATGTAAAGTGTGAATTTTGGTTGAATGAAGTTGCTTTTCTAGGGCATGTGGAGCTAGGTGATAGCATTAAGGTGGATCCTACGAAGATGGAGGTGATAAGAAATTGGCATAGGCCCTTGAATCAGATGAATATTACGAGTTTCTTGGGTTTGGCGGTTTACTACTGGAGGTGTGTGAATGGTTTCTCTTATATTGCTTCCCCTATGACCAAGTTGACCCAAAATAAGGGAAAAAGTTTTTGGACCGATAAATGTGAAACCAGTTTTCAAACTTTGAAAGACAAGCTTATCTCCACTCCTATCTTGGCTTTACCTAAAGCATTAGAAGGGTTTGTGGTGTATTGTGATTCCTCAAGGATTGCTTTGGGATGTGTTTTGATGAAAAATGGCAAGGTTATAATATATGCCTCTAGACAACTTAAGGTGCATGAGCGAAATCATCCAATGCATGATCTTGAATTGGCGGTCGTGGTGTTTGCTTTGAAAATTTGGTATAATTATTTGTATGGGGTTCATGTTGATATGTTTACTGATAAAAAGACTCCCCAATATGTGTTCACACAAAAAGATCATAACTTGAAACAAAAGGGTGTCTAGAATTCCTTAAGGATTATCACGTGAGTGTGCACTTTCATCCTGATAAAGCTAATATTGTGGCCGATGTTGTAAGTAGAGTGTCTATGGGTAGTCTATCTCATATTGATATTGGTAACAAGGAGGTGGCTAGAGAAGTTCATCGGTTTCCTAGGTTGGGGCTTAGGTTGAATGAAGTTGGAAATGTTGGTGTCGTAGTGGTTGATAGTTCTAAATCTTCTTTGATTGAGGGAGTCAAGTCAAAACAAGACCTTGACCCCACCTTGCTAGAGTGAAAGGCTTTGGTGAAGGATGGTAATGTGGAGGTGTTCTCCCAAGGGGGAGATTGTACCCTTAGGTACCAAGGTAGGTTGTGTGTCCCTAATGTTTATGACTTGTGAGAGTTAATTTTGAGGAAGGCCCATAATGCATCCTATTCTATTCACCTTGGTTCCACAAAGATGTATAGAGACTTTAGGGAGTTGTATTTGTGGAATGGTATGATAAGGGATATTGCCAAGTTCATAACTAGGTATTACAATTGTCAACAAATGAAAGTCGAACATTAAAGGTCAGGTGGTCTAGCCCAAGACATAGAAATTCCTATTTGGAAGTGGGAAGAGATCAACATGGATTTAGTAGTTGGGTTGCACAAGACTAGGAAACACTTTGATTCTATTTGGGTTATTGTGGATAGAATGACAAAGTTGGCTTTCTTTCTTCCAGTCAAAACAACTCAAGTGTCGAAGATTAAGCCAAGTTGTTTATTCATGAGTTGGTTAGAATGCATAGGGTACCCTTATCTGTCATTTCGGATTGTGGTGCTTAATTCACTTCTTATTTTTGGATGTCCTTCCAAAGGTGTATTGGTACTAAGGTCAAGCTTAGCATGACTTTTCATCCTCAAACAGATGGTTAAGCCGAAAGAACTATCCAAACTCTTGAGAATATGCTTAGAGCTTGTGTATTGGAGTTTAAGGGTAGTTGAGATGAACATCTTCCACTTATTGAGTTTGCTTACAATAATACCTACCACTCAAGCATTGGCATGGTTCCCTTTGAAGCTTTGTATGGTAGGCATTTTAGATCCTCAGTTGGGTTGTTTGATGTGAGGGACATGGCCTTGTTAGGCCTAGATTTGGTTATGGATGCTTTGGGAAAGGTGAGGTTGATAAGGGAGAGATTGAAGATGAATCAAAGTAGATAAAAGTCTTACTCCGATGTGAGAAAAAGAGATCTTGAGTTTAATGTGGATGACTGGGTTTACTTGAAGTTCTTGCCCAAGAAGAGTGTGGTCCAGTTTGGCAAGAAAAGAAAATTGAGCGCATGGTTTCTGGGTCCTTATAGAATTTTGAGAAGAGTTAGTAAGGTTTCTTATGAATTGGAGTTGGCTTTGGAGATGAATATGGTTCATCCGGCCTTCCATGTATGTATATCGAGGAAGTGTATGGGTGACCTAAATGTTATAGTGCCCTTAGAGGTTATAGGTGTCGTGGAATATAATATGACCTATGAGGAGGTCTCGATGGAAATATTGGATAAGCAAGTAAAGATGTTGAGGAACAAAGATGTAGCATCCATCAAGGTCCTTTGGAGGAATCAACAAGTTGAAAGTGCCACATAGGAAGCTGAAGCGGACATGAAAAAGTGATATCCTACCTCTTCCACCCTACTCAAGACGAAGGTAATAACTTAAGTCTCATCTATGATTTCAAGTCTTAAGTTTCATCCCTAATGTCATTTTGCATGCATTCAGGTACATGGTAACAAGTTTATGGTGATTTTGACATTCATGTTAGGACTTTTTTAAAAATGATATTTAAGTGAATTTGTTGCATTCATGTCTGGCTGAAATCTTCATAATTACTTCTCTTACACATGATTCTTTTACATTGGGGATGAATGTTCCCAAGGGGGAGATATTGAAACACCGCTCATGTGTTTCGGACTGCTCCATAATCATAATTTTCATATTTGACTTCATATTCTTGATCAGGTGAAATTGATTGGAAAATGGGTATAACTCGGATTTTACAAGACCCCTAGTGAAAAATAATTTATGCTAATACTCAAATTCAATGGTTGTCCACGCCCAGACAGCGATGCGCCTGGGGTGCGAACTACTGTAAGAAGTCCCTACATGTTTGGTCAGTGTAGCAGATTGGAATTGGACCAGTGTATCTTTTTCCTCAGTTTACTCATTTCATCCAAGGGTATTATAGTAATAGCCCCATGCCCATACAAAATGTAAAATCTTCCATACATAGCCATTTTTCAACTCTATAACTCACAAAACCCTCTCTAATACTCTCCAAGAATTTATCAAATCTCTCATTCAAATTCAAGGATTTCAAGCTCAATTTTGGAACTCAAGACCCATCTCAAGTTTCAAGATTCCCCCAACTCAATTTCAAGAAAAACCAAGTTTGAGGTATGTGGGTCTTCAACCATGGGTCCTTTTACCCATGAAGCCCAAACTTCTCTTTTTATGAAAATTGCATGATTTCAAGTTGTATTACTTATGGGTATCTCTTATTATGAAATATGAACATAAATTATGTTAGGATTTTATCAAGTATTGATTGATTATGCATGAATATCTATTTCTAGCTTATTCAATGAATTGATTTTGTTTATTGAGATATTGCATGATTCAAGCCATGAAACTATAAACTATTGTGAGCTTTTGTGATGGATTTCAAGATACCCTAAATGAGGGTTTTACTATAATATTGGTGGATTGATTTGCATTGAGTTCACTCTTCCTGTTTTACTCTTAAGTTGCATGATTTTTACAAGTATCATGTACCGACCATGTATTTAATAGAATGACATGACAAGAATTTTCAAGTAATTGATAAACTATTATATGATTTACAAGTAAACTGTTTTCATGATGATTAAGGGCTTTCAAGCATGTACTGAATTTAAAAAAAGTATCTATGATTTTACAAGTATCATGTTGAGCCCTATTTCAAGATTTTAACCTCTTGTGAGTCGTTCATGTGGCAAAGGATCATGTATGATTATTATTACTCTAATGTTCAAGTTAGGCTTACTAGTATTGGTCAAACAAGTTTATTAGGTACTCATGTCATGTTATCATGTCTCATACAAGTTACTCATATTATTATTAAAGTATGATTACTTCAAGTATTCTGTGCGAATAAACATAGCACCGATTAAGGCCTAAGATGGGGGCTTGATACAAAGGGTCCTTACATAAAGTCTTTAGTCTCTAAACTATGTGCCACCATAAGATGATATATTTTACACTGGCTATACTAGTGGATCCATCTAGTTTATGTTATCATGTTTGGTTTGCCTTGGCAAGTAGACCACACTTTACCGGGGGGTGTCATGCCCGGTCACCTGTACCGAGGGGGTGTCATGCCTTAGATTATACATTGTAGCTACTTGATCTATGTCGGTTGAGGTACCTTCCCATATCTTTATGGTATATTATGCAAGTTAAATGTTTTAGAGGCATATTTTATTACAATCATTGATTATGCATTTCATGTTAAGATTATATACCCATTGATTATGATTATGCTTTTTGAATATTATGGATTATGTCTTTTATGCATTGCACCCCACATACTTAGTATATTCTAAGTACTAATGCATACTTTATGCCTACATGATATCACTATATAAGGACCAGAGCTCCTTTTGATCATCCTCGTCCACATGGCTAGATTGGTACTTCAAAGAAAGCTTTAGTGAGTCCTCAATTCCGAGGATAATAGCTATATTAATCATGATACATTGAGCCTTCTCTTATTATGTTGAATACTTACTATCATGAGGGTGAGCCCGTAAGTTGCCTTGGCCCCCGCTTCATTCTGAAGTAGAGGAGTTGCTAGATACCAAGTTTATATATGCTTTGAGCATGACTCTTTATGTTCCTATATTTATGAAAGACTTCCCTTTATCCTATTTGCCTTTATATTTATATCACTTGTTGATGTTTACTTTTCATCTACGACCAAGGATATGTGAATGATCTCCTAAGAGGCTTGTTTGGGGTTCCTTTGGGTTCCCTATTCGCCTTGTCACGTCTAGGCCGCTGGGATCGTGACAATCTTGGTATTATATCATTAGGTTGTAGTCATCCTTGGAAGTCCGACACACAACGTCAAGTATAGTGTTATTCACGGTTGTGAAGCACGCCACAACTATGAATGGGAGGCTATGAGGTGTTTTGGGAAATGTTTCACCTTTTCATCATCTATGTCATGCTTTAGTTATAAAGATAATGTTTTTCCCTAGCGAATGCTCTTTGCTCTTCTAGATCATGCCACTACTAAGAGGAAGAATAAGGAGAGCCCGTATACCCAAGGAGCAACCGACCCCTCCCACTCCTCAAGCTTCTCAAGATGGAGGGGTAGCCCAAGATAAGTTATGGGATGCCATCACAATGTTGGCTCATATTATGACCAATTAAATGAACCAAGGAGCCCAAGCTCATCATGCTCCTACTCCAGCCTCAAGGGTCAGGCACTTCATAAGAATGGACCCTCCGAAGCTTCAGGGTCTAAGGTAGAGGAAGATCATCAAGAGTTCGTCTATTAGGTGTATAAGGTGCTATCTATCATGGGGTAAATTTAGAGGAGTAGGCAGAATTAGCGCCCTACTAACTCAAAGGTGTGGCCCAAGTTTGATTGACTCAACGAAAATTGGAGAGGTGAAATTATTATGTTATTCCTTGGGATGAGTTCAAAGCCATACACCTCAACCGGTTCTTCCCTATTGAGTTGAGAGAAGATAACATGATAGAGTTCATGAATCTTAAGAAAGTTTCTATGAGTGTGATGGAGTACGCCCTCAAATTCAACAAGCTTTCCAAGTATGCTCCACATTTGGTAGCTGATCCAAGATCAAGGATGAACATTTTTGTATCAGGAGTGTCCAACTTGGTAAATGAAAAGTGTCCTACCGCAATGCTTGTGAGTTATATGGATTTGTCTCAGCTTATGATATATGCCAAACAATTTGAGGGGGAAAAACTTCAAAAGAGGTGAAGTCAGCTCAAGAACCCATCTCAAGTTTCAAGATTGCCCCAACTCAATTTCAAGAAAATCCAAGTTTGAGGTATGTGGGTCTTCATCCATGGACCCTTTCACTCATGGAGCGCAACCTTCTTTTTTTATAAAAATTGCATGATTTCAAGTTGTATTACTTATGGGTATCATTTATTATGAAATATGAACATAAATTATGTTGGCGTTTTATCAAGTATGGATTTATTATGCATGAATATCGATTTCAAGCTTATTCTATGAATTGATTTTATCTATTGAGACTATACATTATTTGAGCTATTAAACTATGAATTATTTTGAGCTTTTGTGATGGATTTCAAGATAACCTAAAAAGGGTTTTACTATAATATTGGTGGGTTTATTTGCATTGATTTTATTCTTCTTGTTTTACTCTTGAGTTGCATGAGTTTTAATAAGTATCATGAACCCCCAACATGTTTGATAAAATTACATGACAGGAATTCTCAAGTTATTGATGAATTATTACATGATTTAGAAGTCAAGTGATTTCATGATTATTAAGGGCTTTGATACAAATATTAAATTCATGAAAATTATCTATTATTTTACAAGTATCAAGGTGAGCTCTATATCAAGATTTTAACCTCATGTGAGTCATTCATGTCAAGGCAAGGGATCATGTATGATTATTCTTACTCTCATGTTCATGGTAGGCTCACTAGTACAGGTCAAGCATGTTGATGAGCTACTCATATCATGTTATCATGTCTCTTTCAAGTTACTCATATTACTATGAAAGTATGATTATTTGAAGTATTCCGTAGGATTAAACTTAGCACCAATTGAGGCTTGAAATAGGGGCTCAACACATGGGGTCCTTATATAAAGTCTTTTGTCTCTAAACTATATGCCACCATATGGTGATATATTTTACCCTTATTATACTAGTTGTTCCATCTAGTTCATGTTATCATATTTCATTTGCTTTGGCAAGTAGACCACACTTCGTCGCGGGGTGTCATGCCCGGTCACCTTTACCGAGGGGGTGTCATGCTTTGGTTTTCAAGTTCTAACTGCTTGGTCTATGTCGGTTGAGGTCTTTTTCCACATATATATGGTATATTATGCAAGTTAAATGTTTTACAAGCATGTTTTACTATAATCATTGATCAAGAATGTCATATTAAGTTTATATAACCATTGATTATGATTATGCATTTTGAATATTATGGCTTATGTATTTGATGAATTGCACCTCGCATACTGAGTATATTCCAAGTACTAACGAATACTCTATGACTACATTAGATCACTATGTAGGGACCAGATATCCTTTTTATCATCCTCCTCCACATGTCTAGATTGGTACTTTTCACCTTATCCAAACCATTAAAGGAGGTTTGGAGAATATTCCATGGTTGCTTGAACTTTTTTGCATTTGCAACTTCGTCGAACATCTTTTCATCCAAACTTTGCTGGATAACTGTGAGTGCCTTTTGGTCTTTCTTATTTGTGTTGGGGCCACCATCTTCTCCATCAACACGACTCT
The DNA here is from genome assembly GCA_025774065.1 of Solanum ossicruentum. Lineage (NCBI taxonomy): Eukaryota > Viridiplantae > Streptophyta > Magnoliopsida > Solanales > Solanaceae > Solanum > Solanum ossicruentum. The sequence goes on from JAOTQR010000079.1 coordinate 13,442,412, forward strand.
CCACAATATTCCATACATCATAGGCTCAAAGTATAGCCTTCATTCGATGCACAAAACAACAAAAACATTACCCCAATGCTTCAAAGGCTCCAGCCCATTGCGGGGTAAAGGGGAGTCGGATGTACGCATACTGACCCCTATGTGCGACTATTTTCGGATGACCCATGATGAGCTCAAAAGTTGTATTGACTAACTGCTACTTCCCAACTGAAAGAAGCGCAGACAGTTTAAAGAGTCATTTTGTTTTATTCCATCATAGCATTCTATAATATTTTTTGGTGAGCATCGAAACATGGAATGGAATTCCATTGGAGTTACTCATTTTCTCTCTACGTTTTGTTGTCTCTTAAACACAAGGCTTTGATACCATTGTTGAAAATTTTGGAGACCAAGATAACAAAAATATTACTCAATACTTAAAAGTAAGAAGAGAAGTGGAGGAAAGATGATTTTCTATTTAGTTTTGGCTTACCAATAAATGGTTTGATTACATGACTATTTATAGGTGAATTCATCCATGTATCTTGCCTAGCATAAATGTATCATAATTGATATTTGACATCCTCCAAATTCATGAATACACCTGACCAAACTTAATTTAGACTTCCCCACCAATTCATGTTTCTCCTAATACATTAATCTACTAGTTCGTGAACTAAATTGAATATGACGTGAAGACACTGAACAATGTGAACAAATTTATTTTTCAGCATATCTAAGAGAATAAAACCAAGATACACCCAATCATTTGTTCTATATCCTTGAAGAAATAAGTGGTCAACTAATATTTTCTTTATTCTCTTGTATTTTCATTTAATGGTTTGTCTTTAAAGGTTATATCCAAATAATTAACAATAAATTTTGAATGTGAAACTTAAAAGTACACCAATATACTAAAAATAAACTTTTTTCATTTGAGTTATTTTTAAAGAGAATCAAATACACATTAATAAGAAAACCATCAAAAATTATATTGGAATTATATACACATGCATGGCTTAATCTTTTCTTGCCTCAGTTTTTTCTTCATGTTCTTTAAAAAGCAAAAAAGTTTTAAGAGAGAGTATATTTTGTTGCCTAATAGATAACAAAAATTAAACTAAAAAAAGTTATTTGATATCCATTTATCCAGTATATTAAAGATCTCCTAGATCGTTTCCAATAATAATATGAAAAAGAAAGAGTTCCGTTAGTTATAAAATAGAAGAAAAATTCACCAGAAAAATTAATTTAATCTTACAAAATAAAAATAAAAAAGGACATGTTTGAACATAGCATGGGATCTCTTAGGAGGATTTATTTGAGAGCTTGAGGAGTACTCTTCACTATTATATTCCATTTAATAGGTAATTTTTTTTTAATGTAATTTTTGGAATGAAGTAGAATATGTGATACTTTATTTTTGGCCAAAATGTGTAATTATTTTTTTCCTTTATCGGCATTTCTTATTTCTCCCCCTATTAATGTGTTATACAAAAAAAAAACTCAAAAATCACTCCTTAAATACTCTTAATTATGAATTGTGTATTATCTATGCTTAAATTTCCATGACTTTCACCCATCTTAATATAACAATATGCACCTAAATATGCTAATCCATTCATCCTCTTTGATCTTAGAAATTTGAAACGCCCCTAATACCCATAATCGTAATTTCTCTTATATCTCAAAATGGGGGATATATAAACACCCCTCCTTGTAGCTCAAAAAGACGCTACGGTGCTTTTTTTAAAAAAAAAAAAAATCTTGAAATCCATGAAGAATTTTGCAAATTTGACTTAATATTCTTGTTCAGAGGGAGAATTTTCATGGGAGAATGATTACCTCCAAGGTATACTTTTCTGTGCCAAGAAAAATAATATTTGGTGACACTTCGCAAAAACAGTTGTTGTCCGCGACTAGCCCGCGATGCATACATGGCATGGATTAGTTCAAAAATTTTGGAAATTGTAATTGTTTTACTCTAGGGCAATTGGGTAATAATCCAATACCTATATACATGAACATCCCTCATTGTTCAGCTATTTTGAGCCCTAAAAACTCACCAAAAACCCCTCAAATACATCCATTTTGAAGGTTTTCAATAAGTTTGTTGGAATTAAAGAAAACCAAGTCAAGCCCCAAGTCCTCATCAATTTTTCCTCAAGAAGCTCCAAAATTAAGGTATGTAGGTTTCAACCATTGGGTCCTTTCACCCATGGTGCCCAACTTTTCTTTTTGCTAAAAATTGCATGTTTTCAAGTTTTATTACTTATGAGTGTTACTTATTATAGATTATGATTATAAAATATGTTGGGGTTTTGTGAGATGTTGAATGGAAACACTTATCTACCTCTTTCAAGCTTATACCATGATATAGTTTATCTATTGTAACTATGCATGTCTAGCGCTATGGAGTTATGATCTATTGTGTGAATTGATGAAGGGTCTTGATGTATCTTTCAAGAATATATAACCTAATTTTGGTGGTTGATTTTACATTGATTTTTCTCACATGTTTTAACTCTTGAATGGCATGATTTTGAACTAGCATTCCATACCCGCCAAGTGTTTGATAAAATATCTGGTTATGGATTCTTGAGTTATTGAAGATCTAATGTATGGTATATAGTTATATGACTTTAGGATGATGAATGGAATGTATATATGAGTTATTTTCATGAACAGTGTCTATAGTATTGTATCTTTACCATGCTTAGTTGAGGAGGTGATACCTTAATGGCCATGGATGGTAAGGTGTGACAACCATCATTCAATTGAGGGGGTGATACCTCAATCACCATGGATGGTAGGGTGTGACAACCATCAACCAAATTGAGGGGTTGATATCTCAACCACCATGGGTGGTAGGGTTTGACAAACATAAACCAAATTGAGTGGTTGAAACCTCAATCACCATGTATGGTAGGGTGTGACAACCACCAACCGATTGAGGGGTTTATTCCTCAATCACTTTCAAGGGTCGTCTACCTTGGATTCCAAGTATTAAGTTTTCTTGGTCTATGAGGATGGTCTCTTCTTACATATGTAATATGTTCTATATAAGCATATTTTACTTCAAGCATCCTTCATGCCTTCCATATTTCTATTATGTTCTTTCAATGCCTAATTATGCATTTTTATTATGTTGCTTATCTCTCATTGCATTGTATCCAACATTCTTAGTACATTCAAACATACTAAAACATACTCTGTGCCTATATGATATTAGCATATAGGAACCAGAGCTCCACTTAATAAACTTCCTCCTCTATGTGGCTAGTACTATCTCTGAAGTAAGTTGATGAGTCCTCAACTCCAAGGATAATATCTTTTGATAGAATCTTATGCCAAGGCTCTCTTTAGTTATATGTTTATTGTATGAGGGTGAGCCTAGAAATTTGTCTTGGTCCCTGCTCAAATAAAAGTTAGAGGTGTTGTTGGAGAAGTTATGTAATGATGCTTTGAGCTTGACTCCTTTTGACTCTTGAATGCTTTCCTATTATAAAAGACTCCCTCAGCCAATTAAACCCTATTTTGTGCTATCTTGATGTTGATTAATTTCTTCCGCAATGAAGGATGTATAATGATATGCTAAGAGGCTTGTTTAGGGTTTCCCATTCGGCGTGTCATATCTAGCCCTATGTTTGGGTCATGACAAACTTTGTATGAAAGTACTAGGTTGTTAATGGTCCTTAGAATCCAGCACACAACATCAATTAGAGTCTTATTCATGGTTGTAAAGCGCACCATAACTATAAGTGGAGGCAATGAGTTATTTTAGGAAATGTTTCACTTTTTCATGATCTATGCCTTGCAATAGAGTTAGGTCCCCTAGGGCTTATTGTTTATTCCTAACTGATGAATTCTAGAATATGTCTAACACTACTTAAGACAGTGATATATTGAATGAGGAGGTTCACAATGCCATATGGGTATTGGCTAAGGCTGTGACCATTCAACTCAACCTATTGGTGGGTGCACTTGAGACTTCAAATGATTAAGTGAGGAGGGAAAGGCTAAGAGATCCCGAATTGAAAGTAGGCTTCCATATGCCAAGCCAGAGGAAATGGTGGAGTGACTCGTCCTGGATGTCCAAGGTCTGGGAGGAAACATAATTGCACATGTTTGAGGAACATGGGTCCATGCTATGTGTATGATGAGATGAACCACAAGATAGTTGATTGTCCACATGCTCGAAAGTGGAGAATTGGGGAGTCTAAGAGGGATCTGTATGAGGGTGGTTTCAAAAATGCTAAGGGTGAACGTCTCCAACAAGATAATGAATTTCAAGGCCAAGGGTCCACTTGTTCTCCAATTAAGAGGCTTGCTATTGATGGGATAGTGAACCCGAGGTTCCAAGGTAACAATGGTGGGATGAGTAATCCTAAGTGCAATAGGTGTGGGAAGAACCATGGTGGTCTATGCTTGAGGAAGTCAAATACTTGATATGGTTTTGCAGAGGTGGGCCATAAGATTGTTGATTATCCATATGCCTGAAAAGGTGTAAAGGTGGTCGACCTCAAGAACAAGGTGGTCATGTTGATAAAGAGGCTCAAGGAGAGGATGAGACGTCCAATGTTGCTACCAGTATATTGAAATTCCCTTTGAACTTGATATGTGTGTATTGTTAGGTCTGGGTATCACTATTTCATTCATTACTCCTTTGTTTGATAGTGGTCTTCATGTGTTTCTCGAATTGATATGTGAACTTTTTGGTGTCTACCCCATTTGTGAGTATATTGTCGCTACAGAGGTCTGTAGAGATTGTTCTATGGTCATGTTGCATTTAGGCTTGCCTTGTATTTTTGCTAAATTAGATGTGGTGGACTTTGATGTCATACTTAGGGTGGATTAGTTGCATGCATATTGTGTCTCCTTTGATTGTAGGGCCTATAGAGTTAGATTCCAACTCCCTAATGAACCCATCAATAAGTGGGGGATTGTAAAGTGGTAGTGAAGGGGTAAGTTAATTTCTTGATTTAAGGTCCAATTGATCTCTAATGGTTGAATTGTTCATCTTATAAGAGTTAGGGGTATTGAACCTAAGTCATTTCTATTGAGTTGTTGAAACGACCCCAAAAATGCCCGAAAATGTTCCTCGAAAGTGCCTAAATTCGTAATTTCCATATCTCAAAATTCATATGTGATATTGAAAATCTGGCTTCATATTCTTGATTAGCGTGAAAATATGAGCGGGAAACGGGTCTAGCCCCGATTTTAGAGCGACCGTATCAAAAAATAAATTTTTAAAGTTGCAATTTCCAATGAGTAGTGCGTGCCCCTAGCGCGACGCGACAGGAGCGCGCCTCAGTGTTATTTTTGCTAGTTATTTATCCTCGCTCCAAGGCTTTTGGATCTTGGGTTTAAGATATTCCATAGGTAAAAACACCTATACTTAGTCATATTTCACCTTCGTATCATACAAGACATTCTCCAATACTTTCTCAAACACTTAGACAAATATTTCACCCAAAATCCAAGTGCAAAAACTCATTCAAAATCTTAATAAAATCACTCAAGCTTCAAGTTCTCCTATAAATCTTCATCAAAGAACTCTCTAAAGTTGAGGTATGTGGGTTTAAACCATTGGGTCCATTCACCCATGGTGCCTAAGATTCCATTTCATATAAATTTCATGTTTATAAGTTGATTTACTTATAGGTCTTACTTACTATAAATTTGACTATGAACTATATTGGGGTTTCAAGAAAGTGTAACTGTTTAAGAAAGTTTTGAGCTTTGAATCCATGATCTATCTTGAGATTTGATGAAGGGTTTCAATATATGTTGCATGAAGAGATTACCAAGTATTGGTGGGTTGATTTACTTCAAGTTCTCTTGCATGATTTTACTCTTGAATTGCATGGTTTTATACTAGCATTGCACTCCCAGCTAATGTTTCATAAAATATCCAGTTTAGGATTCTTGAACTATTGATGATCCATTGCATGACCTATGACTTGTGTTCCTTTATGATGATGAAAGGATGGTGTATATATGTGCTCATTTCATGTAAAGCATCCATAGTATCGTGAGTTGACCATAACTAATTTAGGGGTTGATACCTCAATCACCTCGGATGGGACTGGTATGTCATCAACCAATGTAGGGGTTGATACCTCAATCACCGTAGATGAAACGGTGTGACAACCATCAACCAATTGAGAGGTTGATACCTCAGTCATCTTGGATGGTGGTGGTATGCCATATACCGATTGAAGGGTTGATACATCAATCACTTTGAATTGGGGGTGGTCATGCCCATCAACTAATTGAGGGATTGATTCCTCAATCACTACCAAGGGGTGGTCTACCTTGGATTCCAAGTGCTATGTCTACTTGGTTTATGATAATAGTCTTTTCTTACACAAGTACTATGTTGTTATATATACATGTTTTACTTCAAGCATTGATCATGCATGCCATGTTGCTAATACACTATCGCTTGCTTACGATTATACATTTTTATTGTGCTACCTATCTATTGTTGCATTGCATCCCACATACTTATTACATTCAAATTGGGTCGTGACAAACTTGGTATCAGAGAACTAGGTTATAAATGGTCCTCGGCATCCAAATCACCACGTTGATTTGAGTCTTATTCATGGTTGTGTTGTGCATCAATCCTATGAGTAAGAGGCTATGACACATTTTAGGAAATGTTCCCCTTTTGCATGATCTATGTCATTGTATAGAAGTTAGGTAAGGATTCCCCTCTAACGAATATTCTTTGCAATTTTTAGATCATGCCTAACACGAGAGGAAGAAGAGCCCACACACCCGAGGAACAATTAACTCATGGAGAACTCTAGGATGCTCTTACCTTGCTAGCACAAACCATGGCAAATCAATTCAGTCAAGGGGCCCAAGCCCCTCATGCTCCCACTCTGACATCTCGGGTGAGGGACTTTATAAGAATGAACCCACTAGAGTTCTATGGGTTTAAAGTGGATGAGGACCCTCAAGAATTTGTTGATGAAGTGTACAAAGTGTTGGATACTATGGGTCTAAGATCGAAAGAGAAGGTGGAGTGGGTGGCTGACCAACTCAAGGGGGTTGCTCGAATTTGGTATACTAAATGGAAAGAGGAGGAGGAGATCGACCATATGATTCTTCGGGAGGAGTTTAAGGTGGCTTGCTGAATCGATTCATCCCTCTTGAGCTTAGGGAGGCCAAAATGATGGAGCTCATGAATTTGAAGCAAGGATGTATGACTGCAAGGGAGTATTCCCTTTAGTTCAACCAACTCTCTAATTATGTTGTAACCTTTGTTGACGACTGGAGGTCCAAAATGAATAAGTTTATGATTGGTGTATCCAATTTGGTGAATGTCGAGTCTTAGGCCGCTATGTTGATCAATAACACGATTTGCCCCACTTAATGACTTATGCCAAACAAATAGAGGGGGAGAAGTTGAGAAAGAGAAGGGGTAATGAGGCTAAGAGGGCCCGTTTTGAGGATAAGTTCTAAATTCCCAAGGGTGATATAACACTCCACATCTTACATGTACTAGTTCAATGCAAATGAAACGTGATATGGCTTTTCAAATTAGGGCTAATTTTTAAAAGTGCTTGAATCTCAAATTAGAGGGCGATAAGTATGTCTAACGTTGAAGAGGGTCGAGTGTAAATATGTTATAAGTCAAATTGAGGAGATCACAATCTTAAACAAGGTGAAAAAGTGAGGTGATTGTAGGATTTAGGAAACTAGCAGGTGAGTCACCTACTTGCTTAGCTTAAATCTTCTAGCTGAATGAAGACGAGGCCTGATGTCGAATTTATCCAATTCCGATTATGAATAAAGTCCATGTTAGGGGTGTAACTATAGCCTATCTTTTACCATCATAAATGGGCAATATTTATAGCCCAATATGAATCATAAAAGGGCCGAAGTATATCACAACCCACTTGACTAATTGGGCCCAAACTAAGTGAAGAGGAGTTAGGAAAAATGGATAGCCAAGGCCCATCAACTTTGAGAACCATTTAGGCCCAAGTGTGTGGGCCAAGCTGCTACATCACCAGCTTCTTAACATGTACTAATATGTGGTAAAATGTGCAAAAGAAATTCGGCCAAAGAGACCCTTTAAAAAGGGCTCAAAACAGCACATTAAGTCATTTCACTTGAAATAATTTTTCAGCTTTCCTAAAAAGTATTGTTTTGTCTTTACTTCACTTCACAAAGTAGCCAATACAATGCTTTAGGGTTCTTTAAGGAAACCTGAATCTTGAAGGTTAAGGTAAACCTAATCCCAAAAGTGAGTTCTTATATGATATTACAATTGTGTTCTTAGTACGAACTTGTGGGCTGATGATTGGAAGACTATTGCCTCACATCCTTTATTAATGTCTTTGTACTATTCTAAGACTTTTTTAAGGTTGGTTTTAAGCATAGATGTGTTTAGGACAGTTTGGGTAAAGTTGAAACAAGTTCGGGATTGTCGACGTCGAGATGTAGCAAAGGGATGTACCATTATGCCGCCTATTTTGTATGTTGTGCAGAATTGTTCTGTATTATGCTTTATGGCCTATTGTAAGACTGTTATGGAACTAATATAGGCTCCACATGATATGTATATCAGAATGTGTATTAGAAAATATGATTAGGGGTGGAAAGGGTGAAAAAATACGCTCGGGTTTATGATTATCTGCTTCCTGCCCATATGTTGTTTTTTAATGAGATTGGGCTGTCAAGATTTATCTATTGGCTTCTAATGCTAGTTGTATCACCTACTATGTTGTAGATAAATATTTCGAGGAAGTGAAGGTTATCTCGAGGTAATAGCGAGGTCATACAGCGAGGCGTGTAAGGCTATTTGATTTCGTGTTATTTGGCATGAAACATAGATCCCTCCTTGGCACATAAAGGCACTTACAAACTCCGAAACAAGTACTAGCCATTTCTCAACTATTTCACATGTTCATATGCTCCCACACATAGTCACCTTCAAGTCTGCATACATACTTGGATACCAAGATACACGAGTTCGTTCTACTAAATAAGATTTATGTGTTGTTCTTCCTCCTATGCATTTCATTATTTGTGTAACCTATTCCTTTAATTATGGTGTTATGTTTTGTGATCATTTACATGGCATATGTTGTATGTACTATTCTACAGCTCCAATATTACGACCACCAAAAGAATTATCTCAATTGTAATTGAAAGATAAAGTAAAGTATATTGCTTGTTGATGGGAGGTAACGCGAGGGGTGGAAGATTCACCTAGCCAGGGTCTATCCTATTATAGGGGACAACCCAAGGTGTGAAAGGAAAAGGCTAGCCAGGGCCAATCCCGATATAGATTTATCACCGATCAGCTGGTCATTTGTATTACTTCTTCTGCATAGATTATACAGTAAAGGTAAAGTAATAAAAAGATCATAAAGTACATGATCCCATAGTATAACTAAGGGTGGTCTCTTATCCTACACTAGTGCATAAATTCATTTGAGTTGTTACTTCATATACAGTGTTTCCTGCTCTACATATTTACTACATTATCTCGTACTGACATCCCTTATGGGGGACCTGTATTTTATGCTGCAGGTACAGGTGTCAGTAGATCTCCCCAATAGGAGTATAGGATATGCGGTTGTTGTTATCAAGCTCCTGGTTGCCTCAGCATTTTATGTGTCTAGAACTTATATTTTTGTGTTGTACAGTTAGCTAAGGCGGGGCCTGTATTAACCTTTATCAGATACTTTTCCTTACCTAGAGGCTTTGTAGAATATTTAAATTAAAGATTGGTCATGTCTAATACTTTAGACGACATAGCTCCAATGGCCTAGCCATATGCATTTCCTTTTAGCTTATTATCACTGTTTATTTTCTTAAAGGCATTTCAAATATAGAAATCCCTTATAATATATATAGAAAGTGCATTGATACAGGTTGGTTCTCACGAGCCTTATCGGCAATGGATGTCAGTCCGCCCTAATGGGACTTTAAGCATGACAGAAGTAGTATCAGAGTGGGTTATCTTAGGGAGTTCACAAAGCCGTGTCTATGTATAGTCTTGTTTATCAATGTGTTGTGCACTACATTTATAAGTAGGAGGCTACGTGGCATTTAAGAGTTATTACTTTCTTTTTATTCTTTAGATCGTGCCATAGAGCTAGATGTAATAGGTATATTGTGTCTAACCCCTAAATTGTTTTGTACAGCAAGTATGCCAGAAACCAAGAAAAACAAAGGTAAAGGGAAGGGAGTAGAAATGGAGGTTGGTATACCCAGTCAGGTGAGACAACGAAATGAGGTTCAAGAGGAGTCTCTATCACAAACATCTCCAACTCCTCCAGCTCCTGATGAACCCAGAAGTAGTGAAATTCCCCCAAAACCACCTGTATATCGTACGTGCAGGATTTGAGAAATACAGTCCAACTATTGACATGTATAGTTGCTTGCCAAGGTCAAATATAGAAAGGTATCGATTATATGTCCAGGTAGTGCGAATAGGGCGGCTAGCACAAGGATACATGATTTCCATAATTTGGACCCTCCATCTTTCATTGGGTCAGATACTAGTGAAGATCCCCAAGACATTATTGAAGAACTTTCATCAGTATCTCAACATAAGCTGTCGAGTTAGCGACATATAGGTTAAAGGGTGTGGCTATATTGTTGTATGAAGCATGGAAGCAATCTAAGGGTATAGATACACCTCCACCAACCTGGAAAGAGTTCAAAGAGGCATTTCTTGACCATTATTTGCCATTAGAGATCCGAGATTCCCGTGCAAATCAGTTCTTGAACCTCCACCAAGGGATTATGAGCGTGAGGGAGTATAGCATTTAATTTAATTCCCTTGCTTGGTATGCTCCTAATGTAGTTGCTACTATGGCATATATAGTTCATCAATGTGTGGATAGATTAGATATGTATCTGGTCAAAGACTATACCATTGCTTCCGTGAACAAACACATGGATATAACGAGAATGTAAGCTTTTGCACAAAATTAGAGGATCAAAGGCAAAGGAAATGACACAAGAGTTAGAAAGGTGCAATCCAAGAGGGCCAGGTCTACAGGGTATCTTACACCAACCCATGGTAAGCTTAGGCCTTAGTTTTTGAATAGACCCCCTAGGACATTATCCTCCAACTCTGCAGCCAGTGCTCCATCACAGCTTCAGGGGTCTAGGAGAAATCAGTTTGTTCCAAGAAGTGAAGGGCAAGGCGCCCGGATAGTGGGATATTCGGTAGGCCAGCAAATGATCCCTACACAACCTTGTAAATAGTATGGAAGAATTCATTTATGTATATGTCATGCTGGGACAGATGCTTGTTATTAGTGTGATGTGCCAAGGCATATGGTTGGAGATTGCCCGAGGAGATGTATGGTGATATAGCACAACCTACTGGATCAACTTTTGCACTATCATTGTCATTTCCTCCATAAAGTAAGGTTCAACAAGCACCTACGTGTTATGGTAGGGGTGTAAGAGGGATAACTAGTTCTAGTGGAGTCTAGAATCACACTTATGCTCTAGGGAGTCTGAAAAATTTTGAAGCTTCACCCGATGTGGTGATAGGTACATTGTCCATCTATTCACACATTGTATATGCAATGATTGACCATGTTTCTACACTATCATACATTACCCCACTAGTTGTTGGGAAGCTTAAGAGAACACCCAAATTATTGAACAAACTATTTGAAGTGTCTACACCAACCGGTGAATATATTATGGCTAGAAGGGTTTATTATGACTATGTAGTAACTGTTTGTGACTGTGACTCATTGGCGACCTTATTGATATAGAAATGGTGGAATTTGATGTTATAATGGGTATGCATTAGTGTGCTTCTTGCTATGCCACCGTGGATTGCCGAACCAATAGAGTGTACTTCCACTTTCCAAATAAGGCAGTTCTTGAATGGGAAGGAAACATTGGGGCACCAAAGAGTAAGTTTATCTATTATTTTAATGCTAGAAAGATGATATCTAAGGGGCATATATGTCATTTAGTTAGAGTGGGGGATATGGAGGCAGAATCACCAACTCTTCAATCAGTTCAAATAGTGAATGAATTTGTTGATGTGTTCCCTGAAGGACTTACAGGCTTACCTACAGAAGTAGATTTCGATATTGAGTTACTTCTATGCAGTCAACCTATTTCCATCCTTCCATGTATAATGGCCCTGTCAGAATTGCGTGAATTAAAAGAGCAGTTAAAAGACTTATTGGAGAAGGATTTTATAAGACCTAGTGTGTCCCCTTAGGGTGCACCAGTGTTTTTTGTACATAAAAATGATGAAACTTGGTTTGACCTAGTGTGTCCCCTTTGAGAATGTGCATCGACTCTCAAAAATTGAATAGGGTGACAATTAAGAATAAATACTCCCTCCCCAACATTGATGATTTATTTGATCAGTTACAGGGTGCCAAATGTTTTTCAAAAATTGATTTGAGATCAGGGTATCACCAAGTGAGAGTGAAGGAGGAAGATATACCTAGGACTGCTTTCAGAATACGCTATGGTCACTTTTACTTTCTTGTTATGTCAATTGGGCTAACGAATGCAACAATGGTTTTTATGGATCTGATGAATAGGGTATTCAAGCCATTGTTTGATGTGTTTGTGATAGTGCTTATAGATGACATTTTGGTATATTCAAGATCATAAGAGGACCATGCAAATAACTTATGACAAGTGTTATAGGTTCTTCGTGATTGATAGTTGTATGCCAAGTTTTCTAAATGTGAATTGTGGCTAAAATCAGTGGCATTCTTGGGTCATATTTTGTCTGATGAGGGAATAAGAGTTGATTCACAAAAGATAGAGGCTATGAAAGATTGGCCAAGTCCTACGACACCCACGGAAATTCGGAGCTTTCTAGGGTTGGCAAGTTATTACAGAAAGTTTGTTGAAAGTTTTTCTTCTCTTTTTGCACCTCTAGAAAAGTTGACACATAAAGCAACCAAGTTGCAATGGAATGATGCATGTGAAAGGAGCTTCCAAGAGCTAAAAAATAATCTAACTTCTACACCTGTGCTAGTACTTACAGAAGGTATCGAGGTGTATACAGTGTATTGCGATGCATCATAAGTTGGCTTAGGATGTGTGCTGACACAACATGGTAGGGTAATTGCTTATGCATCTAGACAACTACGATCATATGAGAAAAACTATCCAACTCATAATCTGGAGCTAGCAGCAATTGTATTTGCTCATAAAATATGGCTCGACTATTTCTATGGGGTTCATGTTGACATATATACTGATACTAAGAGCCTACAATATATCTTAAAGAAGAAAGACCTAAACTTAAGACAACACAGGTGGCTAGAGCTAATTAAGGATTACGACATTGATATACTTTACCACCTGGGGAAGACAAATGTGGTAGCCAATGCTTTGAGCCGTAAGGGAGTTATGAATACTAGTGATCAAGCTTTGGTAAGTTAAGGAGTGGCTAAGGATCTAAGTCAACTAGCCCATTTGGGAGTTTGCCTTCTTGAAACTCTAAAGGAAGGGGTTATTGTACACAATGCAGTAGCATCTTCATTAACAATGGAGGTGAAAGAAAAATAGTTCGATGATCCTGTTCTACGATAGCTTAAGGAAAAAGTGAGTCAGGGTATAATAAAAGGCTTTGACCTTACACAAAATGGAGTACTTTATTGCCAAAATAGATTATGTGTGCCTAATATTAATGGACTAAGGAAAATGATAATGGAAGAAGTCCATCATTCCCGATATTCCATCTATCCAGGAACAAATAAGATGTATCACAACCTAAAGGGAATGTTTTGGTGGGGAGGCATGAAAAGGGATCATGCAAAATTTGTGGCTTAATGTCCAAACTGCCAATAAGTGAAAGTAGAAAACCAAAAGACAAGAGGTTATATGTAGTGTATAGAATTTCCAACATGGAAGTGGGATATGATCAAAATGGATTTTGTTACTGGGTTGCCTCGCTCATTTCAGAAGTTTGACTCCATATGGGTAATAGTTGACGGACTCAGAAAGTCAGCACACTTCTTGACGGTCAGGAGTGATTATACAACTAAAGAGTATGTCAAGCTATACCTCAAAGAGATAGTCAGTCTACATGGAGTCCCAATCTCCATTATATTTGACCGAGGAGCTCAATTAACTGCAAAGTTTATGAAGTCCTTCCAAAGTAGTTTAGGGACACAAGTGAATTTGAGTACAGCTTTCCACCCATAAACAAATGGTCAAGCAGAACGCACTATTTAGACACTTGAAAATATGTTGCGAGCTTGTGCATTAGACTTTAAAGGTAGTTGGGTGGACTATTGACCACTTATTAAATTTGCCTATAATAATAGCCACCACATGAGTATCAATATGACACCTTACGAAGCTTTGTATGGAAGGAAATGTCGGTTGCCAACTGGATGATATAAAGTGGGTGAAACCACCTTGCTTAGGCTTGATCTAGAACAACAAGCCTTGGAAAAAGTTAAAGTAATACAACAACGACTAGAAATAGCCCAAACTCGTCAAAAATCATATGAGGATGCTAGAAGGAGAAGACTGGAATTCTCAGTAGGGGATTGGGTATTTTTAAAGGTGTCTCCAATGAAAGGGGTTCTGAGATTTGGTAAGAAAGGAAAACTGAGCCCACGTTACATAGGGCCATATAAAATTATTAAGAGGTTCGGGCAGGTT
>JAOTQR010000079.1:13469504-13481741 GCA_025774065.1 Solanum ossicruentum
CACGTTAAATCCTTGTGTTCTCATTTTTACTTTTCTGCTCATATTTCTTTTCTTTATTGTCGATATAATTATAACAGTAAGTGTTTGTACTTTTATGCTTTAGTAGTTGAGAGTTTATATATATATATATATATTCGGTTTGTTATTAGCTGGTGCAGGTGCTTGCTGTGGAACTTTTTGAACGTCACTTAAAACTCAGATGTGGATGACTTTTAGTTGTCTTCATAAAACAGATAGAGAAAAATCACCTGAATATGCTGCCTCACTTTCTGCTAGGATTGAGGTGTCTCTCTTTTTATTTTTAATGTAAGAGTCTAGAAGAATTGGGAAGGAAAAGATTTATTGCAAAGAAAGATGAAATTGGAAGACCTTGTATTCATATACAGGATATCGAATGAGATGGCTGACAAATATATGTTAAGCTTCTATAAAATTATCTGTGAAAATCGATGCTCTAAGATTAGTACATATATTAATGGTGGAAGGAATAATCAGAGTCTATCATTGGCGCTCTTGTATCCACCTTTTTGTTTTCTGCTGGATTTTCTAGTTTGGTAGATCAGGGTTTGAAACAAGGAGGTATGCATCTGTAAAATCCTTTGTCTGTTCCTGAGATCTTAATTCTGTCATCTTTACTAAACAATATACATACTTTTTTAGGTTGCAATGAAGAAACAAATGAGCTTATGGATGAGCCATGTCATTTGGTGGCTAAAAGTGTGATGAAGGACCTGCTTTTGTCATTTCAACATGTGAAATGTGAAATGGAGCAATCTAATATGGAGGAATTAAAGTCAACTCTAGTTGCTCGTTTTGGAAGAATTCTCTTTTATGGGTTAGTATTGTTCATTTCTCATAGGAGTAATAAGCTCGTCATATTAGGAATCATTGAACTTTTGTACCCTTGTGGAAACTAATACCATGTGTCCTTTTAATTTGAAACATATAGCAACCATTTAACAGCCGAAACACCCCAGGTAAAAATAGGGTGTCTGTTCTCTTTAGCACCCCTTGTCATTCATCCTCTCTGGCTTGCAAACAATATCAAATATACATGATAAAAGTTGGTTAGCGTTCAAGCATTAACTTATGTTCGAGAATATAGAATATAGGAATCAAGTAGAATTAATACGATGCATGATTGAATGTCCCCTCTCCCCTCCATCCCTCAATTTACTTGATGTCCCAAAGGAACATGGCTGAAAGTCAAAATACGGATCCCACAAAGAGTTTAGGAGTCATTTGGTAGGTTGTAAGAATAGTGCTAAATAGAGTGTATTAGTAATGTTTGCATTAATTATGCAGAGATTATTATGCATTGTTTGGTTTGGTGTTTTAAAAATAGCAGGCATTGCATAATTTGTTTAAAAGATATTTATTCACAACGATACCCTCCACAAATATGAACCAAATAAAGGTTTTGAGGGGCAATGGGATCCTTACCGTGCTAATGCATGTATTAAATTCTTTTGCATTACTAATAACTTAAAAATCCATGGTCTTAGTAATGCACACCTTAATACACAATAGAGTGTAGTTATATATAGCATGAAAAAGTGTACCAAACAAGGTACTACTAATACACAAAGTTAATGCATGCATTATATTTGCTAATACATTTTACCAAATGACCCCTTAGAGTTAGACCAACATAGTGACAAAAATAACAATACGTGATTTGTTCTAATTGTTAGAGTTGATAAGCTTAACTTCAACTCTAAAAACAGAAAATAAAGGCAAGAAGAAGAACATAAAATATTTGCTGGAAAGATGATTTTTCATTGAACTGAAATAATGTTTAAATACAGGAAATGCAATAACTAGGGCCTTTATTTCAGCAACTACGTTGCACATAATCTCATGATAAATAAACTACTTAAACTAATAGCTAACTCCTACAAAACAACAACTAAGTTAAACCACTAAAATTGGCTAAAAAGCTAGAGAAAATCCAACCACCTTTGTTTGACTAGTTACTGCAATAACTAAGACAATTAATCAACACTTTTCCTTGCTTCAGTTGCTGCAAATTCCAACTCTTTCTCCGAGAAATCCGAATCTGCTCCTTGGCAAGGCTTTGGTTAAAATATTCAATAGTTGAAGATTTGTCTTGCAATAATTTAACGTAACAACTCCTTTTTGTGCATCTCTGAGAAAGAATAATTTCATATTGAAATGCTTGGTTTTTCCATGAAAAACATGATTATTTGAGATAGAAATAGCTGCCTGCTATTCACAAACACCTTTGTGTACTTTGTTTGCTATAAATTCAAATCAAGTAGTATTTTCTAAGCCATAAGGCTTGATTTGCAGCAATTGTTGCTGCAATGAATTCAACTTCAGCCGTAGATTGTGCAACAATCTCTTGCTTCTTAGAACATCAAGAAAATACCTCTGAACCATACCCCTGAACCATGATTAAAACCATAACTAAAAGTGCTCTTCTGATGATCTTCATGTCATCAGAAAAGCCACACTAGTCACTATCGGAATACCCCAATAGGCTACAGCACATACTTCTGATTTGTAGAGAACTTGATTCCAAAATTCAATGTTCCCTTAACATATCTCATCACCCTTTTATCTGCTCTAGAATGAGTCGCAGTTGCTCAATTACTGAATCTAGATATAAGACTTACAACATAAAAAAATGTCAACTGTGTTTTGCAAGGTACCTGTGACATCCAACCAAACTCCAGTAAAGAGTCTCATCCACTTTTTCAGCTTCATCATTTTTGTTCAACTTTTCCTTCTGGCACATTGGAATAGTTAGAAAATTTTCATTATGAACTTTTTCAGAATGCTTTTTGCATACTTCTTTTGATAGATGAACACTTCACTTTGCTCTTACTTGATTTTCATTCCCGGAAAATACAGCATTTCTTTCGAATCTGTCATCTTAAAATTCTGTTGCATATCTTCTCTTTAAATTTCTTAACAAGTTCATCATTGCCTCTTGTAACCAGCAGATCATCTACATATTGTGAAATAACAATAAAATTAATTTCATCACCTCTAATGTAGAAAGTAGCTTCACTAAGGCATTTTTTAAAACCCAGTTGCACCAGATGCTCATTAATCCTGATGTACCAAGCCTTGGGTGCTTGCTTTAGTCCATATAAAGCTTTTTTGAGCTAATACACTTTATATTCATGCCCTTTAATTGTAAATCCTTCGGGTTGCTCAACATCAATTTCCTCCTCAAGAAAGCCATTCAAGAACGTAGATTTGACGTCCAACTGAAACACTTTCCAACCCTTTTGTGCAACTATAACCAACAATAATTTGATGGTTTCTAATATAGCAACAAGAGCAAATGTATCATATCAAAAATTTGAGTATACCCTTTTACTACAAGTTCGTTTGTGCTTGTTGATTGAGCCATGTGCATTCAACTTAGTTCTGAAAATCCAATTATTCACTCCCATGACTTTCCTGTCTTCAGGTCTTTTCACAAGTTTTCAGGTTTGATTCTTCTCAATCATAGTGAGTTCCTCCTTCGTTGCAGCTCTCCATTTAGGATCTTTTTCTACTTCCAAAATATTTGTTGGCTCAAGAACAACCACATTGCATCTTTGATAGATATCAACGAGAGATCTTGTGCCCCTTACTGGGACATCATCCACCAATTCATCTTCTTTCAGGTGGAGCGTTTTACTTTGATCAGGAATGTATGTTGGTTCCACTTCTTTCCAGGTCCATTGTTCATCTTCCATGAAATGCACATCTCTACATATCAAGATTTTCCTTGTATAAGGTTGGAAAACCCTGTAAGCCTTAGAAACGGTGCAGTAACCCACAAATATCTAGCTTCCGCCTTTTTATCCAAATTATCGCTTTTAGTTTGTGGCACATAAGTAAAGTACAAACATTCAAACACACTGAGATTTTTCAAAGAAGGTTTATAACCATACTGGACTTTAAATGGCGTCTTTCCTTCTAATGCTTTTGATGGAAGCCTGTTGAGTAGAACTAGAAAGACTGAGGTATGTGTAGCTTCTGCCCAACACTCTTTTGGCAAACACTTCTTGTACAACAAACATCTAGTCATCTCCATTATGGTACAATTCTTCCTCGGACTAACTCCATTTTATTGCCGAGTATATGGAACAGTGAGCTGGTGTTCAATCCCGGCTTCTTCACAAAATATATTGAACTGCTCAGATGTGTACTCCTTTCCATTATCAGACATTAGAAGTTGAATCTTACATCCATTTTGAGTTCCGATCCACTGCTTGAATTTCCAAAACATAGCGGCAACTTCTGAGTTGAATTTGAAGTAAATGCAACACATTCTCATATAGTCATCAGTGAAAACTATACATCAATGAAAACTATATAGTACTCACTTCCTTTGAGTGACTGAGTTCTTTGAGGACCCGCCAGATTTGTTTGGATTAACTTTAGTTTTTCGGTAGCTCTCCAAGTCACTTTGTTGAAAGGAAGCGTTGTTTGCTTGCCAAATAGACAAGGTTTGCAATTTGTATTTCAGCTTCAAGGTTAGGCAACCCTCGAACTAGATCTTTCATCTTTAAGTTCATTACAACATCATGATCAAGCCTTTTTTGCCAGACTTCTGCATTGATCTTAGTTGCAGAATAATCTATTTGCTCATGCATCCAATGTAAAGCTCTTTTCCGTCATCATTACTTTGAATAAATTTTTTCCCTCTTCATCCTTGATTTGACAATTACTGATTTCAGAGAGAAGTTTGAAACTATTCTCAAGCATCTGGCCAACACTTAACAGACTATGACTTATATTAGGTACAAAATTCACGTCTTTGATTAGTTTTGTACTTGAAGCGGCCATAGATTCTTCATTACCAACTTGTACTTCAGAAATTACTGAAGTATCCAACTCCTTGAAGAGATAACGATCAAATGTCATGTGGTTTGTGCAACCATTGTCAATAAGCCAATTGTCACTAGAGCTGCTAGTTGCAAAACAGGTTGCTACAAAGAGTTGCTCCTCATCTTCCTGATTAGCCACTTGTGCAACATTATTTTGTTGAGCGTTCTTCTTGCAAATCTTTTGATGATGTCCCATCTTCTGACATTTCTCACACTGCTGTTCTGGCCTTCTCCAGCATCTAAATGGTGGATGACCTTTCTTTCCACAATGCTTGCAAGGTGGAAAATCATGTTTTGCTCCCCTGTTGACCCAAGGAGACTGAGAACCTGACTTTTCCGTCTTGTTCCACTTCTTTCCTTTGCCTCCCCGGTTTGATTGAACTTTTGCGGGTAGTGCCCCCTCAACAGACCCTTCAGACCTCATAAGTCTTTTTTTTTCCAATAATTTGGGCCAGCAAGCCATTTTATTGCTTAATAAGACCTCACAAGTCTTCTCTGTTCTTTTGCCTGCAAAGAATGCAATAGTTCTACCCAACTAATTGTTGACAGATCCTTAGAATTTTCCGCAAGGAAATAGTTGCTTCAAACCTTTTAGGGACTATCACAAGAATTTGAACCAATCTAGAATTTAGAAATTCAGAGACGAGTAATCTTGCATTGTTTGCAATGTTGAGTAATCTTGCATCTGTCAGAATATTCTTTGACTATCTCTGGATCCTTCTGTAGTTCAAGTTCTCTTTTCAGGTTGAAAATCTGAATTCCTTTCATCCGTTCATCTCCTTATATTCTTTCTTAAGGAAATTCCTGACCTTAAATGCTGATTTCATTGTCATAATCCCGACTAAGATTTCATATGAAATTGCAGCAAATAACATTGCTTTTAGCCTTTGATTTTCTTGTTTTCTTCTCCTTGTGATTCCTTATCTGCGCCATAGTTGGATTTGTAGGCAAGCTAGGAACTTCTTAATCCTCAACAGCTTTTCACAGATCATTTGCCTCCATATTTGCCTCAATTCTTGCTAGCCAGACATGATTGCCTTCACCTTCGGAGACAGGTGATGCTTAGTGCAGTGAAAGGAGTTTTTGATTCCGTATAATGGAGTTTCCCTTAATTACAGGTCCCTCAAGAAGAGAGCGCTGATACCACTTTGTTAGAGTTTATAAGCTTAAATTCAATTCTATAAACAGAAAGTAAAGGCCAGAAGGCATAAAATATTTGCTGGAAAGATGACTTTTCACTGATTTGAAATGATGCTTAAATACAACAATGCAGCAGCTAGAGCCTTTATTTCAGCAACTACTTTGCACATGATCCCATGGTAAATAAACTGCTTTAAATAACAACTAACTCCTACAAAACAACAGCTAAGTTGAACTACTGAAAATGGCTAAAAAAGCTAGAGGAAGTCCAGCAAGTTTTGTTTAACTAGTTACTGCAGTAACCGAGGCAATTAATCAACACTTATCTGCCTAAGCCTTGGTGTGTGGAGTTACTTGGTACCTATGTTGGCGCTTTAGCTAGTAGGTTCTTGGGGTAACAACTGAGGTGCGCACACGCTATCCGAACACTATGGCTTTTCAAAAAATGTGACCATTATGTGAATTTTATATTGTCTATATCTGATCAACTAGCAAAGATATTCATTAGTTGGGTAATCTCTTCTCAATGATTGTCATTAAGGAGGTTAGTAAAACCCTATTGAACACATTAATGCTACTATTTTCCTAACAAACTTATTGGAAGTTGTTTCCTTTATCATTTTGTTTTGCCTTGTTTTCCTTACAAAGATCTGTTACATCAAAAGATACAAAGGGACCTTATCAAAACTCAAAAGATCACAAAAGGACTGCTATATTGATGGGCAAGTTGTGTTTTCTGATTTCTCATAAATTGGTATACAGAATCACACAAAAGAATGGTATAGAGATTACACCCAAGAATTTTAGCGTCTGAATTAGAATAATTTGTTTTTTTCACTTTTTTTTTGTTTGTCAAAGTTATAGTATTGTAGCTTTCATGCCCCACAATTGTGGTCTTTTGCAGTTTGCTACTTTAAATGTCTCCTAGTTGCATTGCTTCAAGAAGATAATTACTTAACCAGCTATCTGTCAATTCTGATCTAGTTGGATGTATATCAGCTTTATTTAAATCTATTTTATTACAGTACTCAATTCTTTGTCGTAGAAAACTAGAAGTTTTCTAAATGGCAAAACTTATTTTATGTTGTTGACATATAACTCTTAAATTTTCTCCTAGATGTTATAATGTTACTTTTTTTGTGGTGTCTGAAGTATTACTTTGTTGAGTCGATTAAATCCAATGCATGTTTCAACATGAAATTCTCCCCTCAAATTCCCTGTGATGCAGGATTTCTGCAAATAGTCAAGAATCCCTGAAAAGTAACCCATTGGATGAAACTACGTTGAGGAAAATGAAAAAATCTTTCTATACGAATGTTCCTCTTCAATATATAGAATATATAGGAAACCTTGCAGTTAAGAAACTTGGCTTTGAATATGTGGAGAAGGAATTATACTATGTCAAGGTAATATTTTCACACTTCTAACAAATGTTTCTCTATTTATGCATTGGTTCTTTTAGTTGTGTCCCCTGTGTTTCGTAGGTTTCCGACAACTTGCACCCTGATTCAACTGTCACCTGCAAATGTATGGTGGTCAAGGATCAGGAGAAAATTCAGCTCCATAAGGTTAGTTCTCAGTTCCCGCTTCCTGATGAACTTGCAAGATGCCCAATTAACTATTTATTTTTCAACTTTAGCAAAACAACATTAACTGCTGTCATGAACATATTTATCTCTTACCTGTCTTTTTGCATGCTTTACTTCTTGCAGTTTGTCTTTCCTTCACAATTCTTCTGATGTTACACCACTTCTTTTAGATTGAGGTGAACCAAGTACGCAACATGGTTGTGGACATAAGCTGTCTTGGCAAAAGTTTAGACCTGAGATTGATGTTACATACCAAGAAAATTATGACAGCTTTATCTGTAAGTTACTTCGTTGAGGATCAAATATCTTGAAAGGCATAAGTCATATTTGTAAGTTCCGCCCAATATTTGAATTTTTTATCTGCTGAACTGGAAACATCTCCATTCAATTACACTTTGTGCAATTTCTTGTTGTTTCATTTTTCGTGGCTTTCGGGGAGTCGATGTTTGAGAACAGTAAAAGTGAATAGCCTATTGGGCCGACCGTATAGACTCCAGTAGGGTTACGATGCTCGAATACAGGTCTGGTCCCGCACATTATTGGAGTCCTCTAGTGGCTGGAATGAGCTAGATATGAATCATTTCTACAATGAAACCTAATGGTCTATTTGGAAGGCCACCTGATAGTTGCAATTAGTGTAATTACTAGGGTAATAATCACCAGTCTAATAATTACACAATCTAGTAATAACGATGACCTGTTTGTTTGCCATAATGTAATAACATTGTTATATTAAAATTTAAAATAAAAGTTAATTATCAAAAATTTAAAATTTATATTAGACAATAAAGACTTTATAAATGATATTAAATTAAATATTTAAAATATATATTATTTTTTAAAAATATATTAATCAATAAAAATGTGTTCTTAACTAATATTATAAAAAAATGATTTATATTTTTCAAATTAGTGTATTGTAATTAAATTAATCATAAAACTAAAAGTACATGATTTTTAAGAACATTATGAAATGTTATGTTTGACAAAAGATTAATATAATGACTATAATATCATAAAATTATTAAAACATTTAACAAAAAAGATAATCTATCAATTTTAACTTAAAAATGAATGGCTTGCAATGTGAAATATCAAGTTATTACGAACAAAACAAATAAATTGGAACTAAAAATATAATATAAGTTAAAAATTCAAACAAAAAAAAATTAATATAATGCTCTTATGCCAAATTTCAAGGCAACGTGTATACATATGATTCAAAAGAAAAGTAAATCGTAAGTCTATAATGTTATTTCGACAATGAATTCGACTTTGATGTAGAAATAAAAATAATAACAAAATTATTTTAAATGAAAAAAATAATCATAAAATAAATAAAAAATAGATAGTACGAACAATTGCATGGAGTCACTAGAATTAAAGACCGGAGAATAAGAAGCAAATGAAATATAAATAATATAAATAATTTTTTTTAAAGAAGTATTCAAATAATAAAAAATAAAAAAGAATTTGAATAATAGAAATTAAATATAAAAACAACACCACCATACCCAGTAAATCCTACAAGTGAGGTCTGAGAAGGGTAAAATGTACGCAGACCTTACCACTATTTCATCGAGATAGAAAGACTGTTTCCTGAAGACCTTCAACTCAAATATATTAGCCTCAAAAGAAGAAAATACTAGATACAACAACTATAGTAGAAAACAATTGGAAACTCATAAATACAATACAAGTAGCAAAATAACTGATGGCTAATAACACCACAATATATAATAACAAAACTAATCGTACAATCCTACTATATCACAAGGCAAGACAACATCCTACTCCTACTAGCCTTCTACGCTAATACGCGATCTCCATTCCTTTCTATCTAAGGTCTGTCCTCGGTGATATGAAACTACACCATATCCTGTCTAATCACCTATCCCAATACTTTTTCAGTCTGCCTCTACCTCTCCTCGTAACCCGTAACTCTAACCTCTCGCACTACTAAAAGAAGCGTCAACACTTCTTCTCTGCACATGCACAAACCATCGTAGCCTCGCTTCTCCCATGTTGTCTGTCACAGAGGCCACCCCTAACTTCTCTCAATGATTTCATTCCTAATCTTGTTGCTTTTGGTATGTTCATACATCCATCTCGACATTCTCATCTCTGTAACCTGCAACTTCTGAATGTGAGACTTTTTGATTGGCTAATACTCCACCCTATATAGCAAAGACGGTCTAACCATTATGTACAACTTTCCTTTAAGTTTAGGTGGTATCTTCTTATCGCACGCTACTTTAGAGGCAAGTTTCCGTTTCGTCCATGCTGTCCCAATACGATGTTTGACATCATCATCGATATTACCATTATTCTGGATGATGGACCTGCGATATTTAAAGTTCTCTCTTGGGAATAAATTGAGTGACAAACATCACTTCAATTTCCGCTAGAAATTAAACATAAATTACAACAGAAAATTAAATATAGAAATTAAAAAAAATTTAAAAGTAATCATCTTGTAATTACATCATGTAATTATCGACAATCACAACAATTACCTACTGACCAAGTAATTAGTATCCAAACGTGCCAAACTGTGTAATTACACCCAATTATACCAAATTCCATTCCCGGAGTGGCATTCGAAACATGCTCTAAAAGTGGGGAAGTAGAAGAGAGAACAAAAGGAAAAAGAAGGCGAAAAAAAAGAAATGAAGATATTCTTCGTAGGCATTCAGCCTTAGGGTGGTTTTTAATGATTTTGATTTGCTTTGGGATGTAAAAGTACCTATCCTTATCTTAATAAGATTTAAGGGCTTCCAAAACCCAACCAAAGGTGAAGTTACACACCAAGTTAATAGAGTTCCTTCAGTTGGAAAATGAGGTGTCCTTTGTTGTTTCAAGTCTACTGCCTTGTCTCTTCCAGAAAGATATGTTGCTTCCCAGGTTGAGTAATTGTCTGGTCATCTGGTACCAGAGATGATGCCTTTGATATTTCATTGGCAAGGTACATGTATTAAAAAGCACTCCTGGATTCAAAATGTTTATCCTCACCCTAATAAAAGAAAAAAAGCCAGAGAATTTTGAAGCTTGAAACATCAATGAATGCTTCTTATCAAAAGAATTTAGTCAGTAATTATGTCAAGGATTAAAGACTAGGTTTTGAGCTTCTGAGGAACATATGTTTTTTGGATACTGCATAAACCTGCCATTCCTGTGTAATGATTTTATGCAATTTAATTTCTCCATCTTCTCATCTTAAGACTTCTGCACTCTCAACTGAAAGGACACCAGTAGTGTTATCTCTATAGCTAATGAGGGCGTTCTTATTTAGATTACTCTCTGCTTTTTGCCAGGATGAGGAGATCAATGTAATTAAAAATCTTATTGGTTCTGCCATTTTGGACTCAGAAGTTAAGGGTGGATTGAGATGGCCGTTTGGCGAGGATTCTTCAGGGAGTCGATTCATTGTTATTGGTGTCTGGCACACAATTGCAAAATCATATGGAAATTCGTCAACTAGGTTTAAGCTTCGACATGCAGATCGATTTGATTTCAGATCTTCAACTGGTGAGGTTGCACAGGAAGCTAGCCTGAAAATGCCTGGGATTGCATCCCAATTGGGGGTAAGTTTTCTTTTCTGATAAGCAATGGATATAAGTGTCAAAAACACACCTAAACTATCCTCTTTTTTTGAGTTTCATACCAAATTATTGAAAGTATGAGTATCATACCTAAACTATCATTTATTAGTTTGAGAAATACTCCTCTATCTTTTATTCCACTCTCACCATGGTGTGTGAACTACACTCTCTTTTATTTTAAAAAATATGCCACATCACACTTCACGTAGATAAAACATTGCACTTTGATTAAAAAATAAATAAATTATTGTATTAGTTAAAATATTAAAGTATTATTATTTCAAAAAAAATTATAAAATAAAATATAAAATACTTTGCTCACCCCACCCCACCACTCTCTCTCACCGTATTGTCCGTACCTTCCCCCCCTCCCCGAACCAACTAGTTTTTTTTGTAAAAAATAATCTGAAACTTTTTAAAAAATTCTTACTTTTATCTCCTCCCTTCCTAAAAAATAATTTAGATATTATTTTAATTTCTTTAGAAAAAATAATTCTAGCTATTCACCTAATCTTCCGGTTTTAGTTTTTTCTCCTTTTTAAAAATTACTTTTATTTGACGTAAACAGATTTTAAAATAATTTTTTTGTTTCTATTATATTCAATACACAAGTAGAAAAATATATGCGTGTACCTATAGAAAAAGATAAAAATAAATTAGGAGTGGAGAATTAGGTTCAAGCGGGATAGAATTTTATTTATTTAATAAAATATCAATTTTTTAGGTAGGAGTGGAGTAGGGGCTAAAGTTTGAACTTTTTAAAAATATTTTACAAAAGAGATAAAAAAATAAAAGCGCTGGGGATTGTTGGGGGTGGGTGCACGGTACACGGGGATGGGAGCAATAAAGTAGGTGAAAAAAATATTTTAAACTTTATTATTTTTAATAACATTTTCTCAAAAAATATTGTTATACCGAAAAAATGACCGACTTTTAAAAGAAAATTGAAAATTGTTCGAAAATCGAGAATTAATCAAAACTCAATTAATTTAAGCAAAATCAATCCTCGACATTCGAAAAGACACAGAGTCGCCACCTAATTTTACGGATAAT
>JAOTQR010000079.1:13481841-13494532 GCA_025774065.1 Solanum ossicruentum
AGGGATTGTTGGGGGTGGGTGGGTGGATGGGGGGTACGAGGGAGGGGGGTGGATGGTAGAGTAGGTGAGAAAAATATTTTAAAATTTTATTTTTTAAAAAATAATATTTTTTTTTGGAAGAATATTTATACTTTAATCTTTAAGTTTTAATTAATATTAATAGTTTATTTAATTTTTGTCAATATGAAATGTTTTATTCATGTGGTAAGTTTTTGTCAATAAAAAAAAGAGTATTACACACACCACTGAGGTGTGTTTCCCAAACTAATAAGTGATAGTTTAGATATGAAACTCACACTTTCAATAGTTTAGGTATGAAGCTAAAAAAAAGGAATAGTTCAGGTATGTTTTTGATACTTATCTCTAAGTGATATGTATATTTCTGTTGGTAATACATCTGTGCATGCTTGCATTTGGTATGGTTACACCAAACCATATCATAATATTCTTACAAATAAGATTTGAATATTATACACTACCCAATTAATGATTAATGCTCCAAATTGGGCAAAATATCACCCAGAGTGCAGCAAAATTTTATCACCGATTCCAATCTAGTTCATTTCTGTCGGAAATTGTCCAACTTTTTGTATGTCCTTAAAGAATTTACACTAAAAGTTATAATTTGGATTTACAGTAGCTCATGTTAGCGAATGGTTACCATAACTGGCATGTGCCAAGGAAATGCAAACAAAAACTATGCAGTGTCTCTTCATTGTTGAATTGATAAGCATTTCTGTTTCTTTTTCTGTTTTGCCCCTTCACTACTGAAATAACTAATTTGATTACATTTTCTTACCGAAAATGCAGAAGCAAGTGATTGACGAAAACCTGGTGCTTAAAATGCTTGAAGATAACTTGAGGTTAATCTGGGATCATTGTTTGTCTGATGGTTCTTCAAGCTGACCGTGTTTCGTGGTCCTTCACTTTCTTTTTGTAAAATGTCTGCAGAAACTGCAAAACTCACAAGCTATGTTCCGTTGGTGAAGAAAGTTGGTCTTTTGTATTTTTGCGGTGGTGAAATGTACAGATGCAGATAACTGAATTGTTAAAACCCAAAATGTTGAATGTTTTTTGCACCATGTAGTTTGTGTGGAATGAAATGAACCAAAATCTCTGATGTTAGCGGCATCAGTAAGAAGCTCTAGATGAAATTGTAAATACTTCTGTTGTGTAATGGATCGAACTTCTTATTTGAACCTACTGTTGAGAACTAACCCATGGTGAAGTGACATGGTCAAGAACTTTTATCACCTAAGCCATTGTGAAATGGTGCATAGTTTCGATTAAATTGTTCGATTTGGTATAAACATCTTGTAAATTCTTCCTCCCTGAATTGTAGTTGAGATACACAGAATATGGGCACGTTGAAATGTTGAAGCAGCAAGATATTATCTATGCCTCTAATAGAGAAGCATCACGTGATATATGAGCAATCTATTCCAGGCAAAAAAATGAAATAGATTAAATAAAAGCTATACATTCTGTATGTGGATAGTTTCTAACATCACTCTCTTAACAATATTTACCTTAATTTCCTTAATGGTAATGCATTCCCAAAGAGTTTTTCTACTTCTGTTGCTTCCATTCTAAGTCCATCCAAAATATCCATTTCTTCTTTGCTGAGCTCTCTTAAGAAGTATTCTTCATCTTGTTGCAACTCTTTGAAACCTTCAAACAGTCTACTGAATAAGCTGACTTCTTTATCTTTCACCTTCTCAACTTGTTCTTCTATTTCCTCGACTTCTTTTATAATCGTCCTTTCTCCTTCTTCCACTTTCTTCTCCAACCGCTCAACAAGGGGTGGTTCAGGACCACAGGAATTGTCTGTTTTTATGAACGTGTTGAAATCACGACCAACTTTTTGAGCTGCAGTTTGCAACTCAGGCATAATGCTTTCAGGCAAAACTGCGCTTCTTGTATAAAGTACAGAACCGCCATATCCATCCCATGCATCATTTCTGCCCTTATAGTACACAAATATATAGTCATCTGGACTGTTTTCTACTTTGGATGACAAAATATACCTGCAGATAAAATGTTTAAGTGAATTAAACACCACTCATAATCCTAAATATTTACATATCAACATGGTTTAGGCCAGTATCAAAGAGGCAATACCAGTCATCTTGGTAGTGAAGATACTCGTTATCATGATTGTAGAGTATCCCAGGATACTTCGGGTCTTGCACGAATTTTTGAACTGCTGATCGAGTGAAAAATCCTCCATCGGGTGTCCGTATTCTCCAAGTCAGATTTCCCACAAGTTTGTTTCCTTCTGTGTGGAACTCATGCAATTGACAATCAAAAGCATCAAATGTGGGATTTAAACCACTAGTGATGAACCATTTTCCATTAAAATCTTTCATGTCAAACTTTTGGACGAGAACACTGGGATCAGGTACAGGAAAGTCACCGACATCAGATTTACGAGGTACACATTTCTTCCGGGAGACTGCACACTCGTTGAACTCATCCACAACACTGTTTTCAAACAAATCACCGCATTTTATCTGCACCAATATTCCAGCATATTAATAGTCCACAAATCTGACAATATTCAGTTTAATAAGATGTTTGTAGATCACACCTGACATTCCGTTTCATCAGGTCTATTGTTGCAAGTCTGGAGACAGGCAACATTAGCCGCACATGCAGGGTTTGCGATGCACTTCGCAAGCTCTATCCTGAAAGCATAATTACTTCGATAAGTCACTAAGAGTGTCAGACATGTAAGTTGGAATGGAGGATAGAAACTCATCAATACAACTACCTCCATCCTAATTTATGTGGCACCGTTTGACTTGGCAAAACATTCAAGAAAGAATAGCAAACTTTCAAAAATTATGGTCTAAAATAAACCTGAGACATTTTTGTGGCTATAAATCATTTGACTAAGGTTGAAAGAGAAATTTTAAAGTTAAGTTGTTTATAATTATAGGAAGGTGCCATTCTTTATGAGACGGACTAAAGAGGATGTTTTGGCAGAGGAGTAATAAAGCATTGCTCTTCTAATGGCCAGGTGAGACAAGGAAAACAATTAGATTGTCAGAAGAATTTTTGGGATAACCAAGTTCATCAAATTTTGACATATTCATTGAGACAAATGCAGCTATCTTTCGAATTTCAAGGAAAATGGAATACTGGCAGAAACTTTCTCGCAATCCCTAACACAGCAACAGTATCAGTTATTTTAACCATCATAATGGTCTTACAAAACTTGCTGAAAATAAGTTAGATTCATATTGCTATTCTCTTGGCTTAATAGAACACAGAAAGTCTTAGAAGGCAAGCTCAGTACGCTAAAGCTTCCGCGATGGGCAAGGTCCGGGGAAGAACCCAACCACAAGGGTCTATTGTATACAGTCTTACCTTGCATTTCTGCCAGAGGCTATTTCTAAGGCTTGGAACTCGTGACCTCCTGGCCACATGGCCGCAACACAAAAAGTCTTAACAGTCTCAAAATCAAAAAGGAGTTAGATGGAAAAGCATTATGGTTGGGATTATGGTTCACTTTGAACATGCTTAAAACTTGATTTCATTGATAATAACGACTAGAATCAAAGACTTATGGGCGGTTGATCATAAAAAGCTAAAGACAGTTTAGGTCAACTCAACATTTTCAGAGTGCGGAGGTTAAGATATGATAGCTCCGTCAAAACTGAATTTGACATCTTTACCACTCAGACTATTTAGCCAGGATTATAATCCACAGAGTAAGAACAAGAACTGACTTCACATTCCTTATATATTTTTATATGGGATAGAAGAAAACAAGTTCAGAACTCTTGAAGGGAACATACTAGCGGTAGCAAAAGCAGTCACGGAAGGTTTATGTAGTTTATCACCATCTTCTTATCAAATTCATTGGTTTTTAGAAGAAATTATGATTCCTTAAACAGCAAAATATATTAGTAGCTTAGAATAAGGAGGTATTCCGGCATACTTTAGTAATATCTGCACAATTACCTGCACTCTTTCAGTAAGCAAGTACAAGTTTTCAGAGCATCAACAGCATCAACCTTTGAAGCAACTGACAAAATGGATATAGTTACAATTGCTGTTTTGGCCAATTGGCCCCATTTCTTCCAGACCATCAAAGCTACATCTTCTGGAAATTTGCATATTGTATTTTCCTAAATAGAGGACTTCTGTCAGAAAAGAGAAAGAAGCGGATGAAAAGGATGCTGAGGACAGAGCTAGATCCCCACGTTCCTTTGGAAAGTAGTAAATGAGAAGCAACAGAATAAAGTTTATCAAAAGTCACCTTAGGTACATTCTGGTTAATAGTATGTGCAGAAGAGAGGTTTTGCTTCCCCTGTGATGACAGTTGCAGACTTCTAGAATCCAAACCACAGCGTGTTCGAGGAGATTTCTGCAAGTATGTATGTATCTGTCTTCTAGAACAAATTTTCACTATGACTATACTACCAAAGTAATCTGTCCTTGTGCAGCTAAATCTTTTATGACTGTGAAGCTTTGACCCAACGTGACAGCTGATGGTTTCATGGTTGGCCAGAAAGTTTGAATAAGGGGCAAGTGCCATTATTCAACCGGGATGATCACCAACTCCAACCTATAGAAATGAGGTTTATCAGATTGTGCTATCTTCTAAATCTTTCTGATTGTACAGTGTGGAAGTACCTACACCATCAAGAGGACCCTCGTATGACATATCAGGCTAATTGGTCTAAGATGCAGATTCTATGTGTGTGTGTTGTGGTGCACGGAGTAGATATCAAATCTTACTATCAGTTTCACGCCAAGAATTTGCCACATTCACAAGTAGATGGAAATTCTATAATACATAAGTAGTATTTAAGGTCAAATTCTGAAATGCAGATAAAATTTCAACTCATCAAGGTTAAAGGGTGCTCCAATGATACAATAATTATGAAAAAGTTGTAGCTATCACCTATGAAACATCTGAATAGCAGCAAAAATCTTATAATTAACAAATACCATAGCTGTGAAGCCGACATCCCTCTTAAATAAAACTTATAAAGCAATCAAAAGCTACACTCTATTTCCTAACACTTTCAATCTTGCTCCAAATATAGAAAAGTTAACTAGTCTCCAATATCCCGGAGCTTGTTACAAAAACCTGAGGGGTTGCATTGAGATTCGAGTAAGCATTCTATGGTCAAGGGACTAACTTTCGTGGAAAAAATCTTTTGATAAAACCCCCCGACAAAGACTAGGTTTTTATTTTCACTGTTCTGTGGATGAGCTCCAGACCAAGACAGCAATTTTAAATCTGTCAGGGAATTTGGTTCATGTATGAGGTTATTTTTGTTCGGATTTTGAGGTTAATGATGAACCACATTGTTGGATTCATAACAATCTTGTCCTGAAACTAGGCTTTACTTAACTAATCCAATCCTCAGTCAGATTCATTTGGTCACTTTGCTCTTATTCTTCGAGCTTTCTGCTTCAGTTATTTCAGCCTTGAGATTTCGCTGAAACTAGCCAAAAGCTATCCTTTTCATACTCGTAATATAATTAAGTTGTTGATTTGTTCCCTCTCACCGCAACTTCCATGTCAGTTTTCAACCTCCCACATTCCTCTTCAATTCCAACTAGAGGTTTTGGTCTAGTTCATAATCATTTTTTGTGCTCTATATCAACATGGACTCAGCGCTCCACTCCCACACACACCCATCCATTTCTCCCTCTATTACCTTTCAGTTTAACATTAAACACTCCCTCCGTCCCAATTAATGTAGCACCATTTGACTTAGCACAAATTTTAAGAAAAAAAAGGAATAATATTGAAATTTATGGTCTAAAACACTCAATTGATCATTGGTGTGGCCATAAATAGTTTCCAATTACAGAAAGAATGTCACATAAGCTGAAAAGGAGCAGCACATTTACAAATATAAACATACATAAGCATGTAAAAGTAGCTTGATTGATAGAATCTTCCCATTGGCACACCAAGAACCAAATTTTAGAATGTTGTAAGCTCAACTGAAGGTACAATGTATAAGCACATCAAATGTATTCAATCAGTAAAAGATGAACATAGAAACCCCCATAACTGACCTGATTGAACATTGAGTATAAGGATTTGTTGTGGGGTTTGTATCTTTTCTGAATTTAGGGTGAAATAGCTGAGTGAAGGGGAAATGGATGGAAGAGGATAAGACATCTTGTGATAGTTAGATTAGCAACGTCACCACATTTCTTGTTTCTCTCTCTCCCCTTTTGCAAGTTTTCGCAATTGGCAATGTACAGGCTTGGACTTTTTCATTTGGATCCTAATACTTTCTCCTAGTTTTATTTTTTGTTATAAATAATTGTTAACAAGAGTTTAATGACAGTAAATTTCTAAATTTATTTCGTAATTAAGTTTTCCTTTTTCATCCATTATGTACTTGTTTTTATGAGTTTGGACAACAAATTAATTGAGAAATTTCAAAGAAGCAATCTTTTTTTAAGCACCAAAATGATAATAGAATGTAATAAGGCGCAGCCCCTACGCTTACATAAAAACATTCTATTTTTTTATTCTTCCCTTTTTCGTGAAAGTAACATTTTTTTTTTCTTTTTAAAGTTACTTCTTAAGCTTCTTCTTACTTTGATTTTTAATGTTTTGTTTTTCGTTCCCTTTTCATTTGTTTCCTATCATAAACGAAACATTAATTTGTTTTTATCTGCAATATATATATAAATAAAATAATGAACTTTAATAAATGTGAATAATATTGCTCTTCTTCATGATATTATATATATTAATACTCATTTCATTCTAATTTGTTTGTCTAATTTTTATTTGATAGAATTTAATTTAAAAAGTAAAAAATATTTTCAAATTTTGTGATTACATTAGCCATAATTAATCTAGCACTAAATTACTTGTGCCAATCTCTTTCGGAGAAAAATCAACCCAAAAAAAAAAAGCAAAAAGAGGGTCTGTTTGTAAAATTAGAATGAACAATTGAAAACTAAAATGAAGAAAACAAAAAGTTCTTTAGGCTGATGCGCAGAAAACTAAAATGAAGAAAATAAAAAGTTCTTCAGGCGGATGCGCAGATATTTCGCTCTCTTTAAAGAGATTCAAGTTCACTGCAACAAAAGATTTCACCGGTTCAACAGTATTCTCCTTGACTTGTTCCCTTCGGGAAACAATAGTCTTATCACAAAAATGTAATTCAACAATCTCTAGATAAGAGTTAAGTTTCAAGCTTCACAAAAAGAACACCTACTTTCTCTTGTGTTGTGTCATAGAACAAATGAAGACCACTATTATTTATAGTTATCAAAAATTTCTATGCAATGATAAGTAGATTATGAGGTAGTTAATGAAGAAGATAAATAATATGTAAGTTACATATGTTATAAGGTATAATGGAGGAATAAAGAGTGAAATAAGTGAGAATTGAGTGAAATAAAGGTCATGTTTCTGCTAAACAACAATCCAACGTTTCTCTCCAGTATCAAGGCCTTAATGCCTATGGAAATTAGCATTAGAAGAGGGAGTAATGGGGCAGTAAAGCCACCAGCAATGATGACCAGTAATGGTCCTCCAAACGGACAAAAACAAGGTCAAATTAGTGGCTATGGAGATTATGCACATTTAATAATATTAAAGTAATATTAAAATACAATCAACAATCTCTCACTCATTTTAATATTATATAAGAAAATTTATCAGTCGAAAAAAATGAAGGTGCGATCTATATTGAATCTTCACTTATTGAAACAGTAACTTTTACTCCATAGTGATAGTGATCTCAGACTTGAACTATAACTACTTAAAATAAAATATTACTGCTCACACATAATAATCAAGGTGTTGACATGAGTTTTACTAGTCGGCATATTACGACCTTGTGTTATCTCGATTTCATGAGTATCTTTTAGAATAAGCCCGACTCTTATAGGAAGCGGCCTACTTCCACACTCACATAGGTGAAATTTGTCGAGAGTGCTCCTGTAATTTTAACACCCCATTCATACGGACTACAAGTTTTCATTAAGAGTTTTTAAAACTCAAACTTCACAATTCACTACAAGAAACAATGCACTTACATCATAGAGAGGGGATAAAATTAGTACATTTTTTCATAGCAAATTATCATATGATTCTTTTTTCCCATTAAACCTGGTTATAAGATCTGTAGTCCTTAGGTTGTGTTTTCTCATATATGACTTAGGAATGTGTAGGCTTCAATCTCATCTCCCTCGATGTACTTCAGACTTTTTCTCTTGTTAAGGCCTTAGTAAGAGGATTTGGAAATTATCACAAGACTTGACATAATCAACATTAATGTATCACTTGTCAAATATGATCTTACATTACTGTATTTCCGCCTTATAGGTTTTGAATTTATCGTAATAATAACAATTTTGAACTCAAACCAATTACAGCAGCTCTATCACAATAAATTAAAATAGGAGTAATAGTTTTTCAAAATAAGGAACTTGAAACAATAAATATCTCAACCAATTCGCTTTCTCCCTAGCTGAAGCTTTAACCTCCATGGTAGAGTTAACAATAATATTACTTTTTAGATTTCCCAAATAGCACCACCACGCAAAGTAAAAGTATAACCGACGATGGAACAAGAATCACCTGATAAATTATTCCAATCTGCATTAAAAAAACCCTCAGGTATAGTAGGATATTTTTTGACAAACCACAAGTTTTTGTCCTAGTTAAATATCTCATAACTCTCGTTATAGCATGACAATGTTCATTACCTTACTTGCTTGTAAACCTGCTAACTACTCCTACGCATATGCACTATCAGGCCTAGTGCAGTCAGTCGCATATCTAAAACTTTCAATTAAGCTAGTATATTCCTTTTGATTTATCACATTATTTTTACTTTGTACAAGAAACAAATGAACACTCGAATCAAAAGGAGTTAAAACTGTTTACAATCAAGAAAATTATATTTTTTCAAAATTTTCTCAACATAATGTGATTGGTCAAGGAAAATTCCATCATATGATCTAGTAATTTTTATTCCAAGAATAAAATTTCTCTTGCCAAGATTTTTCATATCAAAATGGCTTCTAAGAATATTTTTTGTTTCATCAATAACATTCATATTAGAGTCAAAGATCAATAAAAACATCAACATGTAGGCAAAAATAACATGTGAATTATTCCAAGACTTATAAAATATGCACTTATTATCACACTCATTCGTTTTAAAACCATTTTCAATCATGGAGGAATTAAACTTTTCATGTCATTGCTTCGATACCTATTACAAGCTATATAGGGATTTAGTAAGTTTACACACTTTGCTTTCGTAGCCTGCTTCAACAAAACACTCAAGCTGTTCCATATAAATCTCTTCATGTAGGTCTCCATTCAAAAAAACAGTTTTTATATCCATTTGATGAATTTGCAAATAAAAAATAACAGTCATAGCAAGTAAAAGTCTAATTGATGTAATTCTAGTTACGGGAGAAAAAAGTGTCAAAAAATTCTAGGCCTTCAAGTTACTGAAATCCTTTTGCAACTAGTGTAGCTTTATATTTATCAATAGATCCGTCCGATTTTAACTTTTTCGGTAAGACCCATTTACAATCAATTATTTTACAACCCGGTGGTAATAAATCAACTAACTTCAAAGTTTTATTTGAAATTAGTAGTTCCATTTCATCCTTTAGAGCTTCTTTCCAAAAATTGCATCATGTGATGACAAAAATTCTTTTAAAGTGAAAGGGTATCTCCAACATTAAAAACATAAAAATTAGAATCAAAATCTTTTTCTACTCTAACTCTTTTACTTCTTCTTAATTCAAAATTATCAATTCTTTATTTTTTAAAAGTAGAAGTAGAATAACTAGGTAATGACAAAATATTTTGTTCAATCCTTTGATCCCCACTACTTTTAGAATCAAAAGAAAATTTATTTTTATGAAAATAGCATCTCCTGATTCAATAATAATATTATCTTCAAGATTAAAAATTTATAAATTGTACTGTTTGAAGCATGATCAAGAAAAGTACAAGTAATAACTTTCTTACACAAGTTGGAAATTTATGTTTAATTCTTTTAGCAGATGTGTAAAAAAGATTGCAGATTGAGGCAAAGGGCAAGGAGGACAACAAATTGTTAGCTGCATGTGTCATGGTGAACAAAACACTGCTCTGCAACCCAATTTTATTTATTTATTTAATTATTATTATTATGAATAATTCATGTAGTGACTTCTCTCTATGGAAGAGGTTTAAATCTTTGTTTGAGTGGACACAAAGAAATGTATTATGATTCAAGTATAAAACCTTTCTGTGAGGATGTTTCTCCAAAGTTCATATCAATAATGTTCAGTAATTAGCATCTGTTGATCAGTTGATTTGATGTTTACATATATCAAATTATTTTTTGTAATTTCATGTCAATATAAAAGAACACAATATTAGCTTTCATAATATTGGACTGTGTTGACACGGGCAATCATCCCTAATATTAATATAAGTTAGTATTAGTGTTCTTAGAGTTCTTGAGATAATTATCTCTTTTAAAAATATGTGGCAAATTTATCTAAACTTTGAAAAGGATAACATAAGTTTCTATTATTTATTTTTTGGAAACAAAACAAACAAGATTTGCTCTATTATTAAAACTATGTGGCAAATTTATCTAAACTTTGAAAAGGATAACATAAGTTTCTATTAATTATTTTTGGGAAAATGCAAAAATACCCCCTCAAGCTATAATCAAAATCTCAAAGACACACTTAAACTTTAACTTGATCCTATTACCCCCCTAGACTTATTTTTTTCGTAATTAAATACTCCTTAAAATTTAAGTGTGCCTCTGAAATTTTGGTTATAGTTTGGGAGGGTGAGTTGTACTTGTGCATTTTCCCTTTTTTTTTTGGAAACAAAACAAACAAGATTTGCTCTATCATGAAATAACCTTCTGGCAATTATTTTCATTGACTATCAAATATAATTTTTTTAAAAAAAAATTCTTTCATTTATGCATATTTCTGAGTAAAAAGTATATGTACCAATGAACACATAATGTTTTGTGTTTTTCTTAGATACTTAGGATCTGATTTTATTTGTGCATAATACATATAATTATTTTTTTTTGGTTATTTAACAAGGTTAATCAACAGAAGCAATAACATCTTCAAGAAAGTTTACGTACGTTTAGTCCTTTTTTAAAAAAAAATCAAATCCAATTAAACTAAGCAAAAAAGTTACGACACAGGATCAGCTTTATTTTTTCCTTTGCAAGTCTGAACAGGCATATTTTTTTATATTTTTCTCATTCTTGCTCTTGTACATTAGAATAAAAAGATGAGGACTAAATATTTTACAATAAACAATCATGTAACAACAAACAACAATAACATATTTAGAAAACTTTTATAAGTGAGGTCTGAAAAGAGTATACGAAGATCTTATTACTATCTCATAAAGTTAAAGAAATTGTTTCCGAAAGACCCTTGACTCAAATATATCGACCTATGAGAAAAAGAAAAAAAGGAATAGTAATTAAAATAAAATGCATCAACTTTGCTCCTAAAATCTCTCAACTATATCAGCTTTAAATTTTGAATGAACTCCTTCTCCCTTCTAAAGGTGGCATCTCAATTTCAGATAATCGCCTAAACTTGTTTAAACAATCTTTTTTTTGTTTGAATTTATATAATTCTATATGTTTACATTTTATTCACAGTTTCATAAAATTTCATCTTTGATCTTTAATCTATATATACATGTATGTATGTATGTATATGCCCGTATTTATATACATATTAATAAGTTTATTACGATATTGCACATGTTTATATGTATTTGTGCATATATCTGTATTTGCATTTTTTTTATTTGTATATTTTATTTCCTGTATATTATCAACAACATGTAACACCCCGTGAAATTAATTATCGAAATATCCCTAGAATGGAATCGTGCACATAACGCGTCTTCTCAAGCTCGGATAGAAAATTCGAGACCGAATTTGTGATCAACATGAAAAACTGGGTGGGCAAGTGGTCTCGACCCGATTTTAGAGCAACCGGATCGAAGAATAATTTTTTGATATGAAAATCAAAACAGTGAGGATACGCGTTGGGGCAACAACTTTTACAATTTTTTCGACGAAAATTGAAAAAATTGATCGGAAAGCGATTTACAAAACACTACACATAATACACATTTGATGAATGCGATTTATGTGTATTTTTATAAAAAACTAGTTTTTCAGCACATTTTGAGTTTTTAGTCAAAAATTGTATTGGTGCATACCCAGTCCGTGACATTTCGGAGTTGAAACTTTTTCTTTTCTTTTGAGGGGCAATCTAGACTTTTCCACACCCCTCCTAGACTTAATCCACCACTAATATAAGTCATTTTTGGCCTAAAAAGGGTTTCAAAACCAATCTTAAAATCCCTTATGCAAAAACTAAGTAGAAACCTTGAGCGAAGAAGAGGAGAAAGAGCAAGGTTCAAAGGATTGAGGCTAACTTCTTGAGAAATTGAGTATCAAACTCCATACCAGGTATGTAAAGCTATCCAAAGAATGAGATTGTTCTCCCATATGCCCATTTGATTGTAGAGAATGAATGGTTAAAGATGGTGGGTTTGGTCTGTACAATTCTTGAATATTTTTACTGAAACTATTTTACTGTATCTATATTTTCTTGAAGTGATGATCATCATAATTAAATTACTTGCTTAAATGGTTTAACTGCATTATCTATATGA
>JAOTQR010000079.1:13494632-13507211 GCA_025774065.1 Solanum ossicruentum
TTCTTTCAATTGTGAAGTAGCAGTTAGTCAATGCAACTTTCGACGCTCATCATGGGTCATCCGGAAACAGTCGCGCTGTGTTTTTAAACATAGGGGTCAGACTGCGTACATCTGACCCCCCTTTACCCCGCAATGGGCGGGAGCCTTTGAGGCATTGGGGTAATGTTGTTGATATGAAATAGTAATATTTATATAATTATTTATAGTTGTGTAATCCAATGATATGAATTATATATGTAATAATTAATTTTTTTTAATAATTGATGTGGTACACAAAACTAGTTATATCCAATTACCTGCTGATTAAGTTATTACCTGGCTAATCAAATACACCAAATTTTATAATTACACCTAATTATATCAAATTTATTCCGCAGGGTGATTTTCCAAACAGGCCGTAAACAAGTTAGGAGGATTTGTGTAGAACCGAAAAGATTGGAGAAGCAGAGAAATCTCAAATTAGATAAGATATTTATAATCAAAACATGTCTGACATTCATTAACTTATTATATGTTCCTTATTCTGTTCTTTGTCTCATCTTTGTTATGGTAACTACTTACTAGGTAATCCTTTGGACAGAAGTGGCATTGTCCTTAGTTCATATTGGGGAATATCAAAGGAAGCATAGTGAATATAGCAAGAAAATAGACATTTTTGTCGATTTCTCAGACTTAATTATAAATACAGAACATATTCCTTCGTTTGAGGTTGCTCTATTTTCATCTTCTCATTCTTCCTTGCTTAATTTTGGTCCACCTCTTTTTTATCTTCACTTCTACCTTACTTTACCAGTACTCCTTATATTGATTTCTCTCTTTATTTTAAATTTTGCAATTTATGCTATTTCAATATGCAGTATCTTTCTAAAATTTCAAAGGTGACTTGAATTGCGCTGAACTTCTTGAATATCTTAAGAAAATGATCAACTAAACATTTGGAAAAGTAATAAATAGTAATAAACAAGAGGAAGAACATTAAAACGAAAAAAAAACTGCTCTTAAAATAAACTTTTTGGTAACTGAGAGATTTGGTATTGAGTGATCAGTTGCTAATGCAAAATTCTTATTTTTGTTTTATTTTTCTAATTAAATGGTAGGTTCTTACTATTTTTTCCATTACTGAGAAGTGGTGATCTTGTCTTGCATGCTGGGAGAGAGTAAGCTTTTGAACCATCTTTTTCAGCCAGATAGCGAGCGATTACTCAACAATAATTTTTTTCTGGCATAATACATGATGAGGGGTTTATTTAGAGTGAATTTTATAATTGGACCACATAATTGATAGAAGTGGAACCTAGCTAGCTAGTCTTGATATTAAAGTCATCACAAAATAAGGAAGAAGAAAGATTATTAAATGGAAAGAGAATTTGTTGCAATCATAGTGACCATATTAGTTGTCTCAATGGTTATGATGGTGGTGAAATGCATTTTGAAGAGAAGTAATAAGCAAGTGGTTACTCAAAATGTGGAGTCCCCTACCATAAATGGTCTTTACAGATTCACGGTAGTTGAGATTGAGAATGCTCTAAAGATTGGGAATATGAGAAGAAGAAAGTGGATAGCACATGGAAGAAGAGGAGAGTTTTATCAAGGGATATTACCAAGTGGACAAGTTGTGGCTATTAAAGAGATGCACAAAACTAAAGATGCAATTGATTCTTTCAATAGGGAAGTTGAGTGTCTATCAAGAGCAAGGCATCCAATCATTGTTTGTCTCTTAGGTTTCTGTAATGAAGATGGAAATTACTTTTTGGTTTATGAATATTCTTCTGGTGGAAATCTAGCTCAATATTTACTCAGTCAGTTTCTCTTCCTCTATAACTTTTTAAATTAATTACTCTATCTGTTTACCTTTAAATGTTAGTATATTTGAATTCGACACCCGCATCGGAGCTACATTCATTCAAAGATATTTTACCCTAATATTGATATAAATTGATGTTTAACATTAGGATTCAAAATGACTAGGAAAATAAGTATTAATACTAAGACAACACATGTAAAAAATAACTGTGTTTTTCTTGATATGTTAAAAGTGATAAGTAAAAGTGAATATTTTTTGAATAATAGACAAGTAAAAATGAACAAATGATAATATATGAGATCATTTACTTCTTTTCTAGACAAAATTAGGCTTATTATAGAAGATTGCATATTTATTACTAGGTAATTTTAATTTGATAGTGTAAACCTTGTACTTGCTCCAAAGTTAAAACTCTCTTTATTTAGCTGAGTTTTGCATATAAAGCAAAAACACACTAATAATTTATCTTTATTTATCCTTATCTAGTTTTTTTTATCACACATGTACCCTATCCATGAGTAGAAATAAGATTTTCAAAAATGAGTTAAATACTCTTTCCCCGGTCTCATGTTATGGGGTCTTATTCTATCCATGAGTGGATATAAGATTTTCAAAAATGAGTTAAATACTCTTTCCCCGGTCTCATATTATGGGGTCTTATTTGATTAGATACAAAGTTTCAAGAAAGACTCATTGAGATTATAATAAATAGTTAAAATTGCTCTCACAAAACATTGATTCGTTTTATACATTAAAATTTGTCACTAAATTAGTTGACGTCACATCTTGTCCATGAAATATTTAGGAGAAGATGCTGTTTTGAGTTGGGATGCAAGAGCCAAAATACTGAAGGATTGTGCAAGCGCAATCGCATATCTCCATAATTATATTGATGGCTGCATCATTCATCGTCACATTAAGGTAATTATTTGTTGAACGGAAATTAATAATCTTTTTTGTCATTAGGAATTGTTTTTACAAATTAAGTACTAATAGTACTGTTCCTCCACGGGGTATGTTATTATTATTTAATAGTACTGTTCGAATCTGGCAGCTTAGCAGCATTCTTTTGAATGAGAGGTTGGAACCAAAGCTATGTGGATTTGGTCAATCAAAAATGCTAGGAATGGAAGAAAGCAAAGTAGGTATGGGAGAAACCAAAGTATTTGGAGATGTTTTGGAAAATGGAATATACACTGACCCTGAATACAAAAAAAGTGGCCTACTCACTTGTGCAACTGACGTTTATAGTTTTGGAGTTTTAATGTTGCAAGTCCTATCTGGAACAAGAATTGCTCACTTTGATGAAGATGCCAGACACATATTGGTAACAAAGGTAATTAGAATACAATTGACTTTTTTTTAGTTATTCCTGCTGGTCCATATTAAGAATATTATTGAATTTTTTTTTATATTTACCTAATAGTTTGAGAATAAAGGATAATAGTGAATAATAACTTTTCATTTCAAGGTTTATTCTTTCCTAATTTCATCTCAATCAAGATGTGATGAACACTCAACCGTGTTTAGTCCATGCTTATTACTATGCCTCTCTCCTAATTTATACTCCCTCCGTCTCAATTTAAATCAATCTATTTTTGACTATAAAGTTTTCATATATTTTGAGTTATCAATTTTTGTAATTTATAGTACTTTTTATCTAGTTAAAAATATATAAATTTTTCGGGGACCCAATATGTATTTATAATTTTAACAAATCTCATGTATTGCCGAATTTGGAAAGAGAAATGGAATACATTTTAGGTAATTGCAGTTCCTCGGTTACGTGGCTATTTATATTGTACTTCATTTATATCCTAATGATTTATATGAACCTACATTTACTTTTTTTTTAAATCACTATTTTTGTTCTTCTTATTATTGGATATTCTGGTGTCTCCAAACAGCCAAACTTTATATAATATTGTCTCTTTTCAAGAAAGAACAATTTTGCTTTTTGATGTTTTCTTCAAGTTCCAAACATTCTAATATATTCAACACTATTTTAGTATCATTATGACTTATCAAATTCAATACAACACCATTTCAATATGATTGCATCAACTTCACATATTCTTGAGCTACGTTTTATTATTCCAATATTGCATTATATTTTTTGTTGAAAAATTATACATTGATTACATTTTTAATTCATGAAGTCTGCATAAATCTTATTCTATCTAGACTTCATATGTAGGATTACATTCGAGTATGCTATTATTATTTATCTGATCACCCTTGCGGAGGGATGCAGGCAAAGGATGTGAGTAGAGGAAAACTTCCAATCAGCGAGTTTGAAGATCCAAGGCTGAAAGGGAAACTAATAAACTACACAGCATTGGAATCCATATTGCAAATTGCAGTACTTTGTGTATCTCAAACAAGTAACGGACGTCCAACAATGGAACAAGTTTATGAGGAGCTCAACTATGCTTGGAGGCTCACCAATATTAATATTCCTCCTGTCTAGAAGTTATCTCAATCAAATTTCACATTGCAAGGGGGAGAAAAGGGGTTGCCAAATAAGCGACAAGTAATTAATCAATACAGCATATTCACTAGTACCCCTTAGGTTTATTTACCTCATGATGTTGAATTACTGTAACAGCACTACATATGTATGGTTTGATTTTGGCTTTATCTTTTTTTAATTATTATTTTTCATTTGAATTGATTGGCTCTTCAATGATATAGAAAAACAGGAACGAGCAATGATATAATACTTAGGTGATCTCGTAAATAAAGTGAATTACATTCAATTTGAACAAGACATCCAACATTACTCGAAAATTCGATAAATAGAATGACAAAAAAGGCATCCCCCCTCCCCCAAATTGGTATATTTATACTAATTCGATCTGAACTCTTGATTATAATAAGTAATTTTAATGATCATCTTATCTAATGAATGAAGATTCTAATCATTGACTAAAAGCTAAAGAAAATGAAAGAAGTAAAAAGAGGGTGGTTTTTTTTTCCTTGCTGAAATAATGTTCCAAAACGCAAACTATTCTGGTGAAATGGTAATATTGGGTGTCTATTTGGAATAGACATTCTTGTGTCCAAGACTTGGATGAGTTGCAACCAAAATTATACCTCCTGTACCCCTTCAAAGAGAAAAAACTACAAAAAGGAGTTGCAAATTCTACAATTATAAAATAGGAGAATTGAAAGGTGAGACAAGTTTAACATCTTAAATAATTTGATACAAGTACAATTACTTATAGTGTATGCACGCATCCCATTTCGATCAAGTTGTATACTTTTTCATTAGAATTTTCATGAATTGAACTGAAAATGGGCTCATAGTTTTCATCTTATCAAAGTAAAGTAGAACAATTTCAAGTATATTATATTGTTTTAATTATTACAACTTTGTTTTCTAATGAATGCAGATTTCTACTCTTAAAATATAAAGCCACATCGATTGGTCATTGGACTTAGGAAATGTCAAATTCAAATACATGCATATTGTTATGCAAAAGAGCCAGCAACTTCAAAGTTGTAACGCACGGAGAATATCTATGCAAGATAAATAATAAAATAAAGAAT
Source organism: Solanum ossicruentum (assembly GCA_025774065.1). Taxonomy (NCBI): domain Eukaryota; kingdom Viridiplantae; phylum Streptophyta; class Magnoliopsida; order Solanales; family Solanaceae; genus Solanum; species Solanum ossicruentum. The sequence continues at coordinate 13,499,989 of JAOTQR010000079.1, forward strand.
ATTATTCTATCCTCAAACATTCTTCGATTTTAACAAGGAAAACTATTCCTATATATTGATAACCAGATGAATTTCTTGTTTGTCGAAAAAACCTTTAATAACTTGTAATTAAGAATATGTATTAACATCAATTTTCAGCTTTTCTTGATTGTGTCATCAAGTTGTATCCTTCTAGTTTTGGACGCAGCCGATGGACGAATGTTGTCTGGATCAATCAAGGCAATATTCTTTTTCCAAATATGGCTTATTTTTGCACATCTCGCCGCTGCTTCTCCAGAAGACGCAGGTATTTTGGTTAATTGTTTGAATATATTTTTCTATTGTCTAATGTTTGATGTAAATAAGCGGTGTGAAAATAAGAAAAATGATCACTCTAACTGACTTTTAAAAATCAGTTTTTTGCCCACCCTTGCAACCCCATCCACACTGACCTCAACAACAACAACAAAAAAAAGGTTTATTAAATAATGAGAAAAAGGTCAAAAATGTCTTTAAATTATATGAAAGGAGCAAAAATGTCATTCATTTATAATTTAGTCCAAAAATGCCTTACTATTAACATTTTGGTTCAAATATGCTCTTATTATTATTTAATGAGTCAAAAATACTCCTATTCAAATAAATTTATTATTTATTTTATTTTACTTTTGAATACATTGTTTTTTTAATAATAATTTTTAAAATTCATCCATCAAACTTGAGTAAAAACATTTCCAAAGAAAATATTTTCCTTGCTACCAAACACCTTTCTTGCTATTAGTTCATTCATAGTTTGATGTCCTGCTCTTTTAAGTGCAGATTGTGGGCTGAACTTCACTTCATCTCCATACAAACCAAGCGGTGAATGCATTGCAGCTGATCAAGAAACCATCAATGAATGGGACAGTTTCCCCACCACAAGATGCTGCCAAAATGCCCTCAACTTCTTCTCACAGGCATTGGCCAGACAAGCAATTCAACAAGGGAACCTCTTCCTCCACGGAGATCAATGGGCACATTGCGCCTCTGGACCGTTTAAGCACCAGCCCTCTGTTTCCATCAATAAATGTGGACTTGATTCCCTCTATCAAGAAAGCAGTCAATGTTCTACCCTTTCTCTGAAAAGTATTGTGCAGGTTCAGAATTTTAAGGATGTCAGGAATAACTGTTCACGTTTCAATTCCTCCAACTACGACAAGGCTTGCAGGGATTGCACGAGTGCCATCAAATCCGCAAGGGATTATTTCGTCGATCTGTTAAATGCCAATGATAATGAAACTGAGAGAGCTATTTGTCTTGTGGCTGTTGTCATTTCAGTTGCTACCACAAAATTAAATGATCCCTCTTTAGTCGATGATTTCTTCGATTGTTTGCCAGCATTAAATATTATGGGTAAGGAAATTAATGACATTAGTTTTATCTTCTAGGAGTTCTAGTTTTAATTGCAATGTTTACTAGTGTCTTTCTTTGTACAGATAAGTCAAGTGAAGATTACATTAAAATCAAGTGTAAGTATGAAATTTTGGCCAAGTAGCTAGCACTAATTGTTTCATAATCTCATTCTAACTAATCGATAAAAAAAATGCAGATTCCTTAGCGGAAGCATTGATTGCAATCGTTTTAGCAACATTTGGGATGATGATGGTGATCTTTCTTGTTAAGTATGTAACAAGAAAGGCTAGGGCTGGACGAAAGCTTCTTCATTCAAAGCCAAAAATGTTTGCTTCTTGTGCAGGACTATATACTTTCTCAAAAGCTGAGATAGAGAATGCGATTAATTTTGGGGACGAGAAGAAATTCCTGGGACGAGGTAGTGCAGGGCATGTTTTTAAAGGGATTCTTCCCAGTGGACAAGTAGTTGCTATCAAACAGATCTACAGAAGTAATACATCCGATTCTTTCAACAGAGAACTCGAGAATCTATCCAGAATCAGACATCCTAATCTTGTTTGCCTCTTCGGGTGTTGCATTGAGGATGGAGAACAATATTTAGTCTACGAGTATTGTTCTGCTGGGAATCTAGCTCAACATCTTCTGAGTGAGTAGAGCAGAGTAATTTTTCAAGATCAATCATTTTCACCCTTTTGATATTACAAATTAATGTTTTAAAAAACTTTAGGGAAAGACAAGGTCCTAAGTTGGGAACAAAGGGTAAACATCTTAAGAGATTGTGCACTCGCATTGAGGTATCTCCACGGCTACATAGATGGATGCATTGTTCACAGAGATATAAAGGTAGTTACTAAATTAATTTTTTTAAAAGTTCTATTTAATTGTATTTATTATGATCAATATATACTCACAATAAAATATTTCAATGTGTGCAGCTTACAAATATCCTTTTAACGGAGGAATTGGGAGCAAAACTATCAGATTTTGGGTTGGCAAAGATGTTGGGAATGGAAGAGAGCAAAGTGTTTACTGATGTACGAGGGACGATAGGTTATATGGATCCAGAATATATGAGTAACGCAAAGTTGACGTGTGCAAGTGACATTTATAGCTTTGGCATAGTAGCTTTACAAGTTCTTTCTGGCCAGAAAGTTATTGAACTTGATTTGGATGCCAGAGACCAACTAACAAGAAAAGTATGTACTCCCTAGCTCAGTTTATTGAGCTTCTAGAATAAATTAGCATGATAATTAACCAAAGCTACTGTTAACTAGGCAAAGGATGTGAGCATGGGTAAACGTGGACTAAAAGACTTTGAGGATCCACGGCTAAACGGTGAAGTAAACAGTGCGGATTTTGAGTCCATACTTAAAATTGCAGTTCTCTGTGTGGCCAAATCAAGCAAAGGTCGTCCAACTATTGATGTTGTCTTCGAGGAGATGGACAAAGTCTGGAAAAACACATTGTCCGATAAGGTATGAAAAAAACACACATACAATGTATTAAAACACACTTTTTGAAAGATCATTCTAACTTGTCTTTGTGTTGCAGAAAGTGGCGGAGCAAAGTGCAGTAGCTGCATTACGGAGATCCAATTCAGTTGGTCATGTCATCCCTGTCTGAAACATGACATCGAAGTATCTTTGTTTCTGAATGCTTAGTTATTCTGTTGGGAGAAACACTCGTTTTCTTCCAGCTTTTTTTTTTTCTTTTAAAGATCGATGGATGTGAAGCTAACAAAGCTGCTTCCTGGTTGTGAAACAACATTTTGATTCTTGAGAACACTTGTGATTTGTTGTATTATGGTGGTGTAAATTTATGATAAGAATGATCCATTGTTGTTGTTTGTTGTACAGAAGAACACATTTGATTCTTGGCTATCCAGGACTCATCTCCAAATACAATTTAAATTTTATTTCCTATGTATTAAAAATTATTTGTCTATTAGTCTAGGACCCTGATGTATGTAAATATACCTATCGTTGTTGTCTTTTGAATGTAAGAACACTTTTGATTCTTGACTAGTAGTGGCAAATGGGTGGGTTAGGTCAAAGTTGGGCGGGTTGAAAATGGATCATATAAAATGGGTAAATGGGTAATAATTCAAACTCGCCTATATATTAAATGGGTAAAAATGGTTTGGATAAGAAATGGATTGGGTAAAACACTAGTTTACCTATATTTTAATCTATTTTAAAATTTAATATGGATAAAATGATTTACTTTATTTTTCGATGAAAAACAATAAAAATATTTTATTTAATTGTATTGTATCATATAATTAAATTTGACACCCAATGCAAGATTTGACTTTTAAATTGATACTCGATCCCCATTCCAAATTAATCATTCAACCCAACTTCTAACGAGACCCAACATACAACTATCGACTCGAAATCCAATTCCGACACCCGAACTGAGAGGGGGTCAAGTTTTAGATTGGGATAATTTTTTTTTTTAAAAATTGATTTTTTTTTTAAATTCAACTTTCAATTTTTCTCATACTGATTTCATGCTTGTAAGTTATAATATTAATTTGTAGTGGCTCATTCTGTTTGTTTTTCTAACTGTAGTAAAATTTTCAACCGGATTTATAATTTTTATGATAAAATTTGAATTTTTTATAAAGACAAAATTTTTATAAAAAATTAAATTTTGGGGGGGGGGGGGGTGGAAGGGTGGGAGTTGAGGGCTTGTGGAAGAATTATGGTATTGGGAGGAGTACGCAAAGAATTGTAATTTACAATTGGAGAAGAGTTTTGACAAGTATTTTACTACTTTTTAGAGGTAAATTATTTTTCTTAAATTTGATGAAAATACGTTTATTTAAATTTATATTTTCAAAATATTTAAGTCAACAAAATATAAAAAGTTTAGAAAACATAATGAATTTTGAGTGAAAAGAAATTAGAAGCTTAACCAATTTGATTAAATCATAGTTTACCTATATTTTACCCATAAATACCCATATTTCTATGGGTTCAGTATGAGTTTAAACCCATATTTTACCCATGTAAAAAAGTCACTACCCAAACTACTAAAATATGGGTGGGTTACCAAAATATGAGTTCATTTTCCCAGCACTATTCTTGACTATCTAGGACTCGTCTCCTTATCCAATCAAAATTTTATTTTCTACGTATTTACCATTTGTTTATTAGTCTAGGACCCCGATGTATATTATTGTTGTATGTTGTATAAAAGAAAACTCTTATCTAGGACTCATCTCCTTATCCAATTAAATTTGTTTCCTATATTTTTACTATTTGTATATTAGTCTAGGACCCCGATGTATATAAATATACCCATTGTTGTTGTCTGTTACATAGAACACTCTTGATTCTTGACTATTTAGGACTTATCTCCTAATACAATTATGTCATGACCCTCCAGGTTATTTACTTCACTTCCTGATCTTTTCAGCATTTAGAGTTTTTTCGTAGCAACCCGAAGTCATTTAGGACTTGCTGGCACTGGCAATTTAGTCTCCTGGTCGTTCATTTGGTTTTATGTCAATTTTTGTACTTTGAAGCCATTAGAGTTTGAATGGTTGACTTCAGTCAAAACTCTAGGAAGACACCCTCAAAATGCAACTATGATGATTTGATTAGCTCCGAAATAATCACATTAGGCTAGGAGTGTGGTCGGCTCAATTTCCAAGGCTATCGCTATGAGTTTGTGCCATTAAGCCTTTAAGCTTTGGCCTAAAGTTGACTTTGGTCAATATTCTTGGAAATCATGCCTAGATGAGGATACCATCAACGTGATTAGCTCTAAAATATCAACTTTAGTCTAGAACAACCTTTCATGTGTGTTTTGAGGCTTTTATCATATTGCAAGCCCATTTGTGATTTTTGGCTTAACAATAGGGCTTTGGCATGAGATCTACATTTTGTCAAAATATCCTTTGTTTGAAAATCTTGATTGCTTTATTGAGATTAGAATGCCAAATTTGGTGGGATAACATAGTTCTTTTGCACACATGGAGTTCTGAATGAATTTCGAGCACCCATTGGAGATTTTAACTTGGCTAATATTGTTGATTCAACAAAAATTTGGTGTAGGGGTATTTTGTAGCCCGCTTTCATGGAGGTCAGCTTATTTATGGTCCATGTTCATAGGAGCTAGGCTATGATCACGGAGGTTTGGCAGTGAACCTTTTGTATTTGAGGCCCAAGGTTTGTGTTCGCGGAGGTCTTTTAGGGTTTGGTCTTTTAATTAAGACCATTCAGCAATCAAACCCAACCCCTATTCCCTCTTTGTAATTTCTGAAGCTATAGAGATTTGATTTGGGCTATTCAAAGTGTGTTGGATCTGTATTTGTGGCTATATGGTAGAGTATTTGGGAAGGCATAAAGATCATCGTTTTGGGTAATTTTCGCCCCAAACGTGTGGTCATTTTCTCAATTTCTCCTTTAATTGAATTTCATTGCATGACCTAATTTCTGCCATTCGAAGTATCAAGTTTGTGCCTCAACCTTATTGAATGGATTTTGAGATTCCTATTGCGAGTATCATAATCCCTTTTTTAGACACGCTTTTAGTCTGTCTCCAAAAAATGTGATTATGGTGTCAAAACATTCATATTGATGTGATGATCAATATTATGACAGTGTGGCGATATTTGGAGTTGATTTAAGCGCAGATAATGATTGTGAAGTGGATTTTGGAGTGCGTGTGAGTGACTATAAGATAGGCAGCGACTTAGTTATGGATGTGAAAGAGTGGATCATAAGATGAGGCATTGTATCACGACCCAACCTAGGGGCCATGATTAGTGCCGATTGGGCACCCAGACAAACACTAAACCTGATTCTCAACTATAATAGCTAAGGAATCTACCGAAATTTCAGCAGAGTTTCCTTGTTTTACTGACTAACCACACCTGCAAACAACAACCCTAGCATACAGCAAATATCCTTACACATACATATGCGGGCCGACAAGGTCACTGCAGCGGTAAAACCACCCAACAAACGTATCATACATACATAATCATATCGCATGTAATATACCACACCCACATGTATCCACAGACCTCTAAATACATGAACTGAATCATAGGACGGGACAGGGCCCCGTCATACCCTCGAGTATACATAAATGCAAAATACAGAAAATAAGGGTACATGTAAATACCAAAAGTCTGCTCCGAAGGCAAATGGAGCACTTCAATGGTAGACAGAGATCCTAAGAAGATGACCCTCTAACCTGTACGTCGGTACCTGCGGGCATGAACGTAAGCCCCGAAGGAAGGGGGTCAGTACGAAATACGTACCGAATATGTAAAGCGGAGAGTACGAAATATAAATGAGAGAAATAAGCCAATTAAAAATATATGAGTCAAACCTGTATGCAAACATCAAAATAATTCATTATTTAAAATATCAAAATCATGCATATCGGACAGGAACGATGGCGACCTCCAAACTCGCGTCATACCACAGTATAACACCAAAAGTTTCAAATCTCCGAACTCTCCAACACAAGTCCCAACTGTAGTATAGGTGAGCCGAGGCAACGGTGCCACACACTGACGTCATAGTATAGGTGAGCCGAGGAAAAAGGAGTCCAAGCACTCACGTCATAAGATAGGTGAGCCGAGGAAAAAGGAGTCCAAGCACTCACGTCATAAGATAGGTGAGCCGAGGAAAAAAGAGTCCCAGCACTCACGTATCGTAAAGATGTAGAGGTCGTCATGCCCGATAAGTGAGCCGAGAAAAAAGGAGTCCAAGCACTCACGTGAGCCGAGGCAAAGGGGCCTAGCCCCCACATGTCATGATGCCAACATATCCCAAGCCCAGCTCCTTATGTCTCCAAACTAAGCAAAGACGGCCCATGGGCAAACCGAC
>JAOTQR010000079.1:13507311-13518091 GCA_025774065.1 Solanum ossicruentum
AGTAAAGGTAAAGTGATACAAAGAACATAAAGTACATGATTCCACAATATAGCTAAGGGTGGCCCCAGATCTTCCACTGATGCATGGTTTCTTTTGAGTTGTTACTTATTATACAGTGTATCCTACCTTACATACTCAGTACATTATCTCGTACTGACGTCCCTTACAGGGGACCTGCATTTCGAGCTGCAGGTACAGGTGCTAGTAGCTCTCCCCAGTAGCAGTACATGGTATTCAGCAGCTGTCACCAAGCTCCAGGGTTCTTCGAGGCTAGTATATGTCTAAAGATTGCATGTTTTTATTGCATAGTTTGTTGAGGCGGGGCCTGTCCCGACCCTTATCAGATATTTCTCTTTATTTAGAGGCTTTATAGACTATGTACAACAAAGTGAAGTCATGTCTGGTACTATAGACAATAGGGCTCCAACGGCCTAATCACATGCATTTCTTTTTGGCTTGTTATCATTTTTTTATCATGTTAAAAGCATGTCAAACGTAGAAATCCTTTATAGTATGTATAGAAACGCACAGATACAGGTTGGTTCTCCCGAGCCTTATCGGCAACGGGTGCCGGTCCGCCCTACGGGACTTTGGGGCGTGACATTTCTGCCACATATAGAGCCTGGCCATGACACGTGGAAGCCTCCCCCCAAATATAGGCCACGTGTCCCTCTCTCTACCCATTCTTCCTCCAATCTCTTTTTTGTCATTTTGGGCTTGTCTGGACTCTGATTTTCACAAAAGAACTATGTAACCCTATGATTATCAATGTTCTGGACCAACGGTCAATCAAAATTTCCAACGGAGCTTTCTACGATAAAGTGCGTGTCCCACTCTTTATACGCAACTTTTAGCTGAAAGTCCCCGTGGGGTCGAGTCACATCCATACATTCCCGGTATCAAACGAGGGGTTACCCTATAATAAAACCAAATTGCGGAGCCAACCGAGCTATAAAAATTCTCATCTGGGGCATGGTTCTTGAGAGCGTTGACTGAGTCAACTATTAATCGGTTCTGACACTCAAATTCGCAATCCATGATATAATTGCACCGGATATGCTCCTAGCCTAATTCGACTATTCTATGGCTAATGAAGTCGTCAGAATTCTATTCCGAGGTCATTTACTCTGACTTTACTCAAAAATTCATTTTACGGGTATGACTTCCTGGTTAACTCAAAAATCCACATAACTCCCGAATAACCCAACCAATAATCACCTTAATATTCCTGAGGACACTATACACATGCTCAAGTCAACATAATAACAATAAAGTCATAGAAATGACCCGGAGGATCATCACACACACACACACACACACACACACACACACACACACACACACACACACACACACATATATGATAAATCAAGGCACAATATAGTTGTGTCAAGCCTTGCCATAGTGCATAGCTTATGAAGTTCTTTGTCAATGTCTTGCCTCTAAGGTAATAGGTACAAAGCATCTCATAAATCAAGACATAATAGAGTAATGTCAAGTCTTGCCCGTGGGGGCTTAACTTGTTTAGAAGTCGTAAGACTAACAAGTTTTACCTCTATGGCAATAGTTATAGAGTATTTCATAAATCAAAACACAACATGATATAGTCAAGTCTTACCCATGATGCTTAACTTGTTATTTTAAAGTTCTTAGACTAAGAAGCAAGACTTATAAAACACATGATAAATCAATACACGATGGAGTAGTGTCAAGTCTTGTCCATGGTACGTTACTTGTGAAGTTTTTGGTCTATGTCTTGCCTCTAAGGCAAGAATTACAAAGTATCTCATAAATCAAAACACAATATGATATTGTCAAGTCTTGCTCATGGGGGCTTAACGTGTTGTTTGGCAGTGTCCATATTAAATGGCAAGAGTTATAGAACATATAATAAATTAAGACACAATGTAGTAGTGCCAAACCTTTCCCATAAAGTAGAACTTGTGAATTTCTTGGTCTATGTATTGCCTCTAAGGCAAGAGTATAGAATATATTGTAAATAAAAACACTAAAAGATTGTATCAACCCTTGCCTATGAGACATAACTTGTTCTTTGAAAAATTTTAGACTAAGTATTGCCTCTAAAGCAAGAGTTATAGAGTATCTCATGAAATTGCAAACCATATATATTTAAAATAGTAAAAACAAAAAAAATTTCTTAAACCTTGATACTTGAATCTAGAGATCATTCTATTTAAAAGAAGTATAAAATGTATAAAATAATTTTTATTTTTAGTTCCATAATCAGAAAAATAAATATAAGAAAAAAATAAAAAAAAAAGAAAGAAAGAAAAAAATAGAAGAAAAAAACACAAGAGAAAAAGAAAGAAACAAGGAAAAGAAACAAAATACAAATGAAAGAAAAAAAGAAGGAAAAAAAATTTAAAAATGGTGAAAAAATGAGGGGTAAAAAAGAAAGAGAGAAAAGAAAAAAATGTTGTAAAATGGAAGTTCAAATAAATAACTTTCATGTTCATATAATATATTCTGTGGCAACTAACATAGACACATAATATGCACTTTGTGTAAGATATATTTACACTAATTTTGGTATGTGTTTTAACTTAATTATCCATGTATTATGTTTGGTATTCAAGGTGTATACATGGCAATGAGAAAATCATAAATGACCATGTATACACAAGTATAAATACCCCTTTTTTTTTTAACAAAATATATCGAGAGAAAAGAAAGAAATAAGAGTGAATAAGAGATACTACTAAATCTTCTCTGTTATATTCCTTCTTAGTTTTACTAGTTTCTTATCATTTCACAACACGTTATCAGCACGAGGCTCTGACATCCTACGAATAAGTTAAGCTTCTATCTCCGTACATATACAATCTTCTTTTAACTATTCTTATACCTTATAATATATAGATTATAATATTGTCATCATACTTTATTTCTTGAACTACTTATGATACTTTTTAAATTTTCATTTAAGCATTCTATATTGTTATAATTAATAAGACTATTGTTTAATATATATCTATATTCTAATACTCACTTTATTTTGAGTTAATTGAAGATTAATTATGTAACATATTGATTAATCATAACCAACTTGTTTTTATATCTTAAGGATCTGCTTAAATTTATTTGCATCAAAAGAAAAAAAAAGTTCATTCACAAGACATCTTTGATTCATTCTTTTTAAGTTTCCATCATGTCAAACATATCAAAACTTGAATTTATGGCATTTGATATTACCCAAAAAAATTATTTATTATGAATCCTTGACGCTGAAATTCACCTTGATGCTAAAGGCCTTGGAGACACTATTAAACAAGAAAATAAAACATCAAGTCAAAATAAAGTGAAGTTATAATTTTTTTCGTCATCATTTTCATGAAGATTTGGAAACTAAATATTTAACTGTAAAATATCCACTTGAATTACAGAATAATTTAAAGGATCGATATACACATTTCAAACTTATGGTATTACCAAAAACTCGACATAAATGGATACATCTTCAATTTTAAGATTTTAAATCTATAACAGAATATAATTTTGCTATTCATTAAAATAAGTTCAATATTAAAATTATGCAAAGATACTATCATTGATGATGATTTACTTGAGAAAACTCTCTCCAACTTTCACGCTTCAAATATGTTGCTACAATGATAATATTGTGAAAAGGTATTCAAGAAATATTCTAAATTAATTACATGCCTACTTATGGCTAAGCAAAATCATACTTTGCTGATGAGAAATCATACAGCTCATCCCACTGGGTCTGCTTCATTCCTAGTAGTGAATGTTATAGCTAGGTCTAATCAAGCCGTGGTCATGGCCAAGGATACAAGCGAGGGCGCCGTGACAGATGAAATAATTATCTTCATCATGAAAATAAACATGAGAATAGTTTCTCAAAATAATACTTCCAAGAGAAGAATCAGTTTTGTCATCAATGGGTAAGAACGATGGGAGGAGACAGAGTATTTTCCTGTTGAAATGGGACTTTATCAAGGATCTTTGTTGAGCCCTTTTTTGTTTGCTTTGATGATGGATGAGCTGACGTGAACAGTCCATGAGGAGGTTCCATGGTGTATGATATTTGCAGATGACATAGTACTGATTGAAGAGACCCGGGATAAAGCTAATGATAGGTTGGAAACTTGGAGACACACCTTGGAGTCCAAAGATTTCAAATTGAGTAGGACAAAAATAGAATACTTGAACTGCAAATTTAGTGTTGCGATGAATAAGGCGGATACTGATGTGAGGCTTTCCACTCAACCTATCATTATCACATTTAGATCCTTGAACAAATCAATGTCCTTGAAATGTTTATTCACATACTAGTTTTTATAATTTGTCAAGATAGTTTTTCATGTCCTTGTAATGTTTTTTTAATCTTTATGAAGAGTATGGAAATCTCTCATTCATCAATTGGATCCAAAATCAATTATGATGATATATGCCTTATAGATAGTGCTACAACGCATACTATTTTAAGAGATAAGAAGTATTTCTCTTATTTGATTATGAAAGAAGCTAATGTTGCACGAAATTAATTGAAGGCTCCGGAAAAGCTAATCTAGTTCTTACCAGAGGAACAACTTTAACAATTGATGAAGCATTATATTCTAGTAAGTGTCAAAGGAACTTATTAAGTTTTAAAGAAATTCGCCAAAATGACTGTCATATTGAGACTACAAATGATAAAAAGAATAAGTATCTTTATATTACTACAATGATGTCAGGTAAAAATTTTATACCTAAAAAAATTACCTACTCTTTCATCTAGCTTATATTGTACAAGTATTAGCATGATTGAAACACATGTTATAGGAAATCAAAGGTTTGCTAACTCAAATGATTTTATAATTTGGCATGAACTATTGTGCCATCACGGTTCTAATGTGATGCGCATAATAATTGAGAATTCACATGGACATTCCGTAAAGAACCAAAAGATTTTTCAATTTAAGAAATTCTTTTGTGTTGTATGTTCTCGAGGGAAATTGATTACTAGACCATCAGTAATCAAAGTGGGAAATGGATCCCAACCTTTCTGGAATATATAAAGGGTGATATCTGTGGGCTCATTCATCCATCATGTGGACCATTCAAATATTATATGATCTTAATAGAGGCATCTACAAGATGGTCATATGTGTACTTATTATCAACCCACAATATGGCGTTTGCGAGGTTGTTGGCCCAATTAATTACGAGCATAATTTTCATATTATGCGATTAACACAATTCGTCTTGATAATGCTAGTGACTTACATCCCTGACTTTTAATGATTATTGTATATTGATTGAGATAACAATTGAGCATCCAGTTGCTCATATTCATACTCAAAATGAACTACCAAAATCAATGATTAAACAGCTCCAATAAATTGCTGGATCAATGCTTATGAGAACAAAACTTCCCACTATTATGGTGTCATGCTATTTTCCTTGCAACAAATCTTATGTGTATTATACCTATAAGTTATCATAAAGTCTCCCCAATTGACTTATCGTCAGGAGCCGAATATTTTCTATCTTAGAATATTTGGATGTTGCGATATATATTTCAATTACTCCACCATAACGCACAAATATGGTCCCCAAAGAAGGTTGAGGATATATGTTGGGTATGAATCTCCCTCTATTATAAAAAATTTGGAACCTATCTCTGGAGATATATTCCCAACAAGGTTTGATGATTATCATTTTGGTGAATCAGTATAACCAACATTAAGGGGAGAATATAAATAGCTAGGAAAGAGATAGATTGGAATGCATTATCATTATCACATTTAGATCCTTGAACAAATCAATGTGGGCATGAGGTTCAAAAGATAACTCATTTAGAGAATATTGCTATCAACTGCCAGATGCATTCACTGACCTATCAAGACTTACTAAATCTCATATTTTAGCTATTAATGATCCAATTCGAGTTGATGTCCCAATAGGATGATTAATTAATGCATATGATTCTAAACCACATTTAAAACATTGTAGACCTATCAGTTTCAAAGATAAAGATCTTCAAAAAAGGAAAGGAGCAAATAATCAAGATGGTCATAATATCAAAGAATTTGCTTAAGGGGAACAAGGAAACATAATAACTGATGAAACCTTAAAGAAGGTTCAGGCGGTAGCATCACCCTTTGTAACGAAAGAGTGGTAAGTCCATCGGTCCATATAGTTGTCCACGTACCAGTAAAAGATTCAGCAGCCACTGGGCCACTGCTTCTTCAGGTAGAACTACAAGTTGAGGAGTTACTCAGAATGCTGCCAATATATCAATGTCCTTGGTTTAGTACTCAAGAGTATAATAAGTTAATTTGTACTCTTTAACACTAGCTTCGAATCCAACACTTGTTGTAGGCTTGTTTGTGATGACATAAATCCCTCCCTACTAACTCATGAATTGAATTAAGAATTCTCACAACAAAAAGGGCTACTCGACATAAATTCTGCGTTAATGAATAATAAAGAGATCTTAATAAATTATGTCTCATCAAGAAAAATATGAAACCGAAATGATATAATTATCGAAGATATTTTTGTTTATAATGTTGCTATTGAAATAATGCAACAAAATGAGGATCTTGAACTAAAATTTGCCGAGGAATGTAGACAGGGAAATGATTGTCTAAAATGGAAAGATGTTATTCAAGTTGAATTAGTTTCGGTTGAGAAACACAAAATTTTTGGACCGATAGTTCGAACACCTGAAGGTATAAATCCAGTAGGGTACAAATGGATTTTTGTGCGAAAACAAAATGAGAAAAATGAAGTCGTAAGATATAAAGCACGACTTGTGACACAAGGATTTTCACAAAGACCTGACATTGATTATATGGAGACATATTCTCCTGTGATGAATGCAATCACCTTCAGATATCTTATAAATTTGGCAGTTTATGAAAAACTTGATATGTATCTGATGTATGTCGTTACAACCTATTTATAAGGCTCATTAGACAATGACATATTTATGAGAATCCCAGAAGGATTCAAAATGCCTAAGATATACAAAGATTCCTGAAAAACATGTCCAATAAAACTTCAAAAATTATTATATGGATTGAAGCAATCAGGACACATGTGGTATAATCGCCTTAGTGAATACCTATTGAAAGAACGGTATAAAAATGACCCTATTATTTTTTGTGTATTTATTAAAAGGTCTGAATCAGAATTTACTGTAATAGCTGTATATGTTGATGATTTGAATATCATTGGAACTCATGAAGAGCTTTCAAAGGCAGTAGAATGTCAGGAAAAAGAATTTGAAATGCAATACCTTGGAAAGACAAAAATCTACCAATTGAGCATTTTTACTAATGGTATATTTATTCATCAATTAACATATACTAAAAATCTTTTAAAAAGATTTTACTTGGACATCCATTAAGTACTCCAATGATTGTGAGATCACTAGATATTAATAAAGATCCATTCCGTCCTCATAAAAATGAGGAAGAGCTCTTGGTGTTGAAGTACCATATCTTAGTGAAATTGATGCATTAATGTACCTTGCTAATAATTCTCGGCTAGATATATCCTTTTTTGTAAACTTATTAGCAAGATTTAGTTCCTTCCCAACACGGAGACACTAGAACGGTGTTAAGCAAATATTCATATATCTTCAAGGAACTATTGATTTGAGACTATTTTATTAGAAAGAGTCAAATTCGCAACTAATTGGTTATGCAATTGCAGGATATTTGTCTGACCAACATAAAGGGTGATCACAGACAAGTTATTTATTTACATGTGGAGGTACAGCCATATCATGGCGTTCAACAAAATGAACTATGGTAGTCACTTCTTCAAATCATGCAGAAATAATGGCTATTTATGAAGCTAATCGAGAACGTGTTTGGTTGAGATCAATAACTCAACACATCATGGAAATGTATGGTCTTCCTCTTAAAAGAGATATTCCAACTTATGTGGTATTCAAGATGTATACATGGCAATGAGAAAATCATAAATGACCATGCATGCACAAGTATAAATACCCCATTTTCTTGTAACAAAATATATAGAGAAAAAAGAAAGAAACAAGTGTGAATAAGAAATACTACTACATCAGCTCTTTTATATTCCTTCTTAGTTTTATATATTCTTATCATTTCATAACAAAAAAACACTTTTTTAGTTCCATTTAGTTGTCAAATACAAACTTCCTTTATTTTGTTAGATTTGGAGGACAATTTTGTTTAAGGAATTTTAATCAAACGAATGAAGGGTATTTTATAAGACTCTTCTTATGAGGGATAAAATATCAAGATCAATCCTTATGGAGAGCATTTTTGCACTTCGCCCGTAGTATCATCCGTAATAATTTTGTGTGATTTTTGCCCCGCTCATCTGTAGGTATACCCTTGTTTTCAGGTGATTTTTAATTTTTTTTTGTCCTAAAATTTGTGGTCTTTAATTTTTTATGCGTACTTCCTTCAATTGAAATGTGGAAAGACATTTATTGAATAAAATTTGCCAGGGAAAAAAAATTTTGCAAAGCACATATTATGGCCATCTTACTGTATGAACTTTTACTTTACGAAGTATATAAATTTGTGTGACAAAATTCTTTTTGTAAAACATCAGCTATATCATATGAAACATAATTTAGTGTGTAAATTTTATTTATGCGTTTTACGTAATTTTCTTTATTAACTTTAGGCTTGAACTTGTGTTTGGGGTTTGTTTTGCCCGTTTAAAGGTCATCCAACTATGACTAAGCCTACTAGTCTTCGGCTAACAAAAAAAGACCAGCAAAAAAGGTGATAAAAAATTGGATGGAGCTAGAATCCTGTAGGACGTTGCGAAAAAAGTGTCTGGAAGCAACACCCTCTTTTCCACCACTACTTCAACCACAAAATTAAGAGAAAAAGTGACACTCATTATTAGAAGCAGGGGAAGACTTGAGCTTACCTCAAATAAGCTCTTGATTCTTTTTCTTTAGGTTCAAATCCATCAAGAAGTTGATAAAGTATAAAAGAGAAACAAACAAACCAAGTTAAGTTTTACTTTTGTGAGTGGACAACACTAATATTAATGACTTAGAGAAAAAGCAAGATCAAATCAAGGATGAACGAGGCCTGGAACATGGAGGCGGGATAACAAAGACGAAGAGAGGAAGGAATAGAAAATCCCAATTCTTAGGGATATTTGCAAGTTTTTAAGATTCATAAAATGGACCAATGGTCTATAAAGTTGTTAAAAAAGAACTTGTGTGCCTGCACATTAGTTCATTAGTATAAACTTCTTCAAGGCATAAAATTCTTTAGTTGAGTTTATGTCTTGTGTCTTGAGTCGTAAGTTTAGTTTTAGACTATTATGACTTCAAAAGTTATGCACTGAACTTGCCTTGAGATTCAACAGTATGAACTTATGCACCGAAGTATTAGTGTGAATTTGTGCTCTATAAAATATAACTTGTGCTTGACAATTATTTTTTTCAATATGAAGGATAAAAGTATGCTCTCCAAATTATATAGCATTGAACTTATGTTTCAGGACAAACATTCTCTAAAAAAGTTTGTGTAGCAAAATTAAGCCACAAATACTTCGGACAATAATTTTTTATTAAATCAGCAATAGGGACAAAATCAAAGATGAAAGATTTGGGGGACAAAAATTAAAGACTATCGTAAAAATAGGAGCAGTCTATGCAAAAACTTGATTTTTTGCATCAGGTCTTTTTTCATATCATTGGACTCGCTTGTGCATTTGGACTTTAGCATGACTCATTTTTTCTTGATTTATTTGAATTGAAAAATCGTTTAGTACATTCATGAAAAATTAAAAAAGGTTGTAAATTTTTTTGAGGCCATTTGAACAAATACTCCTATTTTGAGATAGTCTTTACTTTTTACCCCTAATGCAATCTAGTATTTAATATTTATTCTTCAAGCCCTTAAGGTGAAAAATAACAAAAAAATTATTTTGAATAATAGAGGTCTTGAGATCTCATTTATTAAGTAAAAACTAATTCATAAAATCAAGACCTAAAATAATGAACCCATATGACAAGCCTAAAAAACGAAAATAAACGGCAAAGGAAAGCTACTAAACCAAATAAAAAATATTTAGACCTTCTACTAAAAATATCGCCTCTTCTTCTTCTTTTGACCTTGACAAGCTAACAATAACTATACCCGAGAAATAAAAAGGATACTAACATCCAGTCAGAGCAACATAATACAAATATCTGAGCTTGGCTAGAGTTTACCTTACATATTTAAACCCCTCACATATCATGAATGCTAACTTTGTTGAAAAATTCTTCATCTAAAAAATTGTGAGTGCTAAGATCCTTTTATATCTTAATATTACTAAACTCATTAGGTAAGTAGTAAAATTTCAAGACTCGCTTCTTTTTGAATGATTAATCATCTTCAGATCTTCTTTTCCACAGATTGAGCTAAACGTTGATACCACGATAGAAGAAATGCTAAAGTAAATCGGTTACTGACACAAAATTTATGTGCATCTCTCAATTGTCTCTCTTATTTCCTTGTCTGTCCCTTCTGTAACAATTTATATAGACTGAAATTTTTAGTTAGAATGAGAATAGGGGTAATTTTAATAGAATTATGTCAGTTAGGGCGATTACCAGGGTTCAAATGATGTAATTTAAGGGTAAAATGACCAAAAAGTACTTTATTGTCACACCCCTCCCTGGGGTCGTGACCCGTGCCCGATAGGGGCACGTAACCATCCACTAAGTTGAATTTCTTCTTATTCACGGCCTAGAATTCTACCGAAATTTCGGCAGAGTTTCCTCTGTTTTATTGCCTAACCTCAC
>JAOTQR010000079.1:13521668-13535315 GCA_025774065.1 Solanum ossicruentum
ACCGGTTTGTTTCTTTCTTATCGCCTTTCTTCCCTTTGCGCGGGGTCCTTTTCCACCCCCCCCCCCCCCCCCCCCCCTTTTTTTTAGACAACAATCTGGGAAGAAGTGCATGTTGGTAATTCAAATTTCTTGGTCCTCTATGTAGGTCTAAGCTGATTTTCTTTTTTCTGCTTCTATTTTTGTGTTATTTTAAAGGTTTAGGCTAAGAAGATAGATAATGGTAGTTGCACCTAAGGGTGTGACTTAGTGGTCAATGAAGTTGTTAAGAGACCTAAAGGTTTCAGGTTCAAGTGATACTGCAGACAGAAAACACTAAGTGATTCTTTGCATTTGTTTTAGCATTGGTGGATGGAGCTATCTGTGGAATTTGTCTAGGTGCACGAAAGCTGGCTTGAACACCACTGACGTGTTAAAAGATAGCAAGCACTTGATAAGTTGTGGATTCTGAAAAGTTTTACTTAAAAATAACCTTGCACATGTTTGTTCAGAGTATAGATTGTAGAGTAAATGTTACTTCTGCTTTTCCTTGTTGTTTGCGAAGATTGGAAATAGCACATAGTTAAATTTAATTAAGGAGCCCATGATTAGGTAAAAAGTGGTTCCAATAATGTTGAGAGCTCACATGATGTCATTTTGATGTACTTTCTTTTCAATATTGTTGCAGCATATATATCATCTGGCCTTAGCTTCGAGTCCACGACTTTGCAATTCATGTTGTTTTGTGTTTGCTGTGGAAGTTTCAGTACCTCTCTATACGACCTTTCAAAAACCTAATGATTCGGAAAAAAGTGTTCTTGACTTACAAGCGAAAAAGGCTACCAGGTTCTGATCTTTTTCGGGAAAATGGGACTGGTAATACACCTACTGAGCGTAGAAAATCGAAGGACGTAGCCCCTTTGCTGAAGGAAGAGGAGAAGTATGACAAACCTAGTTTCAAAGATGAAAAGGAAGACTTTGAGGTGAGATCTTTCATATATCACACTCTATTTGATTTGAAAAATCAAACATTTTGTTGAAGACATGATGAAAGATCAAACACATGTTAATTTTATCGTATTTGCATACTATCATGTGCTTTCTTTATTAGTCACTCTTTCTGTTTCCTTTCTTCTACTTTCCTTTTCCCATATCTAGTTTATTCTGCTTATGGGTTTTTGAGACAAGGGTTTCCAGAAAACAACCTCTTTACCTCTATGAGATGGTGGTAAGGTTTGCGTGCATTTTACCCTCCCCAGACCCCACTTGTTGGATTCCACTGGGTATGTTGTTGTTTTGTTGTCATGATGATTCATTGGGTGTAGTTTTGATAGTTGTAGTTGTTTGTGAGGTCTTTTTCTGAGGCTCTTGATATTTTTTGGGTAGTCGTCTTCTAATTTGTAAATGAAACCGTGGCAACTATTCTGAATTGGATCTTAATCTATATATGGATCATCTCCTATATTTTGACTTACAAGTGATTCTTGGTAATCAATAAACACAGGTGTGTATGATCCCAACACAGTGCTATGCAAATGCTAATTATATTGTTAACTGCGGTCTCTAATAGCCATTCAATCTGTCTCTCTTTCTCTCTCTTCTTTCTGCGTTATGGCAATTGTTTCTTTGCAATCAGGATAACTAGGATGAAGAGTATATTAGGGTAAATTCAAGGTCCGTGGTGGTGTTCTTGAAATGAATTGCTAAGTTGTATATACTGAAATATGTCTGCTTGGATAAACCTGGTAGGGGCGGGTGCAAGCTGACTGAAGCAATAGTGACGAAAGAACTCCTTATGATGGGGTGTGGGCTTCGAAATTGGTATGGAAAGTGTGAGAGTTTAGACTTCAGCAGAATTTTCATTAATAGAACTTGGTTTTTCATTTTGATCAGAAAACTAGTTTTTTATAGTTCGAAAAGCTGCTGCAATATTGCACATGGTCCAAAAGGTGATGACATAGTGGTTGAAGCATGGGAGTGTCAATTCAGGGATCCCAAGTTTGGATCACAGGATTACTTTCGCAATCTTGTGTTAGTGGATTTGATAAGTTGCCCAGTTGAATGGTTGAGAGCGTGCAAGGTGGTCCAGACATCATCAATTAAGTAAAATCTCTCTTTTGTATGTGATAAGTGATCACTTGCTGAGTTGATATGCTACTGCTAGTATCAAACAAACAATTGTAGGATTATATTCGTTGACCTTTTTGAATAGGATGAATACAATCTTCTCCCTCTCTCCTACTATAAAATTTAATTGTGAAGATGCAGTCATCCCCTTTATTTTCTGAATTACCAGTATTTAACTTGTGAAGTTATCGGAAATGCTTTCTTCCACCGTGAACCGATCTGTGGGCATAAGACAACCTTGTTAGTCTGAAGGTAAATCAATTCATAAACACAAGCATGTTCACATGATTCGTCAATTTTTTTTTCTAGGCCTTTGTTACTAGTGTGCTATCCACGTTGATTGGTCTTCTCACTTCTACCTCCCCCAATCCTGCTGCATCAACTCCATCTGATCTATACGTCTTTCTTTCCCTGCTGCCCAGTTATAGCATATCTGGACCACCATAATCCCTTTAAATTTCTTAAAGTTACCCTGTGCACATTTCCAGCTTCCCTTATGTTGCATGATAAAAGCAAAGAAAAAAGAAAGATGAAGAATAGAAAGAAAAAATAGAATTGAACAATCGTACAGACATCTTATGCAGAAACAACTGATTAGACATAGTTGCATCGACATGCTCTTTTAATAATGAAAATTGTGCACACTATGTAAAACTTATTTGTATCAATCTGCACATGTAAATGCCTGTTCTTTGTCAAAATCAAGAAAGCAGATAGGTACTGAGTTATTGAAAATAATTTTATACTTGATGATGTGTTCAGGATTTTAAGTAGGACTTTTTAGGGACTGCGACTGTTAGATAGTCAAGCTTAGCCTGAGAGATAGTTATTGAGCTTTAATGTGGCTTTTGGTGGCATTGTGATTTTCATTGAAAGAATTTTATTCTTGCCTCTAACTGGATTATGATTCTGGAGGTTAGAAAAGGTGTCTGTCTTGTGAACTTCCTAAGTTGCTTAACTGTTCATCATCTTTTCAGGATAATTCTGAAGATCGCCCTTCAAAGGGTTCCAGAGGTCCTCTCTTTGAAGGCGAACCAAGGAGTTCACAAAAGAGATTATGTTCTTGTGTTACTTCAGGCTGTGTATGTGATGGTAATTGCACCCAGACATTCTCTCTTTCCCTGTTGACAGGATTGAATACTTCAAGAGAACAGGATTTGGTGTCTCCAAATTCTGGTGGTGAGAGGAGATGCAATCTTCAGGATTCTGATATTTCTGATTTGGTAAAACCAAGTCTGGAAGAAGCTGATACAATAAAAGAAATCACTCTGATCCCCTCTGTAAATGCAGCAGGAAAAGGTAAAGTGTCTTCCAATCTGATTACTTTTAAGCGAAGAAGAGCCAAGCGGGAGAAAGATGCAGGTCGAGCAGATGCCAAGTGCAACCTTGAAGTTGAAGATGTTGCTTGCTTATCAGTTGTAAATGCTGCATGCCTTGTTGCTCCTCATGACTCTGAAAAATCAGCTGTTAAGAGCTGCTCGATGGATCTTTCAGCAGATGTTAAGCATCCGAAGGTTAAACCTTTTCCTAGGGCAAGCCACTTCATAGCTAGTAATTAAGGGAACTTTTATCAGTTGACTTTTAGATAATATTAGGAAGTGTGTTTTAGATAATATTAGAAAGTGTGCCATATTAGCCTTCCTGATAGTTATTCAGAAACAATCTGACCCATATCTAACAAAATATCAGAGATCAATGCTGGTTATTCAAATTTTTTTTCTAATCTATTCTATAGTTATTTGCCTCTCTACCTCCATGAGGTAGTGGTAAGGTCTGCGTACATTCTATCCTCCCCAGACCCACTTGTGGATTCCACTGGGTATGTTGTTGTTGTTGTTGTTGTTGTTGTTATTCTATAGTTATTTGTATTCCTAAAATAAAAGTCAAAAATGGCAGACACAAAATACAAATATATCATGCACTTGTAGATAGCCATTGTATTTCTCTAGACTCTTAATCTGAATACATGATACAAATATTTATACTCATCCCATTTTTCCTTCGACTGCTACATACATTATATTCTTTGTTTCTTGTACGTGTTCTTAGTAACCACGAGGATGCAGATTTAAGCTAAAAAAAATTTAATCTAGACTTTGCTGACTTTTGCAATATGGGGTATTATATTGATGTCTGGATGTATTTTGTTTTTGAGGTTGCTGGGACTAGAAACTAATGTTTCTTGTTTTTCATCTAATTTGTTTGTTTTATTTATATGTATATTCGGATTTGGTTTTAAGACGAATGATTTTGAGAAAATTCCCAGAGATTTTTGTTTGTGTTTTCAGAAACATAAAATCATATTTGGGTAATAAAATAAAACAGCTGTGTGCAAAAACAAAGCCCCAAGTGTAGTTTCAGAAGGATTAGGTAAAGATACTTGCTTTCCTATGACTGCAGATACTAACCTACACTTCTGTAATTGCGATACAATTTCACTTTGCATGAGACTTTTTTTTCTGCGTCTTGATTAAACTGGATACTTGGTTCTCTCTTTTGATATGTTAAGCTATGTGAAGGTATTGATGACTCAGGTTGGTATAACCTGTAGCTGCTGGGTTCATCTTTGCTTTCCTACTAAGTCCTGATGAAGACTGACATGCTAATTATTTCTCTAGAAAATCGTGTAGTTTCAATGTTAACCAAGTTTTTATTTTGTTATAGACTACCAGCGGAGGTGACCATTATCAATGTCCTTGTGTTGGATCACCTTCACAGATGAAGATGTAAGTTTAACTATCTTCTACTTATGCCTTATTGAAGTGAGGAGCCAGGTTTAATGAAAGATTCTTGTCTGTAAATGCAATCTATTAGGAGATATTCGGATTTATTTCCTGGATTTTGCTTGTACAGATTGGTTGATGTTAATGAACAGCCTATCTCATTGAAGGAAGCTCCACTAATCGGCAAAGTATCTGATCAAAATTCTGGAGTGGCTTTCTCTGGTTTTGATGACAGTGTTGCTTCAGATGCATTCAAGGACTCATCAATTCATAGCCCTCAGGACCCTTCTTTTGATGGTTTGTCCAGAACTGAAGTGCCAATATTGTCTCCCTTAGTGGTTGCAACTAACAGAGATTTCCAAGCTTTAGATCTATCTATACCTTGTGGTATGTATTTTTTCGCTTATCCGCCTGGATTTAAGATATATGTTTTTGTAGGACTCTGTTCATGAATTCGGTGTGTCTCAACATCCTTCTGTTTTAAACTACCATGTTCAGATGGTGATGACAAAATGGACTGCAATAGGTCAGAACAAGCATCTGATGAACATCTCAATCCAACTGCACTGGAAGTTCAGCAGAGCTCTCCTTGCTCCTTGGATGGAAATGATTCGACGGTTTTACACAGGGTGTCTTCTGACAAAAGTTTGGAATTGCTCGACAAAAAACCCAAGAAGATAACTCATGCAGAGTTGCCTGAAGCTGGTTGCTTATCTGGAAAAGTAATGGCTGATAGTGGTGAGGGCATTTCTTCAAAAAATGATTTACTGCAGGTAAGTACAATGTTAAAAAAACTGTTGCTTATCTCAATCTTTACCAGTTTTCCGTGAAGCTATGCTACTTTCAGTCGAGCGAGTATTTAATGTTCCATTGACATGCATTAAATTGTTTGCTTTCAGGTTTTGTCGGAAGATAGAACCTACAATTTCTTCCCATTAGCAAGCCTGCAGGAAACTGAGAGTGCTCATGGTAATACGGAAGAAGGAAAAGCTTCCTCGTCAGAGGACAATAAGCATTGTGCGTTTAATATAGCAGAATCCTCTGATTTTCTTGGTTTGTCACTGCCAACTGAATCTATTGTCGGTCATCAAGCATTATTTTCAAGATCCTCACAGTTGGCTGATGCATGGAATCAGCCAAGCGAATTTATTCAAGGAGCAGTTCGTCAGTTTCCTGTTGATGCATCAATGCTTCACCGACATCAAATGATCTTGGACAACATTCTTAATAGAGCAAGATCTCAAAATGGAAACAAGAGGAGATTTGTGGAAAAATTAGGGTCTCCAACCATGTGGTCAGAAGAAGAGCTAGATTCTCTTTGGATTGGTGTGAGGAGGCATGGAAGAGGCAACTGGGATGTGATGTTGAGGGATCCAAGGCTGCGCTTTTTTTCCTGGAGAACACCAATAGACTTGGCAGAACGGTGGATGGAGGAACAGTCGAAACTTTTACATGGAAAATCCACTTCCCCTGTGAGACTACAGAAAGCTGATCTTTCACATAATGTTCAACTTTTACTTGGGCATGCACATTCTCAGTCAGAGGACAACATCCAGAGCCAAATACCATTCCATTTTCCAAATGTTCAAAATACTTTGTACAGACAACTTAATCTGGCTACAACAAATGTAGGGACCTTAGACTCTCACCGTCTCGGGGGAAAACGCAAAAGAGCTAGGTTCAATCAATCTGAGAACACTGCAGGTTCAGGTGTTGAATGTTCATTCAATTCTCGAATTGTGAACAGATTGTCTGATGTAGGTACTTTGCCTCACTGGCTTAAGGAAGTGGTTGCTATCCCACCCCGGCCTCCTGGATTTGCCCCAGATTCTTCTTGGATTTTCCATCCATGGATTGGTCCAGGTCCACCATTTTCGGAACCTAACAGAGCTCATTGTGATTCAAGGAACAGATTGAGCGACTTGTGCACTTCACCAAGAACTGAGCTGGATGATGGTAATGCTGGTTGTGCTCATCTCTCTGCGAGAGAGGGGAAGCAACATTGTAAGTCAGAAGCGGATAAAGGAGTTGAGCTGATTGTCATCAATAGTGACGCTTCATCAGAGGAGACAATATCGGATGATTGTAATGTTAGGCATTAGCTTAATTTGGGACGTCATAGTTCAGCAACGGTTAAGCTTGTACAAAAGATGCTAGTCTTAAGTATCTCAGCTATTTCTCGAGTGCGAGATAAGCTGAATCAGGTAGGTTTTTCTTTCTTCCAGTTACTGTGATCAGTTGATTTGCAAATTCCTAATTTAGCTATTTGCAGTAACTCTCTGTTGTAAACTCACTCGAGTTCCTAAGTAGTAATTGGATCAAAACCAGAATGCCGTCATAAACTCATGGCTGGTAAAAGCTTTCTACCCTTGCAAAATGTGATAAAAGTCTAGGCTGATAATAGTGAGAGTTTGGCATGGAGGAGTTTTATATATTTAGTTGGTGAGTGAAAAAAAAACTTTTATCTATATCTATATTTTTTTTATATATAATTAAAAGTAAGAAAATCTAGTGTAGGATCATTCTATGTGGTAGGATCAAGACATAACTAATTTTAGGACTGGTAGTTTAGGATCAAGACATGGGTAATTTTAAAACTAATTAGTTAAGTTAGATAATAATTAGTTAGTAATTTTTAATTTGAGTTTGAAAATATTTAAAAGTATAAAAAAAAGTTGGGTATATAGCTCTTATTTTTCAATTTCAATTTTGTTTTCTTACAAACTAAGCAAAGGCGTGCATTTACTTTTGGAATAAACTTTCGAGATGGCAAAAATTATTATTTACATATTTTCTTCTACATAATTATTTTAAGGTATGTGTTTTGCACGTTTGCTCCACACTAAGCAATAAAATTATACACAATAAGAATAAAATTATTATAAAATAATAAACGCTAAAATATTTTCATTATTTAATATTTCTCTCTTTAACTTTTACTAGTATAGGTATCCACGCATTGCGTGGGTATTTAAAAATAATAATATTTTAATTTAAAAGCAACTAGCATACGTTATTATTGAGTAAGAGAAGAGCATGTGTTTCATATAGTGTATATTTATTTTATGTAAACACTTGATAATTAAATTTTACCCTAATGTGTATCGGCAAGGATATGAGTTTCAAAAACATCAGATATTATTCCACCAACTTCTCATTCTCCTAGTATAATGAAGATTAATAAACATATGTGGGGTGTGTTGAATTGATATTTGTGCTAATTAATTAAATTTCAAATTCATGGATCAAATTTGAATCTAGTACTAAAAATAATTACTCCACTTTTTGCTATTTATATGTAATTTATAAGCAATGTAATCTTCCACACACTCTTCTATAGTTCAATCCTGTAAAATTAAGGAAAATCATTTAATCAAATATATTTCATTAAATAACAACGCGCAACAAAATGAATTTCAAAAAGTTAGTTTTTTATATAAAAAAATAGATTAAAATTAAAAGATTGAGCATTATTTTAGTGTTGACTTATGGCACTATTTTTCAAAATGCAAATTTGTAAAATTTAAATGCATACTTTTATAAAAAAGATAATTAGATGAAAGATTTAAATCTTTAGAATTTAGCCGTATTATATTTTATGGTAAAAGAATTGTATAAGAAAATGTAGAAACAGCAGCAGAGGAGGAAAATCTTGATGACACTGATATTGAGATTGGATGGAGGCAGATGACTAGATAAGAGAGTCTTGAAGTTAGTCTAAATATATGCTAATTGTAGTCTCCATTTTTATTTTTATTTTTGTGACAGGTAAACACCTATCTCATGCATATTTTAACCATAGCTTCTTGCATCCACTCATGAGTCGTAATATTGATTTGGTCTTCACTTATTTTTGAGTTCATTAGTGCCATTTGTGCATCTATTAATTTTTAATAAAAGATTGAATTACTTTTGTTTAGCAACAAGGCATAGTAATAGTGTTATTGTTCTTGGATTGAGATTATTTTTACACAAAGTGTGCACTTTTTATCTTCTGGTGTGGCACTAAATTGTATATTCATTCTTGTTGGTCAAGCTTTTACAAAATATTTCTTCGTCTTTAGCCTTTTTTTTAAAGCCATCTTCACTGGTTTAGATGGTAATATATTGATTGTCAAAAGTTGATACATTAATTGTCAACTATAGTTTGTATATTCTGTTTATTCTGGGTAAAATCATAAATGAAGTGCTAGCTTTTAAGAGTTAATAAACTGAGATGACAATCTAAAAGAACTAGGTTGAGGAGTCACTTGTTGCATCACCATATCTGATCTGCTAGTCCAAGTGAGCCCGTCTGGAACAGTCTTATCCTTTGAACTTACTAGGACTGTAGTAATGCAACATCTCCTGTCTTCACCAGAGAGCTCCCATGCTTTCAGGTTTGATAGGTAATGCTCAGAATCTCCACGCCTCCATTTCTCAAAGAAAAGGTAAATTTTGACAACTTCATAGGCAGGAACAAAGTTGTCCATCTTGAACCTAGGTTGAAATGACCAATGGCTTGTACGCCACACCTCTCTGATACATGAATTACTTTGGGATGATGATTTGCATCTGCAGCAGGCAATGTAGTAATTCCTCCTGCGCGTTAGCTACCATTACACCATGCATATCTGGGATAATGGATTGCTTAGCGTCATTCTCAGAGTCACTACAAGCACGGGTGTTGTCAGGGGTGGATCTACATGGAGAGTGACTCCCTCGGACGAAAATAGGTTCAAATTTTAATTTTGGTGATATATATTTAATGTTGTTGGGTCCCACACAGCGGAGCGGACAATAAAAAATTAGGAGAAATAAATAAAGCAAAATGAACACCAGAAAATTTAACGTGGTTCACCCAAAACTTTTGGGCTACGTCCACCAATCAACACTTCAACTATATTTTCATCTATTATTACAAATAATAGGTACAAGTATACAATTTTCTCTACTATTCCAAATAGTAGGCACTCAGAGAAAAGTATTTCTTCTACTATTACAAATAATAGACTATCAGAGAAAGATATCAAAAATAGTGACACACTATTTCTTTTAGAAAAATATTTCCTAAGCACACACTCTAATTTTTTCTATAGTCTATGGAATACCTATTTTATAGTCCATGGAATACCTCACAGTCTTCCTCTATGGCCCTCTCTACATTTTTTCTCTCTTCTTGTTAAAATGAAGGAGCTCAAGGCCCCTTTTTATAGGCAAATGTTTGCCTGCTGTCCGTTATTTGCACAATTTGCAAGTTGTGGCTGTCTTTGTTGACTTATTTTTAGCAGCCAAAAAACGTGTGGGCCCTCCAGTTGGAGGCACTCACTCAACAATCTCCCCCTCCCGACAAATGGAGGGCTACACACTTTTTCAATTTCGACTTTCATGCCACAGTTTCCCCTGCAAATATAATCAGGTAACTTACACCAGCTAAATCTGCTATTCATCTTGCACCGCCACTATTAATTAGTTGGACACACGCTACTTGACCACATTTTGTCAAGAAGACTTTTGACGCAAGGCATAACTGCCGACCTCCCTTCAGCGATTATCATTTTAGATTTGCCACCATCTTGTATATCTGGAAACTATTTGACTTCTTCCCCCTCTTTTTAGTAATCAAAACTTCTGATTTTGAGAAAGAGGTTGAACCTTGAGATCTACGTCTCATTTCTTCATTTTGCTTGTCTTTACCTCCATAATTGATTCCCGCATAACTGTTTACCGAAGTAATTCTTTTCTGATGTGGAAGGTCAGACTATGCTGTAACCACAGAGCATACTCAGATAGAACCTTGGCTCTGATACCAGTTGTTGGGTCCCACGCAGCGGAGCAGGCAATAAAAAATTAGGAGGAATAAATGAAGCAAAATAGACACCAGAAAATTTAACGTGGTTAATCCAAAACTTTTGGGCTACGTTCACAAATCAACACTTCAACTATATTTTCATCTACTATTACAAATAGTAGGTACAAGTGTACAATTTCCTCTACTATTCCAAATAGTAGGCACTCAGAGAAAGTATTTCTTCTACTATTACAAATAGTAGGCTATCAGAGAAAAATATCAAAAATAGTGACACAATATTTTTTTAGGAAAAATATTTTCTAAGCACACACTTTAAGTTTTTCTTCACAAACTATTTTATTTTATAGTCTATGGAATACCTTACAAAAGAAAAATACTCCATGTATTTTTCTCTTCCTCTGTGGCTCTCTCTACATTTTTTCTCTCTTCTTGTTAAGATGAAGGAGCTCAAGGCCCCTTTTTATACGCAAAAGTTTGCCTGTTGTTCGTGTATATGCAAATTGTGCAATTAGCACAATTTGCAAGTTGTGGCTATCTTTGTTGACTCATTTTTAGCAGCCAAAAAACGTGTGGGCTCTCCAGTTGGAGGCACCCACTCAACAATCTCCCCCTCCCGACAAATGGAGGGCTACACACTTTTGCAATTTCGACTGTCATGCCACAGCTCCCCCTGCAAAGATAATCAGGTAAATTGCACCAGCTAAATCTGCTATCGATCTTGCACCGCCATTATCAATTAGTGGGACACACGCTGTTTGACCACGTTTTGTCAAGAAGACTTTCGATGCAAGGCATAACCGCCGACCTCCCTTCAACGATTATCATTTTAGATCTGCCACCATCTTGTATATCTGGAAGCTACTTGACTTCTCCCCCCTCTTTTTAGTAATCAGAACTTTTGATTTTGAGAAAGAGGTTGAACCTTGAGCTCTACGTCTCATTTCTTCATTTTGCTTGTCTCTACCTCCATAATTTATTCCCGTAAAACTGTTTACCGAAGTAATTCTTTTCTGATGTGGAAGGTCAGACTATGCTGCAACCACAGAGCATACTCAGATAGAACCTTGACTCTGATACCAGTTGTTGGGTCCCAAGCAGCGGAGCAGTTAATAAAAAATTAGGAGGAATAAATAAAGCAAAATGGACACCAGAAAATTTAACGTAGTTAATCCAAAACTTTTGGGCTACGTCCACAAATCAACACTTCAACTATATTTTCATCTACTATTACAAATAGTAGGTACAAGTGTACAATTTACTCTACTATTCCAAATAGTAGGCACTCAGAGAAAGTATTTCTTTTACTATTACAAATAGTAGGCTATCAGAGAAAGATATCAAAAATAGTGACACAATATTTCTTTTAGGAAAAATATTTCCTAAGCACACACTTTAATTTTTTCTTCACAGACTATTTTATTTTATCGTCTATGGAATACCTCACAGAAAAAAAATACTTCATGTATTTTTCTCTTCCTCTGTGGCTCTCTCTACATTTTTTCTCTCTTCTTGTTAAAATGAAGGAGCTCAAGGCCCTTTTTTATACGCAAAGATTTGCCTGCTGTCCGTGTATATGCAAATTGTGTAATTTGCACAATTTGCAAGTTGTGGTTGTCTTTGTTGACTCATTTTTAGCAGCCAAAATACGTGTGGGCCCTCAAGTTGGAAGGACCCACTCAACAAATATTGCACCCATGAACATGAGATTATTGGATGGATTGGTGGTAGAATCTTTATGGGTGCATACTTTCTAGAATAGTTAAAGTTCTTCCATTTTGCTCAAGATCGATTCTTGGTGGGTGCATATTTTCTACTTGTTTTTTTTTAACTATGTTATAAACTCTCTTTTCTTTAAATTTTAAAAAAAAAGATTAAAAAAATAAAATTCCAAAAACTCCATTATTCAAATTCTTCAATTTATGAATTTCTATTAAAACTTTAAATAAATTTAATAATAATTCAATCAAGAAACTATATTACAAACTCTCTTTTCTTTAAATTTTTGAAAAAAATGATAAAAAAATGAAATTCCAAAAACTCTATTATTCAAAATCTTCAATTTATGAATTTCTATTAAAACTTTAAATAAATTTAATAATAATTCAATCAAGAAATAGATTTCAAAGTAAATATCATTGTATATTTAATAAACTCTTTAATAAAAAATTAAAATTTAGCTAAAAATTACTGATTTTACGCGTAATTCATTGAAGAAAGTGATTAAGGGTTTATTTGAATATTATTGGTTAACAAAATGTATATAAACTCGTAAATTTATGATATAATGCTTTCATATCTAATTCAATTTTTACCGACATTATTAACATGCTTACTTTTTTCGAACCTCTCGACCAAAAATCATGATCTGCTACTTGGTGTTTGTTTGATAATTTTCCTTTGCACTTCAGTTTCTTAAGTATATATGCAAGTGCGTGTCCTTGTGGTAATATATCTAGATCCATCCCTCCGCTGTAAATTATTTTGACATCCAGCCCATGTTCTTTGAAGTGCTTGGAAAGAGTTTTCATTATATCTTGTGCTTTCTCTTTCTAAACATAGAGACTGACCTTGTATGATTGCTGCTCTGTTTCCGATTATAGATTGAGTTCAGGAAACTTGCTTGTCTTCTCTATTACTATATTTCTATCCTACTTGTTATTTAGAAAAGCTTCCCAACCCTCTCGGGCACCATAGAGTTACCATATGTTATTTCAGTTCCCACGGACATAATAGTAATATCTGGGGTAAGCATGGGCTTTTCTTTCCTCAATTCCTTGTAAAGTATGGGTGATCTCCCAGTAGAGAACACTAACAAAGAGTTCTCACGATAATTGGCCTCCCATAAAGCATTGAATCTAAAAAGAGAAAGGTTCTCCAGATTATGATGTTCTATTATTGTATGGTCATGAAGCGAAATTCAGGCGTGATGACACTCACCTAACCCATCAAAGTGAGTCAGCCTAACACTTACTAATCCAAACATAACAATAATTGCGAAAGATGAATAGACTAATACAACAGTTAATCATA
>JAOTQR010000079.1:13535415-13549654 GCA_025774065.1 Solanum ossicruentum
GGGCATCATAATAGGAATCACACGACTTTCTTAGTTTTTCGTGGGTGTTAGCATAGGATTTTGGAGATGTTGGAGCTCCGGACCCTTTTTTCTCAAAAAGAGTTTATGGAACCGTCTATAATAAGTTCGGTAAGAGTTACAGTAGATCCAGTTCCATTGAACGGTGCCTCAAAGCACTTTATGGGCATCAGAACAGGAATCAAATGATTTTCTCAGTTTTTCGTGGATGTTAGCTCATATATTATGGAGTTGCAAGGGCTTCAAGATCATTATTCTTGGAAAATTCTACGAAACTGTTTGTAAAGAGTCCTCTGATTATGCTGATGGTAAATGGTCTGGTGAGTTATGAATATGCCGATGAGAAATGGTTCTGGTAAAGCTGATAGAAAATGACTTCTACAAATTATGATTATGCCAATAAAAAAATTATTCCAGCAGATACATGGACTTTGTGCATCTCCTATAGGTACCAACCTGATATTCAACTAGTGAGTAGTATTACGGAAGATATGCATCAGTATATTGGACATCTTATTTCATTACATTAAATCTCTTTATCATTCTCAATGTCTCTTATTCTATGGTCACTGTGATTGCTAAAACTTGAAATGTTGTATTTGGTGTCCTATATAAGTTGAAACTCTACCACTAAATTATGAAGAAATAGTTGGGCTGATTATTGATTTGCTGGCCAGAAGCATCTTGGTATATCCATTACAGAACAAATAGGAAAATGAAGACCTGGACATGATATAATCATTCTAGTTTTCCCTTGCACTATTTGCGTTGCCCTACCTATATTGGTTTGTCTAGTGTGTTCACTAATTTGGCTACTAAAGTCATCAATAAATCCAGTGGATGGCGAAATACCTTCCACTCTCCAGGTGGTAAGGCTCTAATCGTTAAGCATATTTTGCAATCCCAGACTCTTCATACCTTGCTGCTCTTGAACCTACCAACACTATTCTTTATCAAATTTGGGATTATTTCTCAAAAGAATGTTGCGGTCGGAGAGAAGGTAATAACAAACATCACTGATGTTTATGGAAAAATAGACACTATCCTATTGAGAAAGGTGATTTGGGCTTTAAAAAACCTTACAACATTTGTAAGGCCTAATTCAAGGCCAAGAGATGATGGAGGATGAAGACCATGAATAACTTGTGGTCCAACTTTATGAAGACCAAATATCGTCCTAGAACCAAGATTGTAGCCAAAGTTATTAATTCGAAAAATTCCAATGCTTGGAGAAATTTGCTTTATATTAGCCCAAAAATGGTAATGCATATTTCTGTCCGACAACTAGCCTAAAAATGGTCCTTTAGCCAATAGATCAGTGTAATTACACAGGAAACCTGGAAGCTATACAGTGAGACAATTTCTTCATGATAATCCAAGGGACCAGGACTCTGTCAGACAGTTTCTTCCAGAGAATCTGGTTCAAGAAGTGGTTCAGATCTATTGGAACATCACGAGTAATAGCAGCAGTAAGCTCAAGTGGAAGTCCTTGTTTAATTAGGATACTTTATTTTTCAGAAATCCTTGTTTAATTAGATTACCTTAATTTAGTTCTTTTAGGAGTCTTTCCTCTATAACTCTCTTAAAATGTTTTCGTACTTCATTAATATGATAATCGTTTTTCCAACACATATTCTGTCTTTACATGGTATAAGGGCTCTTCACACTCTAAAGAGAATGATCCAATTTTTTCTTGTGATCCAATTCTTTTTCCTTTCTCTTCACTCAGATCAGCAACAATGGCACGTCACAATGGTAGCAATCCCAGAGTTGTCAATGCTAATAACACGACAGGTACCAAGGTTATCATTTAGTTCGATCCTGCATCCTAATTACCCATCAAACTAAGCAGTGGTTAAAACTTCACCACCTGGAAAGCCCAATTCTACATGCTTATGTATGACTATAACATATTTGGTCATCTCACTGGGACTGCATTGGCCAACAATTCTAAACAATAGCGCCAGAATGCGCATCCAGATACTCCATCACAATGGCAGTCCAACTCAAATCCAAATGGTGTTACTCATTGTCAACTATGTAACAGGATTGGCCACACAACAGATGTTTGTTGCTTGAAATCTCTCAATCACCATGAAGCCAAAGCCAACTATACAACTGGGTTTACTACAACCACCACCCCCTGGATTGTCGACTCAGGAGCTATACATCACATCACAACAGAGCCTCACAATCTACAACCTTACCATGCTAAAGAGGATGTCTCCATGGGTGACGATAACAAAATTCCTATTTCTCACACTGGTTCTACTGAATTAAATGTATCAAATAATGTTTTTAAACTAACCCATACTCTGTGTGCTCTTTCCATTAAATGGAAGCTTCTCTCTGTTTTTAAATTTCTCGCGACGATTTGAAGTCAATTGAATTCTTTCCTTTTGACTTTTTTGTGAAGGACTTGCAAACGTGGAAACCACTGGTGCACAGTCGGACCAACAATGGACTATATGAGTGGCCTGTCCCACATTTTCAAGCTCACATGACCACCACATCAATCCCTCTCACTACTTCGCATCAACATCATGGTCATCCTCACTCTAAAGTTCTTAGGTTTATTTTAAATAAGTTCTCGCTACCATTTCATGAGCGAGATAAACTTTTTCATTGTAATTCTTGTTTCCTAATAAAGCTCATTGGCATCCTTTTCCCCACTTATCCCTGTGTAGTGCTAAACCTCTTCAAATTCTTTTTAGTAATTTATGGGGGACATCACCAGTCCTATCTCTTGACAAGAAGTTGTTATTGTATTTTTGTTGACCAATATATGATATACACTTTTCCTTACACATTAACCAAAAAGGTGATGTTAAAGAGCTCTTTCAAAAATTTCATCCTATGATGGAAAAACATTTTGATAGTAAAATGTTATCGCTTTACACTGATGGCGACGGAGAGTATAAGAGTCTTGACTCCTATGTGTCACTACATGGCATTGAACACCTCTCCACCCCACCTTATACGCCTTAACAAGTTGCACTTGTAGAACGATGACATCTCCATATCATCGAAACTGCAAGAACACTCTTACATGACGCGTCCCTTCCACCCCAATTTTGGTCCTTCGCGTGTTATCACATGGTCTACCTCATCAATCGTCTTCCCACCTCCCACCTAAATAATCACACCCCATTCAAACGATTACTTGGAAAATCACCTGATTATAGCTCCCTGCTATGTTATCCTTGGCTTAAACCATACTCCAAAAATAAACTTAAACCAAAATCCACCCCATGTGTCTATCTTGGATTTTCCTTGTCTCATCATTGTCATCAATTTTTTGACCCAATCTCCACAAAGGTGTATTTATCTCAAGATATGCAATTTGTTGAGAATAATTTTCCATTTAAACATAGTTCTCCAACATTTCCCTTAAATTGACTCACATGGAATGGGCTACAAACACAATGTCAAATTCTTCACACTCCACACCTAAAGTGCCTATAAGTATAGATCTTCCAACTCTATTAGAAATAGAATCACACATAACAGCCTACCCATCAACAGCTGCTTTAATTCTTCTTCAGCCAAGTCCAACAAGAAGTCAAAGTTTCTGCCCTCCTCCGATAATGCATCAGTAGAAATCAACTTCACCTTCTCCTGGTATGTCCATGTCTCCCTCATACTCTACAATTCCCACTTTCCAGAATCCATCCTCTCAGCCCACCACCACTTTTCCCTACACATTCACTAACGCTTATCCCTACAAAAACAAACTGCAACTTGCCTCCTTTACTTGTCTATTGATGCAACAATACCAACCAATCAACACCTACAACTCCTCAACCATCTTGTCCTATCCCCAAGTTGGACCTCGTTCCTTCACCACCTCACTGTCCATCTACTTTTACCCATATTGTCACTTGATCCCATAACAACATCAAAAAATCTAAAAGGACCTCTGATTACCTAGCCAAGTTGAACCCCACCACATCATACCCATAACTGTCAAACAAGTAGAAAAATATCCTAAGTGGTGTGATGCAATGAAACAAGAACTTGATGCTTTAATTAAAAGCCAGACTTGGGAACTTATTCCTCCTGAGCCAAACAAAAACATTGTATCTTGCAAGTGGCATTTCAGGATCTTGGGAACTTATTCCTCCTGAACCAAACAAAAACATTGTATCTTGCAAGTGGCATTTCAGCATCAAGAGGACTGCAGATGGGACCATCGACAAGTACAAAGCGTGTATGGTTACAAAAGGCTTCACTCAAAGGCCAAGTATAGATTATCATGCAACATTCAGCCCAGTTGTCAAACCAATCACGATTTGTATTGTCCTCTCTATTGCACTTTCTCATAACTGGCACCTACGTCAACTTGATGTCAATAAGCCTTTTTCCAAGGTAACTTGGATGAGGAAGTATACATGGCACAACCTCCAGGTTTTACCAATGATGACAAACCAATGCATATATGTCGTCTGAGCAAGGTAATCTATAGATTGAAACAGGCTCCTAGTGCACGGTACAATGCCCTCATGGATTATCTTTCATCTATAGGCTTTGTTATGAAAAAATCAGATGCCTCACTTCTTGATAGACATGTTCCCGATGACACGTTATTCGTTCTTGTCTATGTTGACAACATTATTGTTACTGGGAGCAACACCTTCAGTGTCAATCAGGTTATCACTTCCCTTGCTTCTCAATTCTCTATTAAAGATTTAGGTGTTCTTCACTGCTTTCTAGGTATTGAAGTGATACGCAGCTCTGGAGGTTTAATTCTCACCTAAGCAAACTATGTGAATGAGATTTTAAATGATATGCTAATGAGTGACTGTAAGGGTGTCAAAATACCAATAAGTGCCTCTGATTTACTGATCTTATATGATGGCACTCACCTCACTGATGCTACACGCTATTGTCGAGTTTTCGACAGACTTCAATACTTATCTTTCACCAAACCAGACAACCTATACAGTCAACAGGTTATCTCAATTCATACATACACCATTAGACCTTCATTGGAAAGCTGTGAAGCATGTCCTTCGCTACCGACGTTGTACTATTAAAATTGGTCTACATGTTACTCCCATTGATGACTTCAATCTACATGTGTACTCTAATGTGGGTGGGGTGGGGACATCACTAACAGAGTTTCTGCATCTGGTTATATCCTACTTCTTGGTCGCAATCCGATTAGTTGGTCTTCAAAGAAGCAAAACACTGTCCATGCTCTTCCACTGAGTCTGAGTATAGGGCAGTGACTAATGCCCTCTCTGAAACCTTGCGGGTCACCAATCTCCAAAATGAGCTCTGATTTCCATCACATCATTTACCGATAATATATTCTGACAATCTTAGAGCCGCATTCCTGAGCAAGAACTGTGTCCTCCATAGTCGTGTGAAGCATGCTTTAGTGGAATTTCACTTTTTTCACCACCATGTTGATATCAATAGGGTTCGTGCTGTTCATGTTCATGGTGCTGACCAATAGCCAATGCTTTCACCATGGCACTGCCGAAACCTGCATTTGAGAAAATAATTTGTTCAAGTCAGGTTTAATGACCCATCGTCTAACTTGAGGGGGAGTATTGGAGCATCACGAGTAATAGTAGCAGCAACTTCACAAGTAGAAGTCCTCATTTAATTAGGATACTTTATTTTTCAGCAATCCTTGTTTAATCAGATTACGTAATTTAGTTCGTTTAGGAATCTTTCCACTATAACTCTATTTAAATGCTTTCTTACTTCATTAATAAGACAATCATTTTTCCAACACCTATTTTGTCTTTACAAGATCAACACAAGATGTTCTTGATGCAGGGATACTAAACTAGACTCTTGATCACTTTAATGATTTAGCCATTAAAGTCTGGATCCATGTGACCAAACCATTTGGTATTACTCATAATGCCAATACTCTGCAGGGGAGTCTTGATTGTTTGTGGCAAACAGTTGCTAGTATGAGGTACACAAATGCTCCTGCACGTAGCACCTTTTTTTACCTTGTGGGAAATCCAAAAAACTAGAAATGTTAAGAGGTATGACAGTAAAAGATCTCATTGTTCAAAAAACTTAACCAAAGTTTGGGCAGCTCAATGTATGAAGTGAATCAAATGGAGGACAACTTCAACACAGGAAGATTTTGAGGAAATTAGAAGAAGGTTTACTAAAGAGTCCTTCAACTGTGATAACAAACCCAATGGATCTTGTGATGATACTGGTGATATCGAGTACGATGCTTCTCAAACTTGGGCTATAGACAAGCCCAATCTGCCTAAAACCCTATTCGAGTTTAAGAGAGAATTGTACCTAAGGAAGGATCACTCTAAAATCGATATGTATTATTTCACTCCTTCAAGGAAGAAACTCAGGTCCATTACAGAAGTGGGTATGTTTCTTCAATATAATCCTGAGTTCAGTGAACTAAAAGCATTAGAATTCAGCTTCACCAGTCCCAAGATTATGGATAATACTATACCCACTGTTGTTCTTCTTGCCAACTCTAACAAGAAAGGTGCAACTAGCAACACTGAATGAATTTGTGGATAAATAGAGCTAGAATTTTTCGTTTTCTTTGTAGATGCAGATTTTAGAGTCTTGGTATGCCCAAGGAGATAGGATTTCCTTCTCCAAGATGTGTGTGTTCCGTAGATAACATTTTGTTTAGTAGCTTGGATAAAGCGAAAAATATTGAAACTTGTAATGTTCCCTCATCTCTTCTATGATCTTTGTGCAGCAAAATTGCTACTTATGTGTTGATATTGCACAAAATATCACCTTCTTTAAATAGTCAGTCTTATGCTCCAAAAAATGTGAATTTTCTTTGCTTCTGCTCAATATTTTGTTCGATATTCATAGATTATTCTAATAGTTTTCGCTTTATCCTAGCTACTGCATGAAATGTTATCTAGGAAATACACACATCTAGGAGAAGGAAATCCTATGTCCATAAACATATTAGGACTCTAAAATCTGCATCTACAATGCAAATGAATAATTCCAGATCCATTTATCCACGAATTCATTTAGTGTTGCTAGTTGCACACTCTATGCAAAAGAGGTATTTCCATTCTTGTCTTAAGGTTCAATTGATCTCTAAGGGTTGCCCCATGTTCATATTGCATAGAGTCTTGTCTTGTCATCTTAGTTGAAATAAGTTTGACAAAATGGAGGTCTTGGAGTGATTTGGCTACTTTCATAACATGCTTCCAAGGAGTGTAGAACCTGTATGGTTGTAATATGATGGTTTTGGTCAGTCGATCTATTTGGTCAACTACAATGGGTTAGTCACTTCTCTAAGATTGATCCTTGGTTTGGGTTTTGTCCATAAGTGGCGATGAAGGTAAGTGATGTCTTTAAGTGTCTTCGGACTAGAAGTGAACATTTTGAATATTGGTGGAGTTGTTTGGTTGACTTATGCACTGGTTGTGTTTACGAGTTTCATGAATAAGGTCTTAAAACTCTACCTTGGCATGTTTATGGTGGCCTCTAGCGAGGGAGTATGGATTTATTTAATGCTTGTGAATCATTTGGGGGGGGCTGGTGGTGGTGGTGGTGTTGCAAGTCTTGGGGATGAGAAGTTATTTGCTAAATATGATAGATGTGAGTTGAGGATAACAAGAAGGTGGTAAGAACTCCTTAAGCATTGTGATATGAGTGTGCATTATTTCCCATTGAGGCTAATGTTGTGGTTGATGCTCTAAGTACGGTGTCTATGGATAGCCTAGCATATGCAGATAATGGTGGCAAAGAGGAGACTAGTGGGGTCCATTGGTTGGTTAGATTGAAAGTTAGGTTGAGGAAAGTTGAGAATGGTAGCATAGTGTTCTTAGTGGTTCCAATATTCTTTGGTTGGAGAGATCTAGTTAAGCATGGCCTTGATTCTACCTTATTAGAGTTTGGAAGCTTTGGGTGGAAGGATGGTGGAATGGAGATTTCCTCCCAAGGGGGAGATGGTGGTTTGTGGTACTAAGTGGGCTATGTGTGTTTAAGGTTGACTAATGAATTTATGGTTATGAGTCCTTATAGAATGTAGAGAAATATTGGTAAGGTTGCACACGGATGGGAATTGCCTATGGATATGGGTGTGGTTCATCTGGTTCTTCATGCTCCTAGGTTGAAAGGATGTGTTAGTGACTCTAGTGTTATAGAACTCTTTGAGGTTGTGGGTTTTGTGGAGGATAAGTTTTCTTAAGAGAAGGTCCTGGTGGGGGTGTTGGATGAGAAGGTGGAAAAGTTGATTAATAAGGATGTGGTGTTCGTCAAGGCCCTTTGGAAGAATCGTGAAGGTGAAAGTGTCTCTCAGAGAGTCGGAGCGGGCATGAAGGAACAATATCCATAACTCTTTCATTCTATTCAAGCTTATGATAACATGTCAAACTCCTTTTGTGATTTCATGCCTCATATTCCAGCCCCAAAGTCATTTGCATGCATTCACTGTTTACATTGAGAAGGTTCATGGTGATTTTACCCTTATGTTGAGATTTTGAAAACGGTGTTTTAAAGTGTATTGTTGCATTCTTGTTGGGGATGACCTCTTTATGATTACTCTTCTCTTTTATGTTTCTTTGACATTCGGGGACGAATGTTCCCAAGGGGGAGATATTGTAACAACCCCAAAAAGTGCCCGAAAACGTGCCTCGAAAATGCATGGAATCGTAATTTCTATACATCTCAAAATTCGTATATGATATCGAAAATTTGACTTTATATTCTTGTTCACAGGGAGAAATTGAGTGGGAAATGGTTCTAACCTAAATTTTAGCACAATCATAGCGAAGTTCAAAATTTCAAGTGAGTAACAAAAAATAGTGTGCCTGCGAGCCCGTAGCGCGAAGCGGCTGGGGCGCGCCACTACCTTATTTTGTGCCCAGTTATTTTATTTTGGTCTAAGTCTTTTGTGTCTTGGGAATAATCCTTCCCTTACGTGAAAATACTTAGTCATATTTCATTTTCATATCATACAAGACATTCCCTAATACTCTATCAAACACTTAGACAAATCTTTCACCCAATTCAAGTGTCACAAACTCGCTTCCAGGTCTCAAGAAACTCATTCAAGCTTCAAGCTCTCATTCAAATATAAGTCAAGCTTATTTATATCATTTAAGACCATCATGGGTCCCCTACATCAAGCAAAGTTAAAAAGAATTTTTGTTGGCTAAGTTTTCCACAAGTACTGTTAGTAGGGTCAACATTAAAGGGGAATACCTATTAGCACACAAAGAACTGGGTGGTCTATGACCTACCAAATATAATTTCTTTCAATTAGCTTTCTAACGCACTTGGTTTCACCTTATTTAGAGTTTGGATGAAGAAGTTATGCCCATTTTCGTAGAACTTGTATGTGCAGGGGTATGTACGAGTTTTTACCAAATTCCACCTCATTAATGGCATTTCGTAAATTTAGCCATTTCAATTGGTAATTTGGGAATTCCTATGCTATCTCACAACCTCCTAAAGACCTAACCCTATTCCTGAAAATCAAAATCCCTCTTCCCAATTAAAATACACTGTAAAATCTTATCAAGAGCCTCCATCAAAACCCCAATACAAATTCAAGGAAACTCAAGAGGAAGCTTAGGATTCCAAGGCCCACTTCCAAACTTGAAGTCTTTCACAACTCAATTTCAAGAAATTCAAGGCCTAAGGTATGTGGGTTTCATTCATGTGTACCTTTCATCCACGAAGCCCAATCTTTCATTTCAATGAAAATTTCATGTTTCAAAGTTGTTTTGCTTATGGGTATTATTCCTCATATATTATGATCATATACTATATTGGGATTTTATGAAAGTTTGGTTGAAAATACATGATTACTCATTTTTAAGCCTATACCATGAGATTATTTACCTATTATGAGTATGCATGTTTTAAGCTATAGTACTATGATCTCTCTTGTTATTTGATGAGGGTTTCAATATATTTTGCAAGATGGTATTAGTAAGTATTGTTGGGCTGTTTTACTCTAAGTTTTCTTACATGATTTTACTCTTGAATTGCATGATTTTATACTAGCAGTACACACCTGCCAAGTGTTTGATAAAATGGCCGATTATGGTTTCTTGAGGAATCGAAGGTCCAATGCATGTCTTCTGAGTTGAATAACTATATGATGATGATATGACAAAATGATGATGAAATGAATGCATGTATATAGTGTTATATGTATAGTGTTGGAATGTGACCATACCCTACCCAGGGGTTGTGCGTCGGGTAACCTTGTTGGGAGTTTGTACCCAACAACCTATCGGGGGGTTTGTACATGGCACCAAGGGTGGTAGGGTGCGACGAATCCACCAACCTATTGATGGTGTTTGTATCTCAATCATCAAGGGTGGTAGGTTGTGATGATCTATCAACCTGTTGAAGGGTTTTGTACCTCAATCACCAAGGGTGGTAGGGTATGACGATTCACCAATAGTTAATGGTCTCTTCTTACACATATATTATGTTCTATATAATTATGTTTTACTACAAGCTTCATTCATACATTTCATATTGTTAGTATACTATTCATTGCTTATGATTATGCATTTTGCCTATGATGCCTATTTCTTGTTGCATTGTATCCTATATTCAAACATGCTAATGTGTACTCTATACCTACATGATGTTACCATGTAGGAACCGGAGTTCCTATTGATTCTCCTCATGGCTAGATGGATTGTTCAAGTTAGCTTTTCGTGAATCCTCACGTCAGGGGATATTATCTATCTTCTTTTATGCTTATGTTTAGACTACATCTTTTATATTTTGGAATATTTATGACTATGAGGGTGAGCCCGGGTGCTTGTCTTGGCCCCTGCTAAGTTCTATGTCTAGAGGTGCTATTGGACAAGTTATGTATTATGCTTGAGCTTGAGCAATTTATATTCTTCAAGTGTTTAACTCTTTCCCTTAGTCCAGATTTCCCTTATTTATGTTTCTTATGTTCTTTTGTCTTGCTTTCGCGACCAAGGATGTGTGTATGATATGCTAAGAGACTTGTTTGAGGTTATTTTGAGTTTCCCATTCGTCGGTCACGTCTAG
The DNA here is from genome assembly GCA_025774065.1 of Solanum ossicruentum. Classification (NCBI taxonomy): domain Eukaryota; kingdom Viridiplantae; phylum Streptophyta; class Magnoliopsida; order Solanales; family Solanaceae; genus Solanum; species Solanum ossicruentum. Next base: position 13,546,435 of record JAOTQR010000079.1, read on the forward strand.
ACCCTAGTTTTTTGTTGTGACAATGATGGTATCAGAGCACTTGGTTGTTAGATTCTCAGAATCCGACACATTACATCGATTAGAGTCTTATTCATGGTTGTGTTGTGCATCACAACTATGAGTAGGAGACTATGAGACAGCTTAGGAAATATTTCCTTTCTTTATGGTCTATGTCGTGCTTTAGATATGAGATAGGGCTTTCCCCTCTAACGAATGTTCTTTGCTTTTCTAGTTGGTCATTCCACTTCAAAGAGGGAGGCAAAGGAAGGTAAGTTAAAGGTTTTGATTTTGATGAATTCGGGTTCCGCTATTCCTTTCATTATTACTTTTGTTTGCTAGTGGCCTTCTTGTGTGCTCGAGTTGTTATCTGAACCTTTTGATGTCTACCCACCTTGTTGAGTCTATTGTTGTTTGAAAGTTCATAGGTATTGTTCCATGTTCATATTGCATTAGGTCTTGCCTTGTGACTCATTGGATTTAATGTTATACTTAGGGTGGAATAGTTGCATGCATGTTATGTCAACATGGATGGTAGGACCCGTAGAGTTAGATTCTGACTCCCTAATGAACTTGTCTTTGAGTGGGAGGCTATCAAGTGGTAGCAAAAGAGGTAGGTTCATTCTTGTATTAAGGTTCAATTGATCTCTAAGGGTTGCCTCATGTTCTTACTGCATAAAGTCTTGTCTTGTGATCCTGGTTGAACTTAGTTTTATGGATTGGAGTGGTTTGGCTACTTGCATAGCATGCTTCCAAGGAGCGTAGAAACCACACGGTTGTAATATGATGCTTTTGGTTGATCGATCTATTTGGTCAACTACAATAGGTTAGTCACTTCTTGAAGATTGATCCTTGGTTCGAGTTTTGTTCCCAAGCGAGGATAAGAGCAGGTGATATCCTTAAGTGTCTTTTCAGACTAGGAGTGAGCATTTTGAATATTGGTGGAATTGTTTGGTTAACTCATGCACTGGTTGTGTTTATGGGTCTCATTCATAAGGTCTTAAAACCCTACCTTAGCATGTTTGTGGTGGCCTCTAGTGAGGGAGTACTGATTTATTTAGAGCATGTGAATCACTTAAGAGGGAGGGGGTAGTGTTGCAAGTCTTGGGGGATGAGAGGTTGTTTGATAAATATGGTAGGTGTGAGTTGAGGATACCAAGAAGGTGGTTATAACTCCTTAAGGATTGTGATATGAGTGTGCATTATTTCCCTGTTGAGGCTAACATTGTGGTTGATGCTCTAATTAGGATGTCTATGGGTAGCCTAGCATATGTGGCTAATGGTGGCAAAGAGGAGACTAGTGGGGTCTATCGGTTGGTTAGAATGAAAGTTAGGTTGAGGAAGTTGAGAATGGTCGTATAGTGTTCTTGGTGTTTCCAATATTCTTTGTTTGGAGAGGTCTAGTTAAGTGATGCCTTGGTTCCTCCTTATTAGAGTTAGAAGCTTTGGGCGGAAGGATGGTGGAATGGAGGTTGTCTCCCAAGGGGGAGATGGTGGTTTGTGGTACTAAGTAGTCTATGTGTGTTTAAGGTTGACTAATGAGTTTATGGTTATGAGTCCTTATAGAATCTAGAGGAAGATTGGTTAGGTTGCATACGGATGGGAATTGCCTATGGATATAGGTGTGGTTCGTTCGGTTCTTCATGCTTCTAGGTTGAAGTGATATGTTGGTGACTCTGGTTTTATAGAACTCTTTGAGGTTGTGGATGTTGTGGAGGATGAGTTGGCTTAAGAGAAGGTCCGGGTGGGGGTATTGGATGGGAAGGTGGAAAAGTTGATTAATAAGGATGTGGTGTTTTTCAAGGCCTTTGGAAGAATCATGAAGGCAAAAGTGTCTCTCAAGGAGCTGAAGCGGGCATGAAGGAGAAATATCCGTACCTCTTTCATTCTATTCAAGCTTATGATAACATGTCAAACTCCTTTTGTGATTTCATGCTACAAATTCCAACCCCTAAGTCATTTGCATGCATTCATGTTTACAATGAGAAGGTTCATGGTGATTTTACACTTATGTTGAAATTTTGAAAATAGAGTTTTAAAGTGTATTGTTGCATTCTTGTTTGGGCTGACCTCTTTATAATTACTCTTCTCTTGTACGTTTCTTTATATTTGGGGATGAATGTTCTCAAGGGGAGATATTGTAACAACCCAAAAAGTGCCCGAAAATGTGCCTCGAAATTGCCCGGAAACGTAATTTCTATATATCTCAAAGTCCATGTGTGATATCGAAAGTCCAAGTTCCTATTCTTTTTCAGAGGGCGAAATTGAGTGAAAATGGGTCTAACCTAAATTTTAGGGCCACCGTAGTAAAAATTGAAATTTCAAGTGACCAACAAAAAACAGTGTGCCTGCGCGCCCCTAGTGCGACACGGCTAGGACGCAACGTGGCTGGGGAGCGCCACTGCCTTATTTTGTGCTCAGTTATTTTATTCTGGTCCAAGTCTTTCGAGTCTTGGGCCTAAGCCTTCCCATACTTGAAAATATATACATAGTCTTATTTCATTTTCATATCATACAAGACATTCCACAATACTCTATCAAATACTCAGACAAATATTTCACCCAATTCAAGTGTCACAAATTCACTTTTGGGTCTCAATACTCTCATTCAAGCTTCAAGCTCTCATTCAAATCTACGTCAAGCTTATTTATGTCATTTAAGTCCATCGTGTGTCCCCACATCAAGCCATGTTCAAAAGAATTTCCTTTGGCTAAGTTTTGCACAAAGTACTAGTAGAAGGGTCACGTTTAAAGGAAATTATCTCTTAGTAAACAAAGAATTGGGTGGCCCTCGACCTACCAAATCAAATCTCTTTGAATTAGCTTTCCAATGCACTTGGTTTCACCTTATTTAGAGTTCGGATGAAGAAGTTATGCCCATTTTTGTAGAACTTGTATTTGCAGAGCTATATACAGGTTTTTGCCAAATTCATCCTCATTAATGGCATTCCATAAATGTAGCCATTGGTATTTTGGGAATTCCAATGCTATCTTAACACCATCTTAAGACCTAACCCTATTCCTAAAGATCAAATCACTCTCCCCAATTGTAATACACTCTAAAATACTCTCAAGAGCCTCGATCAAAAGCCCAATACAAATTCAAAGAAACTCAAGAGCAATCTTTGGATTCCAAGACCCACTTACAAACTTCAAGTCTTTCACAACTCAATTTCAAGAAATTCAAGGTCTAAGGTATGTGGGTTTCATTCATGGGTACCTT
>JAOTQR010000079.1:13559767-13575320 GCA_025774065.1 Solanum ossicruentum
ATTTTCTCAACATAGAGATATGGAACACCGGATGAACCAAATTCATTTCACTAGGCAACTTCAACTCATAAGCTACCATGCCAATCCTATTTATCACCTCATACGGACCAATATATCTTGGACTCAACTTCCCTCTTTTACCAAAATAGACCACACCTTTCATTGGAGAAACTTTCAAATAGACCCAATTGCCCACTTCATGGTCTCTCCTTCTCACATCGGCATAGGATTTGTGATGACTTTGGGCTATTCTCAACCTTTCCCTAATCATTCTAACCTTCTCAAGAGCCTCCATAACTAGATCCATTCCCAATAAAGCCATCTCTCCAACCTCAAACCAACCAACCAGTGATCTACAATGTCTACCACAAAGAGCCTCAAAAGGAGCCATACCAATACTAGAGTGATAGTTGTTATTATATGCAAATTCAATCAAAGGAAGATGGTCATCCCAACTACCCTTAAGCTCCAAGACACAAGCCCTAAGCATATCCTCATGTGCTTGAATGGTCCTTTTGGGTTGACCATCCATTTGAGGTGAAAGGTCATACTAAGGTGAACTTTTGTACCAAGACCCCTTCGAAAAGACCTCCAAAAGTGTGAAGTGAATTGTGCATCACAATCTGATATGATGGACAAAGGAACTCCACATAGCCTCGCTAACTCATAGATGTACAACCTTGCATACTTTTCAGCCCTATATGTGGTCTTAACTGATAGAAAGTGAATCAATTTTGTCATCCTATCAACCACAACCTAAATGGAATAAAAACCTTTTCTAGTCTTGGCCAACCCAACCACAAAATCCATATTAATCACCTCCCACTTCCAAGTGGGAATCTCTATGTCTTAGGTTAGGCCACCCAACCTTTGATGTTCGGTTTTGGCTTGTTGACAACTATGGCAACCAGAAATGAATTTGGCAATTTCCCTCTTCATGCCTCCCCAACAATACACATCCCTCAAGTCTTTATACATTTTGGTGGAACCAGGGTGGATAGAATAAGAAGAATTATGGGCCTCATCAAGGATTTTCTCCCTTAAACCACCAACACAAGGCACACACAACCTACCTTGGTACCTAAGGGCACCATCTCCCCCTTGGGAGAAAACCTCTACTTTGCCCTCTTTCACCAAGGCCTTTAATTCAAGCATGGAGGAGTCAAGATCTTGTTTTGCTATCATCTTATCAACCAATGAAGACTTAGACCCATTAACAACAACTCCACCATCATCACCAACCTCTTCCAACCTAACCCTAATCTAGCCAATTGATTCACCTCCCTAGCTATTTCCTTATCACCACCATCAACATGAGCTAGGCTACCCATGGACACCCTAATCAAAGCATCCTCCACCATATTTGCCTTACTCGAATGATAGTACACACTCATATCATAGTCTTTAAGAAGTTCTAACCATCTCCTTTGCCTAAAGGTGAGATCTTTTTTAGTGAAGACATATTGGAGGCTCTGGAAAACACATCCTCATGTGCCCCATGCAAGTAGTAACGCCAAATATTCAATGCAAACACAATGGCGGCTAACTCTAGATCATAGGTAGGGTAGTTCCTTTCATGTACCTTGAGTTGTCTAGAAGCATAAGCTATGACCTTACCATTTTGCATCAATACACAATCCAAAACAACCCGAGAAGCATCATAATACACCACAAATCCCTCAAGCCCATTCGGTAGTGACAATATAAGAGCTAACACAAACTTGCCTTTCAATATTTGGAAGCTCCTCTCACACTCATCGGTCCACACAAACTTAACCTTCTTTTGAGTCAATTTTGTCATAGGGGAAGCAGTGGAGGAGAACCCATTCACAAACCTTCTATAATAACCTGTTAGGCCCAAGAAGCTCCTAATATCCGGTGGGGACGATGGTCTAGACCAATTTCTAATCACATCGATCTTTTTAGGATCCACCTTAATACCATCATCCGACACCATATGACCTAAGAATACAACCTTCTTCGACAAAAATTCACACTTTTCATATTTAGCATACAATTTTTCCTCATTCAATCTTTGCAAGACAACCCTCAAATGCCCCATATGCTCCTCCTTACAATGTCAATAGATCAATATATTATCAATGAAGACCACAACAGAGGAATCAAGGTAGGGTTTGAAGACCCTATTCATTAGGTTTGTGAAGATGGCTGGTGCATTGGTCAACCCAAACGATATCAAAACAAACTCATAATGCCTATATCTAGTCCGAGAAGCCATCTTGGGAATATTACATTCCCTTACCGTTACTTGATGATACCTGGATCGAAGATCAATCTTAGAGCAATAGCTAGCCCCATGCAATTGGTCAAACAAATCATCAATTCTTGGAAGAGGATATTTATTCTTTATAGTGACCTTATTGAGTTGTCGGTAGTCAATGCACATTCTAAGTGACACATCCTTCTTCTTCACAAACAATACCAGAGCACCCCAAGGTGATTGGCTAGGTCTAATAAATTCCTTATCCAATAAACCTTTCAATTGTCCTTTTAACTCCTTCAACTCCGACGGGGTCATATAGTAAAGGGGAATGGAGATAGGTTGAGTATCAGGGAGGATTTCTATACCAAAATCTATTTTCTTTTGGTGAGGAACACCGGGAAGGTCATTTGGGAAGACATCAAGAAACTCATTTACAACCGAAATCGACTCTATGGAAGGGACTTTGGACTCCACATTTTTAACCCTCACTAGATGGTAAAGACATCCCTTAGAGATCAACTTACAGGCTTAAATTGCAAGAAATGAATCTACCATTGACCACAACATCTTGACTTTGCCACTCAAGGATGGGTTCATTAGGGAATTGAAACTTGACCCTACGGGTTCTACAATCAAAAGAAGTATAGTAGGCATGCAACCATGCAACCAATCCATCCTAATAATGACATTAAAATCTACCTTGTCTAGTTCAACAAGATAACAAGGCAACGACTTATACAAATAGGACAACTTCTATAAACTTTTCTCGCAAGAATAGAGACACCAATAGGAGTTGACACTTCATATGACATATGTAGCAATTCAGGGTCAACATGGAACTATTGGGCAACAAAGGGGGTAATTAAAGAAAGAGTGTCACTCAGATCAATCAAAGCATATACATCAAATTCAAAGATTTTCAACATACGCGTAACAACATCGGGAACCTCACCAACACCTTGCCTCCCATATAGAGCATAAAACTGATTGTGCCTTAGGTAACCACCTTGAGGGCTACCTCTACCCAATGGAATCACATTTGCACCCCATCCCTTTCCACGGTTTCTTGGACAATCCACACTTTTGTGACCAAGCTCCCTACAATCAAAGCATGCTTAAAACCCTTCAAATATGGGCCCCTATGACTTTTCCCACATGTAGGACACATATCCATATAAGCCACACCACCAATACCTTGAGGCCTATGGAGTTCATTCGCAAACCCCCTATCAATAGCATGTTGAGACCCTTGGCCTTGATGGAATCGACCACCCTTTTGAAACTTACCCCCAAGACGGGCCCTCTTGGCCTTATGACCTTGCCTCTTCCTCAACATGTTGTCCTCCATTTTCACAGCATGAGTCATCAACCAAGATAGTCCATGTCACTAATTAGCAAAGTAGACCGACATTCCTCACTCACAAAGTCGGAGACCCCCATCACAAACTTGTCACCCTAGATCTAAGATCAGCCACCAAAAGAGAAGCATACCTTGAAAGTTGATTAAACTTGAGGGCATACTCCATCACACTTATAACACCTTGTTTCAAGTTCATAAACTCCACCAACTTAGCTTCTCTAAGCTCAAGAGGAAAAAACTGATTAAGGAAAGCCAATTTGAACTCATCCCAAAGGACCATATTAACAATTCCCTTCTCACCCTTCTATTGATCATACCATATTTGGGCTACCCCATCGAGTTGGTATGCCACCAACTCTGCCTTTTCATTCAGCCAACACCCATGATATTCAAGATCTTATAGACCTCATCAATCAACTCTTGTGGAACATCATCCACCTTTCACCCATCGAACACCGGAGGATTCATCCTCATGAAGTCCCTTACCCTAGCTCCCGGGGTAGTAGCATGAGGGGCTTGGGCCCCTTGATTGACTTGGTTGGCCACAACTTGGGCAAGCATAGTGATAGTATCCCAAAGCTCACCATCGGTAGGTTACTCCTCGGGAGTTTGGGCCCTTTTTTCTCTAGTGTTTGGCATGATCTAGCATAGTAAAGAACAATCGTTAGGGGACAAAACTTACCACGACTCTATAGCATGAATTAGAACATGAAGAACGAAAACATTACCTAAAATACCTCATATCCTCCTATTCATAGTCATGGCGCACTTCACAACCATGAATAAGACTATAATCGACGCAATGTGTTGGAATCTGAGAATCTATCAACCTAGTGCTTTGATACCAAGTTTGTCAGCACCCAAGCCTAGGGACTAGACGTGACACGATGAATGGGGAACCTGAAGGAACCCCAAACAAGACTCTTAATTTATCATTACACATCATCAGTCGCAGAAGCATATAAAGGACATAAAGAGTAAGAATAGGGGCAAAGGGCTAAGGGAAAAGCTTGCACAACATCATAATCAAGAGACAATAGTCAAAATCATATAATAGATACATAATATGTCTAACAAGCACCTCTAATACATGGATAAGAGTGGGGCCAAGGCAAAGCAACCGACATCACCCTCATAGTCAAAATAGAACATAAAGAAGAGTGTCTCAATAGATAATAAGAGCAACATAGACTAAGGTCCCCGAAGTGGAGGACTCACTAACTAGCTTAAGTAGTACCAAACTAGCCACGTGGAGGAGGTAGATGATCAACTTGGGCATCGGTTCCTATATGGTGATATCATGTAGATAAGAGTATGCATTAGTACGTTTGAATGTACTAAGTATGTAGGATGCAATGCACAAGAGATAGGCATCATAATCAAAATGCATATCAATAGACAACAAGCAATAGGCATAATATAACAATATGGCATGTGTGATCAATGCATAAGTAAAACATGCTTAAGTAACTCATGCTCATATAGGATATCATATATGTAGAAAAGACCAAGCTAGCTTTCCAAAGTACAAAACCCTTGGTAGATTGGTAATGATTTCACCCTATCACTTAGGTGGTGAGGTACAAACCCCCATCTAGGTTGATGATGATGTCACCCCATCACCCTGGTGGTGAAGTACAAACCCCTTACTAGGTTGATGAATACAAACCTCCATCTAGGTCACTTGGGCTCTTGGTCCCCCAGATTGGGCATGGTCTAATACAACACTTTGTATAGGATTCATCATATACATAAGCTCATTTCATCATCATAATATCATTCGTGTCATATCTCATGCTTTAGACCTTCAATTACTCAAGAAACCATATCCGAAAATTTAAAACACTTAGAGGGTGTGCAATGCTAGTATAAAACCATGAAATATAGAGATGAAATCATTCAAGAAAATCCATTGTAAGACCATCAATCAAAACCTTGCAACACCCTCAAGCAACATACATAAAATCATGAAATCTTACAATAGATCCAAGATTTATGGCTCAAAACATAGCAAAACAGTCATAACTTTACATAACTTTAATATAGTTTATAGACATGTTCATACTTGTAAACCCAATTGTAAACAACAACAACAACATACGCAGTAAAATCCCACAAGTAGGGTGTGGGGAGGGTAGAATGTATGCAGACCTTACCACCACCTCATAGAAATAGAGAGGTTGTTTCTTAGGAACCCTCATCTCAAAACCCATAAGCAGAAAGAACTAGATATAATAAAAAGGAAAAAGAAGGGAAGAGGAGGGAACAGAAGGAGCGACTAACAATGAATAGCACACGACAGTATGTAAAAATGATAAAACTAATACATATATGACAGATAATGAGAACATATATAATAATAATAATAATAATAATAATAATAATAATAATAATAATTTAGCCTGCTACTCTAATTCACGACCTCCACATCTTTCTATCTAAGGTCATTTCCTTAGTAAGATCAAGTTCCGCCATGTCATGTTTGATCACCTCTCCCCTGTACTTCTTCGGTCTACGTCTACCCCTCCATGTAGCTCTCAAAACCAATCTCTTGCACCTCCTAATAGGAGCATCAATACTTCTTCTCTACACATATCCGAACAATTACAGTCTCATTCCCCTCATCTTTTCGGTCACTGGGGCCACCTCTAGTTTCTCCCGAATGGTCTCATTCCTAATGTTTTCACTCCTGGTGTGACCACACATCCATCTCAGCATCCTCATCTCAGTGACTTGCATTTTCTGAACATGTGCATTTTTAATTAGCCAATGCTCTACCCCATACATCGACAATGGTCTAACCACCACTCTGTAGAACTTACCTTTGAGTTTAGGTGGTATCTTCTTGTTACACAATATTCCAGAGGCAAGCCTCCATTTAGTCCATGCTGCCCAAATACGATGTGTGACATCATCGTCGATATCACCACTACTCTAGATGATGAACCCTGGATACTTAACATTTTCCCTTCTTGGGGATAGGTTGAGTGCCAAGCTTCACATCAAAGTTTGTTTCATCCCTCTCCACACTGAATTTACACTCCAAGTATTCAGTTTTGGTCCTGCTCAATTTGAACCCTTTGGACTCCAAGGCGTGTCTCCTGGCCTCCAACCTTTCATTAACTTTAGTTCGAGTCTTATTAATCAGCACTATGTCATCTGCAAATAGCAAACACCATGGTATTTCCTCTTGGATAGATCGTGTCAGCTCATCCATCACCAAGGCAAATAAGAAAGGGCTCAATGCATATCCTTGATGGAGTCCCATCTCAACAGGAAAATACTCTGAGTCTCCTCCCACTGTTCTTACTCGAGTTTCAGCTCCATCATGCATGTCCTTAATCGCCCTGATATATGCCACTGGGACACCTTTCACCTCTAAACACCTCTATAAGACATCCCTTGAGATGCCTTCTCGAGATCAATGAACACCATATGAAGGTCCCTCTTTCTTTCCCTATATTTCTTCACTAACCTCCGAACAAGATGGATTGCTTCAGTAGTTGACCACCCCAGCATGAATCCAACTTGATTCTCTGAGATAGATACTACTTTTCGCACCCACATCTCCACTACTCTCTCCCAGACCTTCATAGTGTGTCTTAATAACTTGATACCCCTATAGTTGTTACAATTTTGAATATCTCCCTTATTTTTATATAATGGAACCATTCTACTCCTCCTCCATTCATCAGACATCTTGACAGTCTTCATAATAACATTCAACAGTCTAGTCAACCACTCTATGCCATCCTTGAACATATTTTTCCAAAAGTCTATCGGAATCTCATCGGTCCTGATCGCCCTCCCCCTCTTCATTCTACTAATAGCCCGTCTTACCTCCTCCACTCTGAACCGCCTACAATACCCAAAATCACAATGATTTTCGGAGTGTGCCAACTTACCTAGCTTGATATATCTATCTCCTTTTTCATTTAAGAGTTTATGAAAGTAAACTTGCTATCTTAATTTAATGGAAGTGTCATCCACTAACACCTCGCCCTCCTCATCCTTGATGCACTTCACTTGGTCCAAGTCGTAAGCTTTCCTTTCTCTTACTTTAGCGAGCCTATATAATCTCTTGTCCCCGCCTTTATCGCTTAGCTCTTCATAAAGATGCTCAAACGCTGCTGACTTAGCATTCATCACCGCCATCTTAGCTTCTCACTTGGCCTTCTTATAAATTTCCTTAAGCTTTTGCTTTTCATCTTCATCCCTACACTCTAACCACTCTATATAAGTGACCTTCTTATCTTTTACTTTACTCTGAACTCTCGCATTCCACCACCAATCACCTTGACGTCCACCAAAGGTCCCTCTCGAAACTGCTAGTACCTCGGTAACTACCTTTCTGATGTAGCCAGCAGTCGTGTCCCACAAACTGTTCACATTACAATGATTTTCAATTGTAAAATCAACTTTAAATCATACAAATTGAGTACAAAGGAGATTAGGACACCATGGGTCGAAGGACCCAATGGCTAAAACCTACACACCTTAGCTTTGAGGAAGCTCTTGATGAAGATTAAAAATGGAGGCTTGAAGCTTGAAGGAAATCCTTAGTTCCGGATGAGGGTTTTGAGACTTGAATTTGGAAGTGACAAATATGGCTAAGTGTTTGAGAGGATATTGGAGAATGTTTAGGATGACAAGAGGGTTAAATATGACTAAGTATAGGTAAAAACACGTTTAGAAACAGTTAGGCCCAAGACCCAAAAGTTTTGGACCAATATAGAAAAATTGCACACAAAAATTTATAGAAGCACGCCCTTGGCGCGTCGTGCCAAGGCGCTGATCGTCTTTGGAAATTGCATTTTTGCGATTTTCAGATTTTGATACGGGTGCTCTTAAATCGGGGTTAGAACCCTTTTCCCCCTAATTTTGACCCCCTTAACAAGAATATGAAGTCGAATTTTTGATATCGGACACGAATTTTAAGCTATATGGAATTTAAAATTTTGGACTTTTCGAGACACATTTTCGAGAACTTTTTGGGGTCATTTCAACTAACTTAGACAAATCCACCTAAATAAGGGATTTGGTTTTGTTCTAGCATAGGTTTGCTAAGAGTAGACTTTATTCAAAAGTGGATCGATGATCCAAGCAGACTACTTGATCTGTGAAAGATAACGATCGTTGATGACTTGAGGTCGACTCACTTCGTGAAGATACCCCGACAAATATATGCAAGAATAAAGTAAAGAAAAAATATAACAATATGAGCAAATAATATAATGAACAATGAAAAAAATATCCAAATACCTTTTAAATATCTTCCATGGAATGCAAAATACCTTTTATGGAAGACACTTAGTAAAAGTGTTAGTAATGGAAAAATATGAATCAGACTAAATAAAAAGGAGTAATAATTAAAAAATAAAAATTCATATATGAACATGGGAGACCTTGAAAATCGTTGCTAATTTATTTATCGATCATTTTTGACATACAATATATACATAAACTTAAACAATTTTTTAATTTTAACATGTAATATATATGAAATTAAACTAAATTTTTGTCTGTTAAAATAAGGGGGCTTCCATAACTGATGGAGAAGTTCTTTCATTGGTCAATTTTAACATATAGTATATGCATGATTTTAAACAATTTCTTTTCATCTTTTAGATGGGGAGGCCTCAAAAGCAATGATGAAGTTTTTTCATTGGCTAATTTTAATATACAATGTATCCATGAATTTAAACTATGTTTTTTTGTCTTTTTAAATGGGGAGACCTCGAAAATCGATGGTAAACTTTTTTTATTGGTCAATTTTAACATATGATGTATCCATGAATTTAAACTAATTTTCTTTTTTCTTGTAAATGAGGAGGCCTCAAAAATTGACGGTGAAATTTTTTCGTTGGCCTAGTTTAACATACAACTCAAACTAGCTTACATCCAAAAATTATAAATATTAAAAATGTAAAACATATTAGCACAAATAAAGACAGGAAGCAAAATAAAATAGTAGCGTAAATAATGGAGCAACACTAAGCAACAATAAGACTAAGGAAACAATAACAATAAAGTTAGTACTAATATTTTCTAAGAAAAGAGTCAAGTCAAGAAATATTATTCATCCACTATACACTGTAGCAAACAATAATAAAAAAAATAATTACACTAAAATTAATGACAATAAATAAATCAAGCAAAAATTCACAAAAACTTGAAACTATCGTCAAAATTAACCTGTGACTTGAGCAAAAATAACAAGAAGGAATTAGTAAACTCAACTTACTAGAGAACAAACAATTGTCGAGGTCTACTGTGATAGAGCTGGAGCCACGCTAAAGTTGTTGGTCTCCTGTTCGTGTGATCAAGCAGAGCTAATGGTAGATAGGTCTGGTAACCTCCGGTGAGCTTGAGCTCACTCTTGAGAGCTTCTTTACACCATTGTTTGGTGTTGTGGAGTTGTTGTGGTTGTTGCTCGCTTCTGGTTCGATAGTAATGGAGTTATTTCTAGTTGTTTGCAGTAACGTGGTGACAATCTCTGGTGATTGTTTCGCTGGAAAAAATAAAGTGTGATGGAGTTATTTTTGTAAGTGATGGGGAAAGGAAAAGAGATGGTTTCTAGCTTGGTTGTTCACCAACAAAAGGAGGGTTTTAGGTGGCTATTTCAGGTTGGTTTCATGGTGGCTGAAAAAGGGGTCATTTTGATGGTGTTTTAGGTAAGAGACGAGGTTAAAGGAATAGATAGTGGAGTTGTTTGTGGTGGTAAATGGTAGTTTTTGGCGGAGCTATTATAGTATTTCAGTGAGGGCAACAAAAGGAGTTTTGGATGGTGGTGAGGGCGAACGGAGATGGAGTTTTCAAGATCAAAGGTGAAGGTTGCTCCGCAAAAAAGAGTGGTGGCAGTGGATGATTTTGGGAATAACGGAAAGAACTTTTTAGGGTTTTTTCAATTAGAAATTTTACACTATTAAATCTATAAAATTATTCCACCGGCATCTTACTATTGGAACTAAATAAACAGTTATATAGGAAACCTAAAATCAATCTTTCTACAGAGGTATGAGCTCAAAATAATGAGCCCAAAAATCATCTATTGAGTTTGATTCGATAGATGGTGTTAGCGGGTGCCAATCATGTTTATAGGGTATTTTAGGATGTGACATCCTCGATAACCAAAAAAAAATTGAGTTTTTGCTAATTTGGGAAAGAAAACTCACCCTAGGTAGAAGGTGACCACTTAAACTCAACTCACAAATGCCACAAAGTGCCTCCGGTGAATATTATGATTAACATTAGTAAAATAGGTCTACCATGACTCTGATACTATCTAATAGACAAAGTATGGAGAATAACTTGTTATATTATTGTAGAGGTAATTAATATAAATGTGAGTACATAAAGTTCCAGCTAAGGAAAAAAATATAAGTGATTCCTATAAATTTGCTATCTCTCTCTCTTTCTACACACACATATATAATGATCTAGGTTTATTCTATAATAGTCCGCCAGTTTTGGCTTACTTTTGATGAGTTTTAGATAAGTTTTGATAGTATTCCGTTTGTACTTGATGTTTTGACATCACTTTGAGCATATATGATACCACGTGAAATAAATTTAATCATTAGATTTGTATTGTGATCAATCGACTTCCAAAGTCGTATGAAAAAAGTTATGTCCAGTTTACCTTGAAGGGCTATTGTTGAGTTCTGGTGCATCCACAAATGTGGTAGTACGTCATATTGTATCTTAACATATTTACGGCAAATTTGACTAGTGTTTTCATCCCCAATTTTCATGTTGACATATTTTGGCACTTTTGCAATCAAATCTACTTGGATCTTGACCTTAACTTAACTAAGTTGATTCTTGTTAATAATAGTCATATTCAAATTAAGAGGTTTGCCTACAACCTAGGTTAATTAATATGAAGATAGGGCTTATTTAACAAAATAAGTAGACATGAGATTGGGGAAAGAAATCCAAGTCATAGACTGTGTGCTTTCATCATCCTTTCTGATCTTGAATCATATATCTATGATCTCATTTTATATGACATTCCATCCTTGTGCTTACTAAAATTTGCATTGTTAGACATTATATATTCAAAAAGTCTTCCACTGGATCCATGTACATAATAGAATGTTTGTTTCTGAATAAGTCAATATTGTACTCACCTTTAATACCATATTGTATTTATATTTACTTTATCAAATCTTCCAGCTCAGTTTAGCCATAAGAAACTTTATGAATGACTGCATATCTTTATTTTTTGTGGTGTTAATTCGCAAAAGTTCAACCAATGCACCATTAACAATATTGATTTGTTTGATTGAAATCTGTTTAATTTTATCTTTATTATTGTCAGAGGTTTCATCGAGATATGAAGATTGCACTAAAGTGGCATAATTAATAATTGATTTAGATAAAATTATAGGATTGGCAGAGTTTGAATAATTGAGAAAAAGTTAATAGGAAGTAAAATTGATGAGAATTGCTTAACTTATCACTGATTGAGCATAACTGTCCTTTTATTAAATGGGACACCTCTTTTGTTTAGTTCGATTGAAAACATTAGATTTTTACTGGAAATTGATAATAAATAAAGGACCTAATAGTTTCTATAACTAATTTTAAAGTCTAATTCTAGCTGCAGACAAATAAATATATAAAGAAAGATTGATATCAATTATATTCCTAAGTTGTTTTCTTGTATTTCTTTCTCTAAAAGAAATAAATATGGATTGACAATGTCAGATATCCAAAGAATTATGGAGGATACCATAAAACAAAATGAGATATCTACTTTGGCATACATGATTGATTCTCCATAGTTATAATTTGAAGAGAGGCTCAATGTACTCTTATTTAGACAGCTGAGAGGTGCTATGGTAACACAAGTCCATGTATGTCTGGTTTCATGATATAAATTCCACATGGCTTGTGTTATAAAAACTATTATCACTTTCACCACTGATTCTGCATCATTACTTCTCTCACCTGAACCTACGTTCTTGAATTTTACACTATTTTGTTGTTGATGATTTAAATTGCTATTGTCTTTTAAATTATGTGTCCTTATCAGAGTTTTCTTTTGAGATGATACTTTCAGAGTGTTTTACCTTTCTTTTGCTTCTTGATCTTGAGCTACTAGTTCTAGAGGATGACCTCATCTTGCTTTTCCGTCTGGATTTTGTACTCCATTTTATAGATTTTGTGTGCATCCCTCTTTCAGGTTCAAGCCTGTTGTCTTCTTTCTCATTGTCTGAAGATCCTGATGTACTTCCATACCCATAATCAGAACTTGCTCCATCAACCTCATCATTGTCAAAAACATTTTCATTAGTTCCAACTCTTTGATTATAATGAATATTTTGTTGATCGTTCTCACTGCTATCATCCTCATTCATTTTTGGGATGGCTTCATTATCTAAACTCTTTTGCTCGTATTCATCTGTATCTATATTGCCTTTCTTAGGAGACGATGGAGATTCAGGAATTGGTTTATCCATGTTGAGGGTAGTAAGAGCAGCTACAATATCCCTGATTAGGGGACGGACTGATGGCTCTTCTTGAAGACACATGGCTGCAACCCCCACTACTTGATTCAAACTTGTCTCAGGAAACTTATTCTTGAGAAGTGGATCTGCCATTTCTCTAAACCTTTTCGGATTCCTGAAAATGGGTTGTGCCTATTCAATCACATTCTATAATCAGTCACAATGACACAAAATTAACTTAATCATATTGAAATATTGAATGAGAGTGCTTTCTCACCCAAGAAACTAAGTTTTGCTCCTCTGGTGGTCTTGTAGTATCCACTGCACGGCGACCTGTAATAAGTTCAAGTAAAACAACTCCAAAACTGTATATGTCTGACTTGAAAGAGAGTTCACCAGATCTTTCATACTCTGGAGCACAATAACCATATGTTCCCATTACCCTCGGTGATATATGTGACTTATTCCCTCCACCTGCAAGCTTGGCAAGTCCATAGTCGGAAAGTCTAGGATTAAAATCTTGATCTAATAAAATATTAGTGGTTCTGAGATCACGATAAATGATTGGTGGATTAGCTTTTTCATGTAGATACTCAAGTCCTTGAGCTGCACCTGAGGCTATCTTTATTCTCTTTTGCCAATCTAATGGCTTTTGATCCTCCTTAATGTCTGATTAACATAATCAGCAACGAATATTAATATTTGAGAAAACATGAAAGAATTGTTACAACAAATATATATGATCATTTACCAATTAGATGATCTGCAAGAGAGCCCATTGACATATATTCATACACTAAAATCCTCTGATCTCCATCAACACAGTATCCAATGAGATTGACCAGATTTTGGTGATTAAGTAGACTTAGCATTAAGACTTCGACTTGAAATTCCTTGTTTCCTTGTGTTCCTGTCCTATCTAATAGCTTTACTGCCACAACCTATTTAATTAGATATATCAGATGGTGAAAAAAAATAAAGGTTATAGATAGACTACTGGTTTCATGAAAGTTAGTTACCTCTCCTCCTTGAAGTGTTCCCTTAAACACTTTTCCAAATCCACCTTCCCCTATTAGGCATTCTTGTCTGAAGTTCTTTGTTGCGCTGGCTAGCTCACGGAATGTGAAAGTTCTCGCATTGCTACTATCCCCATTTTCAATAGGAGGGCCAGTTTGATCAGCATGCTTGTTATTATTACCATTTTCACATGGTGCTTTGTAGTTGTTTTCTATGACATATAAGAAAAAATAAGCATTCCATAATAAGTCATGTGTTAGAAAAAGTACACAATCATATAGGGGAGGAAACAAGAACAAGATACCAAAATGTGGTGGGGAGGAAGGAGGACTAGCAGGGCGAGCAACCGAGACAGGCTTGTCTTGGACTGGTGGCTCGTCAGTTTTCTTAGACTGGAAACAAGGGAGACAACTCATATCATTGATTCATTATAGAGAATCTAAGAGAAGCGAAGAGAAGAGGGGATCCCAGCCCATTCATATTCTCTTTAACAAAGAAAATATATCATATATATTTTCAATTATGTTTCAAGATTTGAGCTAAGGGTAAAGAAAAAGTTTATATGCATCAAGGATGCATAGACAGTAGTGTCATGCATGAAATGGTCATATTGAAAAACAAATTACACCTAAATATGGTGACATTATGGAAGAGGGTTTTCTAGGTTGAAGAAGGTGGTGTTGCAAATTATTGAAGAAAAATAAATCATTTGGAGCATTGGCTCTCAACAATTTCCATTAAGATTCCTCATTATTAGTGGGAGAGAAAAAAATAAGGGATATTTGGATGGTCACCTCTCTTCTTCTCTCCCCTCCTTTGAGACTTCTAATACAAATTCTTATAATATCACAATCTTTCTTCCTAGCTACTATTTTTATATTTCCCTTTTTTGTAATTCCTTTTTTTAATACTATTAATCAATGTATGCCAAGAATAACTATAGGTTGCAGTTCGTCTCTTGTTAATATGATTGCAAAAGTACAAATAACATATGATGATTAAAATTTATATCATTTGGATATCAACAATTTATTTTTTTTTTAAAAAAAAAGTTACATAGGATCAAGGAGTAGTAATCTTGTCCTATATATATATATATATATATATATATATATATATGTGCATGTGTATACAAAGCTATCGTTTAGCAATCCATCATGACCTATTTGTGAAGTAATAAAAAATTTCAATGGCTTTGTTCTTTTATCTATTTTCATCTGTAAAAAAAAATTATGAAAAAAAGAATTTTCCGTAGGTCTAAGAAAAAACCAAACTTGATTATCTTTCACTAGAGCACAGTTCATTACTTTTTATTTTTTTTCCATGGTTGAAATTAAAGGTGTTCATGCTTTGTCTAAAAACTAACTCAAACCAAAAATCAGATTAAATAAATCAACCTTTATGTAATTTGATTGGTTGCATGTGTTGTGCGGAACGAAATGGAAAAAGAAAATAAACAAAACAAAACACACAAGTTTTACGTGGTTCGGCAGTGTG
>JAOTQR010000079.1:13597519-13623392 GCA_025774065.1 Solanum ossicruentum
GACAAATTTTAATAGCAAAGGGCATAAAATATAAAGGGGTATATGAATGAAAGTAGTTTGCTTTAAAGAGGCGTAAGTTTAGTTTTCCCTAAATTTAAAGTCGTCAATTATTCTAATTTATAGTACTTTTTACGTCATTTTAAATAATACAATTACTCCTCCTGTCATAATTTATGTGAAACTAATAGAATTTTGAGAATCAACCAAACTTTTTAAGTCTTTTAAATATAATAAATTGCTAATTATTATGATTTATGGTACTTTTTATGTAGTTTTCAAATATATAATAGATTGAAAAAAAAAAACAAATAAGACAAATAAATTAAAGTTGTCAAAAAGTTAAACCGGTAAAGGGTCCACACAGTAAAAAATTAGTAAGGCAATGCATATGAATTAAATTATTCAGACCAATCAAAATCCAGGATCAAACTTAAACTGACAAAATGCCACCTACAAATCAATTAATAGTTTTAAGCACGACATGTTGATGCTAGTTACTCCTACTCATGCTTCTATTAAGTAGAACGAAAGTAAAGCATCATCAGAATTGAGAACAACCAAAACTCGAATCTTCATACTCTCTGGGCTCCTGGCAAAAGTCTAAATATATAGCTTCCATGTTTCTCAAGATAACTATAGGGTCGTTTGGTTTGGATACAAGGTATAATGGGATTACTTATATTAGAATAAGTTATGCTGAGAGTAGTTTTTATTACTTGTTTGGTTTGTCATATTCAAAATTATATTTATTGTATAATTTCTAAGGATAAGGTATTTGTTTATAAAATCACCCTTCACCTTATTTAGTGTTTTTTTTCCTTTACATTTTCTTGGGAAGCATTAGTTATTCCTTCTTTAAAAAAAACCAGCTTATTTAACTCAAATAATTTTGTGTATGTAGTTTCTTGATTGTGCCATATGTTTTTAAAATTAAATTTCCATCCTATTTAACTTAAAAATAAATCTTCCATCTTATGTAGCCTTAAATAAAATTTTCATCTTATTAACCTAAAAAACTAAAACAAGGAATCTTATTTAGCTTAAAAATAAAACTTCCATCTTATTTAGCTTAAAAAGAAACTTTCATTTTAAGTTTATAAAATTAAAAGAAATTTTATCATCAAAATTATCCACATTTTAATAGATATATAAAATATAATTTTTAAGTGAGTAATAAGCTATCAAATTAAAAATTTATAATTTAGTAGCGGAGTGAATATTTCAAGAGAAATCAAAATACAACTAAACATAAGTATTAGACAATTAATTTAACTTACAATATATTCATAAGTAGAAATTGCATTTATAAGTTGTATTATTTTAATAGAAAATATATTCTCAAAAAACCAATGATTAATTAAGGTTGTGAATAATATAAATATTGGTTACAATTATGTTTATATACAGAAAAGTAAAAGTAGTGTATAAAAGAGAGTTTAAAAAGGATATTTTTGATATTTTATATACTTTACCCACGATAAAATTATCCTGCGATTGCTATTCCACCCTCAGGGAGCGATAACTTATCCTAGTACTAATTTAATTCTGAGATAATTTATCACCGCCTTTGCAACCAAACAAGGGATTAACGGGCACTTAAAAATCATCCCGAAATTAAATCCTCTTATCCATAACAACAAATGACCCCTAAGTTCTTCCTTGAATGAGAATAATACATTGAGATTAGTAGTGACGTAAGCCTAGTTATAGGGCAACCAGAAAAGTAAAAAAAATTGTTGTTTAATTATGAGGCAGAGACGTAGAATTCTGATTTTAACTACAGGGGGGACTAGCAAGATATGAAAAAAGTGGAAGAGGAGAAACTAGGCATAAGCAAAATCTTCCAAAATTTCAACATATAGATTTACATGTATTTAAGCAACACCAGGAAATTAAAGGTCATGACTGATTATTCTTGAAATCAATCAGGATGAAGGTTGGACAGATATAGTAACAAAATCTTGAAGTTTATTCAGAAAGAGATTTACATATCTATGATGGCACAACCTGAAGAAAGATGAAGATGTACATAGGTAGAAAATATGGAAGAGATGCTAATCAAGAAGAGTAGTCAAAGGAGAAATATGCAAACAAAGCACCAAACTGTGTTGGTGATTCAAAGGAAGAGCTCAATCAAGGTGTGGACTTTAGTCAAGAAAAGCATCATGAGAAAAAAACATAAAATAAAAACGTAAAGCAAGAAAATGTAAATATCTAGACAAACAAAAATTATCGTTTGTAAGAAAATGTAAATATCTAGACAAACAAAAATTATTTGGATTTATAATTAAGCTATGTAGATGCAATTAAATCAGGCCAATGAAGTTCAGAAACCATGTTGAATTTTTTATTTAGATGAAAAATGTACTATTGGTATTTATTGGTTGTCATTACCAGTCGTATGTGTGTTAAATTTATCGTATTTCCATATTATTATGTGCTTTCAGTTATTAGTCATCCTTTCTATTCCCTTTCCTTTCATTTTTGTCATATCTAGTTTATTCTGCTTATGGGTTTTTGAGACGAGGGTTTCCAGGAAACAGTCTCTCTCCTTCTAGCAGGTAGTGGTAAGGTCTGGTAGATTCTACCCTCCCCAGACCCCACTTGTGGGATGCCACTTGGTATGTTGTTGTTGTAATTACTAAAAGGCAAATCATGACGTTTTCTTAAAATATAATTCATCACTTACTCAATAATATGTTCTCTAGTGTTTTCCTCATACATATTGAGCCCATCAGTTAAGATGTGCATGATTTACCACCTTTAGTCCTAATTAAAGTGTATACTAAGTGAAATGAAGCACAAAAATTGAGCTTCACGAAGTTTAATAGTGATGTAAACCTATTTTGTAGGCAAAGAGAAGAGTAATCAAAATACATTGTTCACAATAATGAGACAGAGATATAGCATTCTGATTTTAAATTCAACGGGAACTGGCAAGATATGTCACAAGTGGAAGGAGGAGCAACTAGACCTAAAATTTCAGCATGTAGATTTACATGTATTTAAGCAACACCAGGAAACTAAAGGTCTTAACTGATTATTCTTAAAATCAATCAGGGTTTACGTTGGACAGATAGCAACAACATCTTTAAGATTATTCAGAAAGGGATTTACACATCTATGGCGTGACTCCCATGGCAAATGCAGAAGTGAGGATTGACATCCAAATCATCTCCAAGTAAGTTCAAGTATCTGGGTCAATAATACAAGGAAACTGGGAGATTGATGAGCATGCTTCACATTGTATTGAAGCGGAACAGATGAAATGAAGGCACGCATCTGGTGACTTGTGAGATCAAAATGTGACACCATGCCTTAAAAGTACATTTTATAAAGTGACAGAGCAGCTATTTTATGTTGGCGGGAATGTTGGCTAGCCAAAAACTCGCATGTCTAGAGATGAAAGTAGTGAAAATGAGAATGTTGAGACAGATGTATGACCATATTCGGAGAGATGATTAGGGACGAAGATATTCGAGATAAGGTGGATGTGGCCTCATGGTGGACAAAATGAGGGAGGTGAGGCTAAGATAGTTCAAGCATGTGAAAAGAGGACGCATAGATGCCCCAGTGAGGAGGCGACACGTTAGTTATAGTTGGTATAAAGTGAGGTGTAGGTAGGCAGAAGAAGTACCAGAGAGATGTGATAAGTTTGGAGGTCAAGATTAGGATAGAAGGTTAGTAGTCAGTTGAGGCATTGTCCAGTCCCCTTATCAATATTGTTTTTAGTACTCTCCTACTATCTTATTATTGCAATTTTTTGCCTCCTTGGCTTCAGTTATCATATATTTGTTGTTTCTACTATTTTCTTTTCCATTGTTTTCAGCATGGCTTCTTCACTCTTGTGTCACTTAATTTTTCATATGTTTTACTTGAGTCAAGAGTCTATTGGAAATAGTCTCTCTACCTTCTTAAGATAGGAGTAAAGTGTGTACCCACCAGCCTCCCCTGAATTCAAGTGTGGATTACACTGATATGTTATTATTGTTAGCAAAACTTAAAAGAGATGAAGATGCGCATAGGTTGAAATTATGGAAGACAGGTCGATCAAGAAGGGCAGGCAAAAGAGGAAAAGCAAACATAGCACCAAACTATATTGGCGAATTAAGTGCAGAGCTTAATCAGAGCGTGGACCTCAGCAAAGAAAATCATCAATGAAGAAAATCAGAAAATATAGAAGTAATGCAAGAAAATGTGAATATCGAGACAACCAATAATTATTTGGTCAAAGAATGGAAAAGCTATAATTAAGCTATATATATGCAATTAAATCATGTTGAGCAAGTTGGCAAAAAGTTTTTTTTAAAAAAATTATTTAGATGAAAAAAGGTAATTATAGGTCTTCAGTGGCTAGCAAATTCACACTAAGTTTTGAATTTCTTATTTTTAATCACTAAAGCCAATCATGACAATTTCTTAAATATAATATATCACCTACTCAAATATATATTGTCTAGTGTTCCACTTTCAAAGATTGAGCCCATTGCACATCTGTTCCACTCTCAAAGATTGAGCCCATTAGCCAAGATGTGCATAAGTTTACCACTTGATGCCTACTTAAAATGCCAACCAAGTGAGGGAAAGCAAGA
This sequence comes from Solanum ossicruentum, assembly GCA_025774065.1. Lineage (NCBI taxonomy): Eukaryota > Viridiplantae > Streptophyta > Magnoliopsida > Solanales > Solanaceae > Solanum > Solanum ossicruentum. Next base: position 13,602,112 of record JAOTQR010000079.1, read on the forward strand.
AAAATGAGTTTCCCCGAACTTTATGTCTTAAACAAACTTTTAAACTATAGGAACATCAAAAATCAAAGCTACAATGACTCATAAGGAATTAGTAATTGAAGTAGAAGGCTGGTCTGGAAAACCTAGGTCAAAGATCGTGAACGTAGAAGATATTCTATAACGGCTTTCATTTTTTTTCTTGTTTTTAACCGAGAAATCTCTGGGGTTTATTGCACATGGCTTGACACTAGGCAGACCATGGACCCACCCCTCTACCCTTCTTTATTTAAAATACCAGACTTTTGTCTGTGGCAAGGCTCAAATCCAAGGCATACACCTAACCTACACATCATGCTTTGCACTTTTACCACGACACAAAAGCCCTGGGAGTTTATTATTTGGACAACCTACATAATATTTATGATGACAAGGCATGCTAACACGGCCTAAACAATATTCAATGATTTGATTTGGTATTATAATTCATCTTTTTCTTCCCTCTTTCTCCTACCTTCTCCCATCATTCTTCTTATACCTTTCTATTTCTCTACTCTGATCTTACTAGGTAACACATTATATTCTAAAAAAACATCATGATTGAACTTTTAATGATTAAAAAATAAGAAATTTTAAAATTAAGTCTGAGAAAGCTGGCAACTTAAGGCCTCTTTCTCTTCTCCCTTTTACTACTCTATCCCCCCATTCTTTTGTCTGTCCCTTATTCTTCTCTCTTTCTTCACCTTCTCATCTTCCCTATCCTTCTCCCCAACTTTTTTTCACTTTACTACACCAATTTCGGTATCAAAGCACCATAGCTTTTTTTACCCTTTTCAGCATTATATTCACAATAGAAAATGAGGGGTTGTTCCAGATGGAATCGGAAGATAAATTTAAAATAAGATCTTAGAGAAACAATTAACTATCTCGAGAACTTGCTCAAGCATGAGTCTTTTTTTATATAACCTAGTCAATAGACAGATATTATATAAAAAGCATCCAAAATGTCCCATAGAAACAAGCAGCAATCATAAGTTAATCCACCAGCAAGCCAACAAGGGTAACTTGACTAGGCTCGACTATTAACCTGTTACAGTTCAAGCTGCAAACTGTAATAAGTTGACCACCCCACAAATCATTCAACCAAAAATAAAAAGCATTACTTCATAGAACAATTATGCTGATAAATTACTTTAGCCTAGATGAGAAACAAAATCGCTCATTATCTTGCAATAACCATACATGACAAATAATATGCCTGTCTTCTTGAAATACAGGATCAACCTTTTGATTAAGCATTAAAAAGGTTGCACTTATATATCCTATATATTTCGACAGTAGTTCAACTTTGTATAAGTGAAATACAAACAACCCTCTCCCCCAACTATATCATTTATTTTCCTTCTTACTTTGGACGAAGCATCAGCCTTCAGGCAGATTCCATTTTAATAACCTTTAATCCCATGACCAAATATGGGAATGAAACTATCATCTACAATCCCTCGCAAAGATGATGCACTATCCCCCACCCCAAAAAAAAGAGGTTTGTTTGCAAACAAAGTAAATTCTTCATCAGGAAGATAACAATACTTCATTAGCTCAATTACAAAAAGAAAAACTAAACTAGTACCACGGAGCTAACAAAGTTCAAAAAGTTCTCAGGTGAATCTATGGGTGAAAGACTATGGCAACTATATAGATACAAAAGACACCTAGCCTTAAAGAAGTGATTGGAGTTTATAAACCTTCAAAACATCTGCTGTTCCTGCCTGACCATATACACCAGAAGATACTAGCAGGTATCATCTTCCAGATTGTCCTGATGACCTTACCAACTCTCCAATTGCACTAGCGTTCAAAGGCCTATTTGGTGCTTTATGGTATTACCCAATTAATACCAAAATATCGACAAAAACATTCTTGCTGTATAAACTTACAATACATGAAACAGAGAAGTATAGCATACCTGGTTTTGGGAGACAGCTCGAAATAAAACTTACAATACATGCAGCACAGAAGTATAGCATACCAGGTTTTGGGAGACAGCTCTAGTAAAACTAACTTAGAAGCAAAGAGAATACAAATCCTTTAAAGAGATGCAGGTCTTCCTATTGCGATGGGACTTCATCAAGGATCTATGTTGAGCCCTTTTCTTTTTGCCTTATGATGGATGAACTAACACGATCTATCCAGGAGGCGGTTCCATAGCGTATGCTATTTGCGGATGACATGGTATTGATTGATGAGACCAGGGATAAAGTTAATGATCGGCTGGAAGTTTAGAAACATACTTTGGAATCCAATGGGTTCAAATTGCACAGGACCAAACAGAATACTTTTAGTGCAAATTCAGTATTGCGAGGGATGAAGCGGGAATTGAAGTGACGCTTGCTACTCAATATATTGCCAAGAGACAAAGTTCTAAATATCTTGGGTCCATCATCCAGGGTAATGGTGATATCGATGATGGTGTCATACATCGTATTGGGGCAGCATAGATGAAGTGGAGGCTTGTCTATGGAGTAATGTGTAAGAAGATACCACCTACACTTAAAGGTAAGTTCTGGTGGTTAAACCGTCGTTGCCATATGGGGTGGAGTGTTGGCCAGTCAAAAACTGATAACCAGAAGGTGCAGGTTGCGGAGATGAGGATATTGAGATGGATGTGTTGACATACCAGGAGTGATAAGATTAGGAATGAGACCATTCGAGAGAAGTTAGAAATGGCCTTCGTGGCAGACAAGATAGGGGAAGTGAGAGTGCAATGCTTTGGGCATGTGCAGAGAAGAAGTACCGAGGCTCCTGTTAGGAGGTGCAAGAGGTTGGATATAAAGGTACACGAAGGGATAGAGGTAGACCAAAAAAGTATTGGGGAGGAGGGGTGATTAGACAGGATATGGCGAAACTTCATCTCAGCGAGGACATGACCTAAGGTAGAAAGAAGTGGAGGTCGTGTATTAGGATAGAAAGTTAATAGGCTTGTAGGGGTAGGATGATGTCTAGCCTTGCGATATAGCAGGTTAATAGGATTAGTCGTTTTTTAATATCTTGTGTTGTTATTGTCCGCTTATATATGTTACTTTTATTGTATTTATATGTTATCTTTTTTCATATCTAGTATCTTTTGCTTTTGAGGCTTGATATTTTGAGACGAGGGACTTCCGAAAACAGTCTTTCTATTTCTATGAGGTAGTGGTAAGGTCTGCGTACATTTTACCTTCCGTAGACCCCATTTGTGAGATTCCACTCGGTATGTTGTTGTTGTTGTTTATAAAGAGATGCAGGTCTCCCTTCACCAAATGGAAACACAAATAATTAAAAGATTGCAAGAAAAGAATACAAGGCCAAGATAATGGTTCTCTCTGTGATAAGGCAAACAATTTGCCAATATACAAAAGGGACTTCCCTTTTTGGGTAAAATGTGCCATTTAAAAATGGGATTAACAAAACACAAGGACATAGCATTTGAAATATTCACTTCCAACCTGTGGTCGGAGATCTTCTTTTCAGCTTTTCCAGCGGAGCTAGCAAGAGATTTAGATAAGACTTTCAACTTATCAACCTGCAAACAATAAAATATTGCTTTAATCTTGCGAAAGATGCAACAAACAATTATACAAAAGAAAAGATGAATTTCACTGAAACACTGTGCCTTGTTACTCAATGATATATAAAGGGATGCACCAATCTTCTTTCCACAAGAAAATTTTTATACCAAAACAAATTGCATGAAGCATGATTCTTTCTAGAACTTGAAAGGAATTATTAAGCTATGCTGACCGAAATTATCTGTCAGAATAGGAATATAAAACATGAGGCAGCAAACAACATAAGAAAATAAGTTGACACAATCCACACCACAAAGAGAAAAGTCCCTAAACATAATTTTGTATATATTAAACGAAATAAAAATATACAACATAATAATTTTGTTCGCTTTTATGATATGTCAAATCAATATCAAAATTGTACTAAAAAACAAGTGACAAACACTGAAAAGAACTGCATGAACAGATACAATTTAATGTAAAACAAAAAAAGTTATTCCTCTATGTATAATGGAACTAAACGAAATAGGATCCCACTAGTGCAGACCTTTTTGTACAGTGAAATTTTCTTATAAAATGGAATAAATCTTCCACTTTATAAAGTGAGTTTTTCTTCCATTTTACAAAGTGGGAGAACTTCTTCCTTTACGTACAACATACCCAGTGAAATCCCACAAGTGGGCTCTGGTGTCATGACCAGCCACTTAATCATCTTGAAAGGGGAGAATATAGAGTCTTAGAGGCATTTATGAAAGACTATAGATTGTTGTAGATACTTGAAAGTCCTTAGAAAAATCTAGACTTGTGGAGTCTTTTAGATTAGCAACTAAAGTGTAAATAGTGAGGGACTTGTATAGTAAATATTATTTACACTTTGACCCCAAGTAGGTAGTATAAATAGAGGGGATCATTCACTTGGCCAACCATTTAGAAGTTGTAAGCAATCTTCCATAAGCAATATACAAGTTTTCTTTCTAAAGCTCCTTTGTCTTCTCATATTTAGCATTCGTTTAGCGACCAAGACAAATAGGCCTTACTTGTACTTGCAAGATCGTGAAAGATTCGTGAGTAAGTTGACAAGTGCCACACTGGAGTCTTGGTGAAAATCTAAGTCCGTGACAACGTGGTATTAGAACAGGTTACTACTAAGGGAAGCATGGCAAGTGAGGGAGGCTTTGACACCACCAATGCCACCAACATTAGGGCGGATGTTGGCAAGAAACAAAACAAAGGGAAGAAGAGCTTTAAGAGGGATGAGGAGGTGCCAATCGAACACCAAGCAAGGCTATAACATCTCACTCACTCTCGACCACTGAAGTGAGTGACGATGAACAAGGTGAGGAACCCGGTCGTCACACCCAGTATGGAGTGGATCGCAAAAGTGGATGCTGCCACGCAAGCGATAGAGATCCTAGGCAGACGCTTGAATCAATTCGATGGCAAATTCAAGACATTATAGGAGTTCACCATTGAGGAGAACGACAACATCCAGAAAGAGTTGGACGGGCGCAAGGCTACGAAGTATTTAGTGAAATAAGCTACCACTTTCGTGGAGTGCCGGCTTATGGACACGTTGAGCATGATGGAGGCCATGAGTGCTAGGGTGTGTTTTGTCTACTGGAGATAGGGAGACCAGAATCGAGGCTCCCAAGCCACCTATGTTCAAGGGCGCTCCTGATGAACAGGAGGTGGAGAATTTCCTATGGCACTTGAGAACTACTTCAAGTGCAACAAAGTGAAGAGTGATGAGACGAAGATCAAAACAACCATGTTGTACCTGATGGAGATGGCCATGTCATGGTGGAAACAGCCATGCTATGCACCATCAGTACATGGAAGCAGTTCCGAATGAGTTCAAAAAGGCCTTCTTCCCGAAAAACATCATCTATGAGGCGAAACGAAAGTTCAGGGAGCTAAAGCAGATGGGTAGCATAAGGGTGTATGTGAAGGAATTCACTACCCTCATGCTCCAGATCCCCAACTTCATTGATGATGATATGGTGTTCCATTTCATGGACAATCTACAAAATTAGGCTAGGCTGCAGTTGGCGCGCAGACAAGTGACCACCATCGATGAGGCCATCACCCAAGCGGAAGCCCTGACCTACTTCAAGCATGACAAAAGCAAGGCAAAGGAAGCAAAGAGCAATCATGCCAAAGGTGGGGGAGATCGTGGCAAGAATAAGGAGCAACACCACCAAAGAGCCATGACAGGACAGAAGATAAGAAGTTTGGATGACAAGGCTACGCTGAGAAGAGGAGCAGTCGTCGAAGGGAAGTGGCTACTACATTTGTAGAGGCCCACACTGGGTATGCTAGGTGCTCAGAAATGAAGAACCTTGGTGTCATACTGCGGGAGCACAAGGAAAAGGAAACCCAGGACCAAGGGCAAAGCCCAGGCACTACCCAAGTAGGCATGATAAGGTTATGCGATGTTGTCGCCAAGCAACCAGGGAAGCGGGAGAACTACCCAACAGAGTATGTGGACATTGTTATAAATGGCAAACCATCCCGCACCATGGTGGACACGGGAGCAGTGGCAAACATCATGACTTAGTCAATGGTAGCAAAGTTGGGGCTAAGCTAGAGTCCGAGTGACACCTACCTTAAGACAGTCAATGCCCCAACAACTCCTGTGTGGAGTAGCTCATAGCATAGACATCACATTGGGCAAATGGCAAGGTAAGACTAACTTTTTTTGTTGAGAATGATGGTAAGACTAACTTTACCGTTGCCCTTTTGGACATATTTGATATAATCCTTGGGCAAGAGTTCTTGGAAAGATGCCACACAATGATCAACCCCTACCTCCAACAACTGCTAGTTATGGAGTGAGAATGGTCCTGCACGGTGCCACTAGTCAAGGAACCAAAGTTGGAAGGCCTAGTCCACTTATCAGCCATGCAGATTGTAGGGCCTGAAGAAAGGGGAACCAACATTCTTGGTCACCATCACGAGTTTGGGTGAAGAAGATGGTGCCAAAGAGACCTTGCCACCATGCACAAAGAAGGTAATAGAAGAAAACAAAGAAGTCATGCCTGAAGAGCTACCAAGACACTTGCCTCTAAGGCGGGAGGTAGATCACAAGATAGAGTTGGAGCCGAGAGCGAAGCCACCCGCCTACCCACCATACTGCATGGCACCACCCGAACTAGAGAAGCTAAGGAAGTAGCTGAAGGAGCTCCTCGAAGACGGCCATATTCGTCTATCCAAGGCACTCTATGGAGTGCTGGTGCCATTTCAGAAGAAGATGAAGGATGGATCATGCGCCTATGTATAGACTATCGAGCGCCTAACAAGGTGACGATGAAAAATAAGTACCTCATCTCGCTTATTGCAAACTTATTCAACCGGCTTGAACAGGCAAAGTATTTCACCAAGGTGGATCTCCGAAAGGGCTATTACCAGGTACAAATAGCAGAAGGGGTTGAGCTGAAGACGACATGCATGACGAGATACGAAACAAATGAGTGGTTGGTGATGCCCTTCGGCCTAACCAACGCACCCGCCACCTTCTGCACGTTGATGAACAAGATCTTTCACCCCTACTTGGATAAGTTCGTGGTGGTGTACTTAGATGATATAGTCATCTGCAGCAACATCTTGGAGGAACAAATGGAGCATTTGAAGGTGTTCCAAGTCGTACAGGAGAATGCATTATACATCAAGCGAGAGAAGTGCGAGTTCGCCCAACATGAGGTGCACTTCTTTGGGCATATCATAAGCCAGGACCAGCTGCATATAGATGAGGCCAAGGTGCGAGCCATCAAGGAATAGGAGACATCAACAAAGGTAAAAAAATCTTAGATCCTTCCTTGGGCTTGCTAATTACTACCGACGATTCATAGGTGGTTACTCTGCCAAAGCTGCTCCAATAACTGAGCTTTTAAAGAAGAATATGTCATGGGTTTGGAGCAAGGAATGTCGAAACGCGTTTGAAGGTTTAAAGGTTGTCGTGTTAGAGGAGCCAGTCCTAGCACTACCAGACTTCTCCAAGACATTTGAGGTGCACTCTAACGCCTGAGACTTCCCCATCGGGGGTGTGTTGATGCAGGAGAGACACCCCATTACATTCGAAAGCCGCAAGCTGAATGAGACTGAATAGAGGCTCCCCAACTCGAAGTATGTTAGCTTCAAGCCCGCCACAGCAAGTTGTACAGCCAAGAGGCTGCCTAACTCTTCTTCAAGAACGTGGTAAAGTATTGGGGGTTGCCGAGGCACATCATTAGTGATCAAGACCAGTATTTCACAGGAAACTTCTAGAGAGAATTGTTCGATATCTTTGGCACGGAGTTGCATTTCTCCACCAGTTTCCATCCACAACCTGATGGCCAAACGAAAAGGGTCAATGCCTTATTAGAGTGCTACCTTAGGCACTTCCTAAGCTTTCATCAAAGAGATTGGGCAAAGTTGCTGGATGTAGCCTAATTCTCATACAACTTGCAGTGGAGTGAGGCCACCGGTAAGACGCCATTCGAGTTAGCCACAGGCCAACAACCACAAACTCCACATTTTGCCCGTTGTTTTCGAGGGCAAGAGTTTGGGGGCTTATCACATGGCCAAAGGGTTTGAAGAGCAGCAGCACACTGCCAAGTCATACTTAGACTAGGCGGCGAAAAAGATGAAGAAGTTCGCCGACCGCAAACGTCATCCCACGAACTATAAGGTTGGAGACTAGGTCTTGGTTAAGTTCAACCCAAGATAGCTCTAGGCATTACGAGGCATGCACCAAAAAACTTGGTACAAAAGTACGAGGGCCCGTTCAGGATCGATGCCAAGGTAGGCAATATCTCATACAAGTTGGAGCTACCACCACCTTTAAAGGTTCATCATGTCTTTCATGCCAGCATCCTCAAGCTATACCATGAGGACAAGAGGATGATCATAGCCGAGGACAATCGAGTCGAGCGCCTATCACAATCATTGCCTTGCATGATCGGGACATTAAGCCATCATCGACTACCAAGCCAAGCGTAAACAGGGACAGCCTGCTACTGCCATGTTCCTTATACACCAGAAGGGACAAACAGCGAAAGATGCCACGTTGGAGCGATATGAAGACTTGTGGCAGTTCAAAGACAAAAAGCGAGAGTTCTTGCTACAGCAAGCAATGCTTTGAAGTCGTCACCACATCAAGAGGAGGAGAGTGTCATGACCCGCCACTTGATCATCTTGAATGGGGAAGAATCTAGAGTCTTGGAGGCGTTTATGGAAGATTCTAGATCCTTGCATATAGAACTTGAAAGTCCTTAGAAATATCTAGACTTGTGGAGTCGTCTATATTAGGAACTAAACTGTAAATAGTGACGGACTTGTATAATAAAAATTATTTACACTTTGACCCCAGGTAGGTGGTATAAATAAAAGGGGGTCATTCACAAGTCTTCCATAAGAAATATACAAGTTTTCTTTCTGAAGCTCTCTTGTCTTCTCATATCTAGCGTTCCCTTAGCGATCAAGACAAATAGGCTTACTTGTACTTGCGAGATCGTGAAAGATTAGTGAGTAAGTTGACAAGTGTTGCACGAGAGTCTTAGTGAAAGTCTTAAGTCTGTGACACTAGGGAGGGTAAAATGTATGCAAACCTTACCACTACCTCATAGAGATAGAGAAGCTATTTCTAGAAGAATTTCTCCCGTTTTATAAACTGACATAATTTCTCTCTCTCCATATCAAAATTTAAACGTTAACTGAGTTAATGTCTTCAATTTGAAAAATTAGATAAAAGGAAATAAAAAATTCCGCTAAACCTATTTTAGTTACATTTTTAGAAACATGGCTTACTTGTGTCAATCTAGCCTCTTTGTGTAAAGAAGATCGAATATGTGGAAGAATGAAAAAGTTCCTCATTAGTGGTTAATGAAATGGGTGGTCTCCTTATAAGGTTTGGACAAACAATGGTTGGTCTCCTTATAAGGTCTAAGACCTAATTTTACATGGTATCAAAGTTGGACTCATCTCATGCAAGGTTGGGCCCTTAAATTAAATATGCCCACGCACTAGATGTCCAGTCCCAAACGTGGGGTGGGTATTAAAGAATGGAAAATCTCATATTGATGATTAATAAGATGGGCGGACTCCTTAGAAGACCTAGACAATTTTCCTCTCTTTGAACAAGCTTTTGGAGTTTGAGTTAGGGCAAAGAACTAATGTTACAGAATAGAAGCAGCTAGTTGATAAAATATAGTGTATAAATAGAAAGCAAAGCCTCAGAGAAAACAAAGAACAAGTAGGACCAAGAAAGGCTTAAGATTTCTATGAAATAAAAGATTTTCATGAGAAAACAAATTTAACCGAAGGCATACAACACCAATGGTATAGAACTTGTTAATGTAGGTCGGGAGTAATGATTTCAATAGAATCTAGACTGTACAAATTTGGACATCACATATTATAGTGTTTGATTACACGCCAGATGTAGCAACAATGAACAAACAAATCAAATGAAAAAATGAGCATAATGAGATTTCCCACAAGATGGGGAACCATAGGTCCTATTTTTCAGTTAAAGCAACAGCTTAGAGTGGTGTACCTTCTGAACATGGACTTCACGAGAGTCCCCACATTTAAGATCTTTTTTCTTCAGTAAAAGCCCTTCTAATTTGGAGCAAACCCGAATATGTGCAAGTGCTTCTTTCAGAGCCTATCAATTAAAAAACTGTCGCGTTAAAATCATGTCTTCTATTTCTAATGACAAAACATAAAGGAAGTTTTATCCTAATTAATGAATTACTAAGTTTACAAAACAAAAAGGAAGTTTCAGCCTAATTAATGAATTACTAAGTTTTCTAATTTCAGTTCTTATCATGTCCACAGTATAAACCCCAAAACTCCATTAAATTAAGGTCCCGAAGGAATTCTATTTGTGGTGATCATGACAGTTGAGACACAGGGGAAAGCTCTCTCTTGAAGTAACCTCATATAAAATTCTGAGACCTTATAAAGGTCTACAACTAAAAGAAACCATGAATACTTTTTTACTAAGTAAAACTAGAACCATGGAAATTTCATTTAAGTGCATATAACTTCTCCTTGAAAATCATAAAAGTGAGCAAAAAAGAGTAAATCTGGAACCTGAAACAGAGTAAAATATGCAAACCAGAAATAAGGTCAAATAGAGTTATTCAATACATGTATGTTATATCTCATGCATGTAAGGCATCTACCTTACCATATTAGTAAAAGTTACAGACCATATTTGGAAATCTGAAGTGGGAAGTACATTCGTGAATAGGGTCAAATAGAGTTATTCAATACACGTATGTTATATCTCACGCATGCAAGGCATCTACCTTACCACATTAGTAAAAGTCACAGACCATATTTAGAAATCTGAAGTAGGAAGTACATTCGTGAATAGGGTGTTAACAGACTGCAATAGCCAGAATAGCAATGGAGGGGGAGACACCTGGATATCACACACTTCCCACTCATTAAAAAAAACATGTCATTTTGATATATAGCCCAATTACATTCTTCAAATACAGATTAAGACTCTTAACCTATCTAAATTCATGAATTACACCCTCCAAGTAACATTCACAAGTTTCATAATCTAAACTCCTTAACAATTCAATGTAAAATAATTATACAACAATAGTTTCTATATTAAGTATACTACAAAAATGGAGAGCAATACCTGAATATCATATACTTCCCTCTCCTTCAGAATCGCGCGATTTTCATATTTAGGCCAATTATATTCTTCAAATACGGATAAACATTTTTAAAAAGCATATACATGAAATACATTCACAAGTTTCAGTAATGTAAACTGATTTAACCATTCAATCAAATAATTATACAATGATAGCTTCTCTGTAAAGTATGCTATTATAATAACTTGCAATTCAAATTTTCTTAATGACATGCTCAAGTTGATTATGCCACATAAAATGAAGTTGGAGAAAATAGAAACAACAGAACAGCAATTACAAAAAATGGATAAATAAGCAATAAGGTTCACCTCTATTGAAGCAACAGTCTCTTGAGACATCACTTCACGACCATGACCTTGTGGGTCCTTTGCTGCTTTTAGTTCATCAATTTTTTTCTTCAATGAGGAGACTTCAGCATCAATTCTGCAAGGCAGAAAGATGAATGATGCAATAATGTCACGTATAACCTCTTCATGACTTCTGTTTTTGATAACTGAGAAATCCGTCTATGGCCTGCCCTTTGGACCATCCACAGCGTTCTAAACTTAGTGGAATATAATCTCTTCCTGACATGTTTAAAAAAATTTCAGAATGTATTCAGTTCAATGCTTTTTTTTTCTATAACCGAGAAATCTATCTGCGCCCACCCTTTGATCCAACCCCAGCCTTCTAAACTTAGTGGATAATGGGCCCACGCCTCTACCCTTCTCCACTTAAATACCAGGATTCACTTTGCATGGTGTTGGGCTTGAAACTATGACCTCAGCCACAAATCCTCCACCTTTGCCACTCGAGATAGGCCCCAGGGACTACTCAGTTCAATGCTTATAAAAAGCTTGGAGAAAAACTTGGTTCTTTAACTGAATTCAGTTGTGGAATTCAAGTATGATATTTATCGGACATAAGTAGGCCACGAACAAATGAAAAATCAGAAATTATATGAAACGGTTCCTTGCTCATGATTCAACAACTTGACAATAACCATCATTCACAAATTTAAGACTTCCTTCCCCTTTTGGATGATTGACAATGTGAACACACTGATATTGCCATTCATTTTGGTATAAGCAATTGGTATTGACAGTTACCCCAAACATATGCAAAATGGTATACCTTTAATTATTCTGTGTTCCATTTTCCACCGTCAGAAAGCCTACAATTGTGTCTTCATTTGTATTAATGTAAAAAGGAAGGGAACAACAAGGGGAAAAAAAACAATAACTTAGAATGTTGTTTTTAATACATTATCATTTTCTCTACCATAAAGAACAGATGAGCATAAATCTTACCCTCTCACCTAAGTAAGACCCTCTTTACTAGCCAAATAAAGAAACCAAATTGAAATCGAAGCTCATAATACATGGCAGCTTCGTCTCAAAAATATTTGGCTCCTGACAGTTTAGCATCCAATACACAACCATGTCAAAAACGTAAGTGTCCTAACAAGAAATTACCTCCTAAGATCCGCATTAATTTTCAAACCAGTGATAGCACTTTCTACAAACTGGAGCAGCTCCTCTCGCTTCACCTGCCAAAAGAAAATTATGTTTTCAAAGGTAGTCAGCCATGACACGAAGGATTAGTCTTGTAGATAACATTTCATTATAGAGATGTAAATATTGTTGGAGACAATTCCAAAAAAGTTACATAGGTCAGAAAAGCAGATTAGGTAAAAGCAGACACTAGAAACAAGTGCAAAATTTGCTTTTGAGAAATGGAATGAGAGGAGCAAATAGAACTGCATTAGTTCCTTGAGACCGGAAAAGACAGCACATAAAAATATTTGCACATTTGCAGAAGCAGATTGTACAACAAAATATGACAAAGTCTGAAGATTCTCCTAGTGTTCGCACCCCTATCAACTCTGATGCACAGACAGAAGTGACAGAAAGTGTGCTAGAAATGTGCAAATGAACCAGGAAGAGCCTAAGAATCTCACTGGCCTAGATGGAATACAGAAAAAAACATCCAGAATGATCAAAGATGTGGAGAATGTAGGCGTCCTAAGTATGAACTTCAGACACCAAGACAATGGGGAAACACAACATATCAGATAAAGCAGTCCATACAATTACTGGCAAGAACTTCCGCAAATAGCCCTTATAAGTATTGTGGGGGGTAGCTATAATAAATAAAATAACACACAGAGGTTTCAAGGAAATAGAATTTTTCTTTCCCAGAGGTGAGCATTTGGTGTATCAGATATAAAGCTGGTAGATATGTTATTTTTCGATAAAAGTATTAAGGTTCTTTTAATGTTTGGGGCAAAACCAAATGCAGATGGAACTCAGATATAAAAACATCCAGAATGATCAAAGATGTGGAGAATGTAGGTGTACTGAGTTATGAACTTCAGACACCAAGGCCATGGAGAAACTACAAATTATCAGACAAAGTGGTACATAAAGTCTCTGGCAAGAACTTCCCTAAATAGCAACAACAACAACAACAACATACCTTGTAGAATCCCACAAGTGGGTTTGGGGAGGGTAGAATGTACGCAGACCTTACCAATACCTCATAGCCCTTATGAATATTGTGGGGCATCTATAATAAATAAAATAATAAACAGATGTTTAGAGGAGACAATTTTCCCTTTCCACATGTCGAGTATTTGGTGAACAGACATAAAGCTTGTAGAGATATAATTTTTTAATAAAGTAATAAGATTTTGCTTGATGTTGGGGCAAAACAACTGCCCATACACGAGGTATATCAAAGGTAGAAAAACTAGAGAAACAAATGTTTTTACAAAAGCCACCTGATCTTCTATACCAACAAGGATCTCCTGGGTTGCACCAAAAGCAATAAGGAAAAAGAGTCACTCCCCATCTGTCTAAATTCATCATCACCCTTCTAAAGCTCACTTATTTCTTTGACTCCACACAACCCACAGAAATGCTAATGGAGCTACATTTCAAACGTTATGCCCTTCCTCCATCTGACACAATTTCAGTTGGACAACACTTCTTGGCATCGCCCATTGCACTTCAAAATATCCAATTTCCACCATAATCTCGAGATAACCTGGCAATGAAGAAGATGACCACCATTTCACCCAGGCCCTTGCATATAAAACGTGAACTCACATAAGTGAACATTCTCTTCCTTAGCTACCCTCTAGTTGCTAGCCAAGTGAGAAAACAACCTTTCTCAAAATTGTATGAATCCAAATCGACCCATAAAGAAAGTCAATCTACTCCCCAATACCTGGTCAACTTCTTCTCATAAAGTGACTTGACAGGAAAAACTCCATTGTTCCCCAAACCCATCTCCGCACAACATGTCCCTCCGGTGGTCATCCCTGTTTGTGTAACAAATCTAACAAACTTAGGAACTCTGACTCTCCCAGTCTTGAAAGTTCCACCTAAACTTGGGGGTTGTAACATTCTCCTGCTGCACCGTATGAAACTTCCTGCCCCATCAGCCAAATCTAGAAGAACATTCATTTGCAACCTTTCCAAAATTCCCGCAACATATCGTTGGAGAATGAAACAAAAAATGAAAGCATGTAGGGATTAGTGCTATAAAAGCCGCTCAATTCAACACGTAAAGCATGAAGTGAGTCAAGGCGAGGGTCAAGTGCTTCAAGGCACTAAAGCAAGGCGATATAAAATAAGAGCTTGCTTCAGCAGAGTAGTGAGGCAAGCATGAGTGAAAACAGCAAAATATTAGGCCTACTTTTAAAAAATTGCAACACACTTACGTATTTTTCAGTTCTTCAGGTTGCTGCTCTTCCTCAATTCTACAGTTTCAAGTTAAGTTCTTTTCTTCTTCTTTTTCTATTCTATTTTTCTCTTCTCCTGTTTACTGGATTTTTTTTCTCTCTATTTTCTATTCCTTCTTTCTTCTATTCTTTGAATTTTTTCTCCTGTTCTTTTCTCTTCTGTTTTCTATTCCTTTTCTCCTCTTTTTTCCATATTTTTTCTCTTCTTTCTTCCTCTGTCTATCTTCACTTCTCCTCTTTCTTTGAAATTTCTATTCTCCTCCTCTGTTAGTTTACTTCAGCTTTTTCTAGCTTCTCCGGTTTGTTGTGGCTTACAAATATTCAGATTAATTTTGTATGTGATAGTAGTGAAAATCTATAGCTTTTTTTCCAGTTATAATAACAAACAACAAACCCACTGAAATCCCACAACATAGGGGTCTGGGAAGGGTATAATGCACGCAGAGTCACCACTACCTCGTGAAGATAGAGAGATTGTTTCCTAAAGACTCTTTTATTCTAGTTCTCGCATCTATTATTTATTTTTTAATTTAAAAAAATGAAGATTTGCTCAATATTTTATCTATATCAAGTCCTTAGTTATCTATCTAGACAAATTTAATATTTATAAGTATTTTATTAAATTACACTTTAGTTGAAAAAAGTGTGTGCGTCGCTTCGGTGAAGATTGCCCTTGCCGTTTTTCCCTCTTCTTGCTTATGCTTTGAAAAGATAACTGTTAGAATAGGAATAGGAATATATAATCCTACTTAAAATAGGAATAGGAATAATATGTAAAGGATTGTATTGTAGTGTCTATAAATAAGGTCTCTATGTAATAATGTTAATACACAATTCAATAATATTTTTCTCCAATATTTTTCACATGATATCAGAACATCGGTGAGGAAAAAGAACAAGTCACTATGCATCAATTTCAAGTTGTTGTTTGGGGCTGATTTGCGTCACTTTCGTTTTGTGGTGTTGTGCAAAAACCAACACCATCACTAGGCTCGGAAAGCTCGAGCGACCAAACCCCAACCAGAACCACCGGAAAACAGCCCCTCACGTGCCGCTCGTAGGTGGCAGCTTTCTGGCGAGATCTAGGACACGCGACGGCCCGTGTAGCTTCTCCGGACATTTTCTTTTCGAGTTTTTTTCCTCTCGGATCAACCAGCAATTCCAACCAAACCTCAGTCACTTTCTTCCAGATCCGATCACCGGAATTAGGGTTCCGGTAATTCAAAAAATTTCTGATGACTTTTTCAGAAATTCCAGGCAATTTTCGACAAGTTTCCAGTGAATTTGGGATCTTCAAACAGGTGAATTTCTTACTATTTTCAACTTAAATTTTTTTAAAAATGCCTTTTGAATGCGATGTTTTTGGCTCCAAAATACAAAGATCGGAAGTTTAAGCCCTATGATCACTTTAGAACCATTAATGGGAAGTTCAAACTATTTAGCCTGGGCTTCCTCTGTTGAGTTGTGGTGCAAGGGTCAAGGTATTCAAGATCCCTTAACAAACAATGCTTGTGTGGTAGATGAAAAGGCAAAGTTTAGTGAGAAAGGTGCAAAGGCCAAAGCACAATGGGAGAAAGTGGATGCTCAATTGTGTAGTCTTCCATGGTGCACTATTGATTCCAAGTTGAGGCCCTCGCTTCGCTTATTTCAGACATGTTACTCAATTTGGGAAAAAGCACATGCTCTGTATACTAATGACATATCATGATTCTATGATGTGATATCTCAAATGACCAACTTAAAGAAACAAGAATCCGATATGTCTACCTACTTGGGAAAGGTACAGGCAGCCATAGAGGAATTTGAAACGTTGATGCCAGTCACTACAAACATGGAAAAGCAACAAGAGCACAGGCAAACATTGTTTCTAGTTCTTACACTTGCAGGACTCTCTACTGACCATGATTCGGTGCGTGACTAGATTTTAGCGAGTCCAACGATTCCTACAATTGATGAGTTATTTTCTCGTCTACTTCGTCTTGTTCTACCTCCCTGTCACAAAGCATCACCCACCTTTGACTCCTCTATTCTCAAAGAAAAACGAACATATTAGCCTACAGACAATCGACGAGGAGGACGCTTAGGGAAACCTCGATCCAAGTACAGTTATTGTCATAAACTTGGACAAACTCATTTCTATGTCATATTTTGCATGGTCCACTTCCCAGTTATAGTCCTACTGCTATATGGGGTGGAGTGCTGGCCAATCAAAAACTCACATGTTTAGAAGATGCAGGTCACGGAGATGAGGACGTTGAGATGAATGTGTGGACATACCAAGGGGGTAAGATTAGGATTGAGATCATTCGGGGGAAGTTAGAGGTGGCCTCTGTGACAGACAAAAAGTGAGAAGCGAGACTACAATGGTTTGGGCATATGACGAGAGAGGTGTTGATGCTCCTGTTAGAAGGAGTGAGTGGTTGGATTTAGGGGTTACGCAGAGGGGTAAAGATAGAAAAAAAAATATTAGGGGGAGGTGATTAGAAAGGATATGGCACAACTTCATATCATCGAGGACATAACCTTAAATAGAAAGGAGTGGAGGTCGCATATTAGAGTAAAAGGTTAGACGGCTAGTGGGAGTAGGATGATGTAAAGCCTTGGGATATAATAGGTTGGTAGAAGTAGTCGTGGCTTTATATATCATGTTATTTTATGTCACTCATGTTTGTTTTTTTAATTATTTTTATAAACAGTCATTTGCTTCCACTTTAGTTGTTTGGTTTCATATATAGTATTTTCTGCTTTTGGGGATGATATTTTTGAGTTGAGGGTCTTTCAGAAACAAGCTCTCTATCTCTAGGAGATAGTGGTTAGGTCTACGTACATTTTACCCTCCCTAGACCCCACTTGTGGGATTCTACTGGGTATGTTATTGTCATTGTTGTTGTTCTTATTTATTTCTTAAAAAAAACATAATCCTACGTGATACCAATTAGGTATCAATATACAGCCAGAGTATCATAGAGGATTGAGCGCATTCTATATGATATTAGTATGGTATGTATATACTATCGGAGTATCACAAAAGATTAATTCATAGTATTTATGCTGACATCGTACTGACGTCAGCACGACCTCAAGACGAAATAAAAAGGGGAAAGTGGGGGGTAAGAAGGTAAATAGTTTGGGCCATGGGTCCATTAAGGGTAAATAGTTTGGAGTAGATCCATTAAGGGTAAATAATTTCACATAGGTCTATTTTGTGTAGTTTTCCCTTTCAAAACACTTGACCATGAGTTAGGGGCAAAGGAGATGAGATATTGAGATTGTGATTTTTTTGAAAGAAAATAAGACACCTTTAAAACCCTTGATCACGAGCTAGGTGGCAAAGAGGATGAGATATTGTGATTATGATGACGTATATTGTCTGCAAGATCCCCATTGGTCTTGTCTTGTAGCTCAGCTCGACAAGTGTATACAACAGGCTGTGCGACAGTCTTAATCCCACCATACCACCCATGCATTGTACCATATGATCTCATTACATTGCATGGTTATTATTTTAAGTGTTTGAATTATCTAATGTTGGTATTACATAAGCTTTTGTGTTTACTTTATTCATGTCGTTCTATATAAATTGACAGTGCGAATGTCGGACTGGGATTTTCTGCATGCAAATGCAAGTGTTCCTGGTTTCTTGCATATTTTAATTAATTCCTAATATCCAGTTGGTCAAAGCTACTGGGTGTATGCAAAGTATACCACCCCTACTCCTGCGTCCCTTTTTGGATGCGAATTCTAGTCAGGTTAATCCATGTGGAAATTAATTATTCTAGCAAAGATCCTATACTAGATTTGCTGGTGAGATCCAGTGTTCCAGATCACTACCAGCTCTATCTTTATTTTCCAACTACATTGGGCTAGGTTGGATTTAGGGGTTATGCGGAGGGGTAGAGATACACCGAAAAAGTATTGGGGAAGGTGATTAGACAGGATATGACGAAACTTCATCTCGTCGAGGACATGACCTTAGATATAAAGGAGTGGAGGTCGCGTAATAGGGTAGAAGGTTAATGCACTTGAAAGGGTAGGATGATGTCTAGCCTTGTGATATAGTAGGTCAGTAGGATTAGTTGTGTCTTTATATCTTGTGTTGTTATCGTCCGGCTTATATTTGTTACTTTTATTGTATTTATATGTTATCATTGCCTTTCCACTTTAGTCGGTATTCTTTTTTCATATCTAGTATCTTCTGCTTTTAAAGCTTGATATTTTTTAAACGAGGGCCTTTTGGAAATGTCTCTATCTCTATGAGGTAGTGGTAAGATTTGCGTACATTTTACCTTCCCCAGACCACACTTGTGGGATTCCACTGGGTATATTGTTGTTATGTTGGGCTAGGTTGGGCCTCTACAAAATGGCCTACCCACATGTTTCAAGCCCAATATAGTCTTTACTTTTATTCAAAGATTGAGTTGTATGTACTGTTGCAGCATTTATATTAGATGTTCTTTATACTTATGACACCATGTTGGGATATGCTATTGTTGTGTTCCTTTTTCTTTCATGAGTCTCGTACGTATTTTACTTTTCGACTAACAAATCAGGTTGGTTTTGGAATATGTGCCTCGAATTCTAGGTTGTGACATCTGTGCCCTCTGAAGAACTTGATTCCAACATATTTGGTCATTGTCCGATACTTATAGAGGGCAAGATAGATAGTGGGTAGATCTCACAATTTATATTACAACACCTATACCAATGACACATTATCTTTTACCTTGTCAATTAGGATGATCTCGCATGTTCTGAGGTTTACCTCGAGTCATGACACCATCCAAAACTACAGTAACACCTATCATAAGTATTCAGTGGAGACATGCTAGAATCGCAGAAAACTGTCATAATCAAATGTGAGATCCTCATGTACAAAGCACTCAAGCTTGTGTGACCTTTCTTAACTATTTTTACCCTCCACCTCTTTTTCCCTTGAGTCATCACACTTCACCTCGTCTTGGTCATCAAGGACATCAAGCCTAAACATGTAAGGCCTTCCCTAAAGGTCCGCACCTCTACGTCATGGTCCGAATTGTGAGATTTTGCAATTTTGTAACTTTATAAACCACACAAGCCCTGGCATGAAGTTCTCTAATGCGTTTTACACATGTCGTGCCTCATGATGGGACGTAGAAAAAGTTCAGGGGCGTAAAATTTGGTCAAAACCTCTAAGTTCGAGTAGTCAAAATCCTTTTTGTTAGTGAATCAATTCACTATACTGCTCCAAGTTGGTTCACTAATCCGGAGGCAAATGCGTCCTTTCACCTTCCTAATAATTTTGTTGTTTCCATGTAATACTGCCTCCATCCTTTAACCATACCATATCCACAGAATCCCCTACCCTTCCTAACTCTTTTCTTTCCCTCCTTCTTACCTACTTCCACAAATTCCCATCCTCTAGAGTCGTAAACACTGGTCAATGGTGTTGATTTTAATGATGTATGTTTATTATGCAGGATGATCCCAAGTTGGCAGTCCAAAAGGAAAATTTTGTGTGATTACCAAGCAAACAGCACAAAAGGAAAAAAGGAAGCAAGTACAAAATGAAGCAAGACTCATGGTCAAATAGCAATTAAAAGACTGTACTGATAATGCAATAAATTAAATAAACAAGTACCAAAGGAAGATGTGTCAACCAAGGAAGATACCGAAATTAATTGATACTAACATCAATTAAGGAGGATACAGACGAAAACAATCAAGAACTCAACAATAAAGGAAGAAGTCGAGAAGCAGCCTTCATTGGTGGTCCTTCAATTTTGCGGGGAAAGAATCAAATCCAAACCTGATCGACACCCAAAAGTTTAAAAGTCAATCAAGCCTATACCTTATTCTTGGAAATAGGATCCCCCCTTTTCGAAAGATCTCTCCCTTTCCTTTTCCAAAGATCAAATCTCTTGGGCTGCCATCTCTTCTGAAGATCTCCGAATCAGTTAAACATCTGCATCTATAAAGGGCTCTTGAAGAACAAAAGTATACAATACGTCTGAACCATCTCACAAACTCTGCTCTACTTAAAGCAAAAATTGTACTGATGAGTGATCTACTGTGCTAAGTTGCTCGCACTCGGGTGCAGCTATCCAAGACAAATGCAAATCTGAGAGTCGGATTCGGCAAAATCAAAAGTTAAGATTCCGGGGTACGAATCCGAGTATGGATACTCACCATTATAAAAATATAGTTATAAAGATACACTAAATTATCAAAGAATTGACATACTACTAATTAATTTAAACATTATTACTCATTTTTCCATGAATCTCGGATGGAGCCAAAGATTGACTATTTTTTGGCTTTTGAGTATGATGGAATAAAGCAAAATGGCTCTTTAAACTATCTGCGCTTTTTTTCATTTGTGAAGTAGCAGTTAGT
>JAOTQR010000079.1:13658131-13669184 GCA_025774065.1 Solanum ossicruentum
TTGGGGTCGTTACTGGGGAATTGGGGCCCCCCCCCCCCCCCCCCCCAGAATGGGTGAAGTATAACACTAATGGAGCATGCAAAAGGTAATCCTGGCAAGTGCTACTACGGATTTTGTGTTAGGGATGCCTTGGAAGAAATAGTGTGTGCAGAATCAAATTACATTGGTATAAGGACAAACATGATTGTTGAAGCTAGAGCTATCAAAGAGGCTCTAACTTATGCTACTGCCAGGAATTTTTATCACATAGTCCTAGAAATTGATTCTCTTAGCCTAAGGAATATTCTAATCAAAACATGAAAAATTCCTTGAAAAATAATAGAATTAGTTGAGGACATTTTTGAAATGATGCAGCTATGCATTGTAGAAATCATGTACACATTCAAGGAAGCGAATCGGTTGGCTGATTATGTAGCAGGTATAACAATATATTCATAATCAAAGTAGATTGATATTAATTTCTAACAACTATCAAGCATGGCTAGGAAAATACCTAATACGGATAAATATATGCTTCCTTACATACAAATCAAATCTAGGAGTAATAACAAAACCTAATTTTCCAAAGCTAAATACATATGGGCCAGATTCAGAAACAACATTATTTACAAAATAGGTCAGGAATTTTCAAATCACAAAAGAAAACTACTCCTATATCGTTCCACTCTCAAAAAGTTCATAACTAGTTGAAGGAAAAGAGTCATGATCGGATAGAGTGCATGCATCCACAATCAAACCACAACAACAACCTATTGAGCAACTCTTTTTCTCCTTGGAGCTTTCTGAAAGGTATACAAGATAAAGGTCAGCTCAAGAAAGAAACTAGATCCATGGAGTCGATAGAAAAGAAAGGGTACTCACGCGACAAAATGGTAAATAGAGTGGTCTAGTCCTTGCTCTTCTTTTCCACAGACAGAGTACTGAATCTTACACCTGACAAAGGTTTGTGTAATAAAGGAAGAAAAATAAAAACCAAGAAGGAGAAGGTCTACCACTTACCTTTGATTAATGGAAAACATTATCAGACTATCGTGGACGTAGTTGGACACCCAGAAATGAAGGAAAACACATTATCAGACTATAATGGAAAACACTTGGAAGATGGGATCTAAGGATGGAGGGAAAGTCTAGGATTAGGAAAGTAACCCTACGATTTTTCTTTTGTCCACTTTATTTTCCACTTTGTCTTTTGAATTTTCTTATAAATCGGTTCCATCGACTTAAGGAAGAGTCAAGATGTATTGGGCTTTGGCCCGCCCTGGATGATAGTCCTTTTGGCTAAATAAATAAAAAGGACCCTGACCCAAATTTAACTTTAAAAAAAAAGTGTTTCTATCCTCACTCATGCATCTCCTTGCTAAAAAGACTTAAAAGACTTATTTATAATAAGTAAAATATAAATTCAAAATGGAATAGGAAAACTAGATTCAACAGTTTCTATGGACGACAAAATCCCATTTCGAGGCCGTTTGTAAGGGCTTTATCAGAAATCTCATTTTTCTCAGTTATAATTTCTCATTAACTCCAAAAATCCATATAATCCACAACGAATTCACTTGATAATCATCCCAACAGTTCCAATAAGTCACAAAACAATATGAGGTTATCATACATAAGCTTAATTTTAACCAAATTATCGCAGAAATATAGAAATAACCAGGAAGGCCATTACAATAAGTAATCTAAAATAATTAAAAATGATAGTTAATATTATATGCGCATAACATTAATACATACTAGTTAAAATAAATATATAGATAGATTGGCAAAGGAGGGACTTTAATTCAAGTTTAAAATGGTAGTAATTCATATTGATTTCAAATTTTAATCAAGAAACTAATTAAGATAGATACAAATTTTTAAAAATAAAGTAAAAAAAAGTGTTTCAAATAATTACTTTGGAAATATAATTTCCTATAAAAATTGGAAATACTTTTTTGACCTATTTCTTTGGACCTATTTTCGGGATACTTTTAATTGTTTTTTGTCTATTATGTTAATTTTTCTTTTTGACTATTTATTTGGATCATATCTATTTTAATTTTAAAAAAGACCTTCTGTGTAGAAATTTAATCAAAATCTTGTTCAATTAATTTTTTATTTTGTCTATTATAATATATTTATTATTATCTACCTAAACTATATTAAAAGTTTCAATTTACGATAATATATATGATCTTTATAAATAAATAATTTATCAAAATTACTTTTATAGTGAATTATTTATTTTTTCAAAAATTCATAACTAAATTTAATTTTTTGTGTAATGTTTGTTATAAGACGAGATGCATCCTTTGATCATGCACAAAATGCGTATAACAAAACTAGTTGTTATATGGCATGAAAAAGATGATCTTATGTAAAATAAAATCTTTTAATAAAAAATAAAAAAATTAAATAACATTTTTTATGCTTCATACTTTTAATATTCTCTTATATAACAAGCTACTAATTTGAGCGGCTTAGGGTCGTCGTGTCTGCTTCAACTGCTTCAAGCAGACAGCTGCCTATTGGTTTTATGGTTCAAGCCTGACATCTTAAATTCAAAGTTCCAAGATTGAATCTCAACAATGCTAATATTTTTACGTCAATTATTATTTAATGATTTCTTCATCAACTTCAACAATGAAATTACAATAACGTGTCTATGTAATTTTATGGTGACTATTAAAATGTCTAGTTAAATTTACTATGTCATTTCTATTAATTTTTATTTAAATTATTGTTTACTGCAAGTAGGCAGCTGAGCATTTCAGCTGCATGTTGCAGCTGCTTGAAGAAGCAGGTGACTACAATGTGCCTGCTTAGTGTTATGGTGACTATTAAAATCTATTAATTACTATGTAATATTTTTTCATATACTTCAATTATAAAATTACAATAACGTGCCTACTTAATTTTGTAATGATTAATTTTTATTTAAATTATTGTTTACTGCAAGTAGGCAGCTGAGCATTTCAGCTGCATGTTGCAACTGCTTGAAGAAGCAGGTGATTACAATGCGCCTGCTTAGTGTTATGATGACTATTAAAATCTGTTAATTACTATGTAATATTTTTTCATATACTTCAATTATAAAATTACAATAACGTGTCTACTTAATTTTGTAATGATTATTAAAGCATTTATCTATTTTACTATATCAAATTTATTATGTATATTATTTAAAAAATACTTAAAAATATTAAAAATTTAAATTAACTTTTCAAATATTATCTATATCACAAAAATAAAAAAAATATTTATTGAGCTCAAGCACACACATCTAAAAAAAAAAAAACTAGTAGTAAACATAGATAAATTGTTTTGGAGTACTACAGTGTACAGGGAGTTGTATTAACAACAGATTTCACCGTTGGTCCCGAAGCTTTGAAATACAGGCCATGAAGCTCGGTCTTACTACTGCATACTCCCGTTCTTCTCCGACCACCGTGACACTTATCTCAGGCAATCCCCATGCTAGAACGACGACGTCTGGCCTGAAATATTCCCCTTCCTTCAGAGTCATCTCCGGCTACAAAATCTCTAGCTTTTCCTTGTCAATTTGTTCGTCCAAATCATCATCTGCAATTGATTCTTCCGGTGACGGAACGGAAACCTACAATCAAACTGTAGATGGAGAAATTTCTTCGACTCAGGTTACGGAATCGCTCAATGTTGAAGTCGGAATCCCTAAAATTCTACCGAGTTCCCCTCCCAAATTAAGCTTAAGTGACAAAGCTTTCTTTCTCTTGGCCTTTATTGCTTGCACGGTACTCTTAATTAAATTCTCTATGTTCTTTTCTTTCGTTAATACTTGTTATTTAAACATTGAGTGCATTTTTTTGGTTGAGAAATTGTCAGTTTTTTTCCTGGAAATTAAATAGTGTTCGAGATTGTATTTTTAAAGGGTAAATAAATTTTAAGAGATTTTCTTTGTTATTTTTAGTTGCAATTAGTTGCAACCGTGTGGTGATAATGATTGGTAAATGCAGATGTCGGTGGCTTTTACAAGTCTTGCAGTTGCAGCTGTACCAACACTGTTTGTGAGTTCTCTTGATCTCTTGGGTAGCAATTTCTTAGAACTTTGGTTTAAGCTTTCTTAATTTTCTTCCCTTTTATTGAGATCATATTGCAAGGGTGTTTGCAACTGTTTTTGTGTATGGTGTGTTTATGTTTAAACTTATGCTGAAACTTACATTAGCGGGTCTCTGTGCTAATAAATAGAAGCTGAGTGTGTGCTTTGCTGTAGAAAACAAGGATTTTGTGCTACTGGGAATATGATTGAGGGATTCTGTTTGAGTGTATGGTGGGAATGTCTTTCCATGATATATTGTATAAATGTTATAACTGAATGCAATATAAAACTGTTATGTGCAACTATCCCTATGTTTACTTCAGAAGGTCTTTTTGGTGTCTTTTTGGTACTTAGTCAATAAACACAAAATCGACAGTGTCATGAAGCTTGCACAAGTCTGTTTAGTTGTTAGTTTAATGCTGAGAGTTTTGGCACCAGCGAATGAAGAGATACAAAGCCCTGAGGTTGATCGTTACTTCCTCTAGTCCATATTAAGTTAGTTGTTGGGGTATAACACACCTTATAAGGAAAATATTTAAGGACACAAATCACAGGCTAGTTTCCACCATTACTCTTTTGATTATTCCCAAACTATTCAACTAGAAAATATAAAGTAGTTAAGAACCTCATCAAAAGTGGGAAAAAATAAAATAAAATAAAAATATGAAAATAAGTCCCAACAAATCTCTATTAACTTATTTTTAATTTAACAAGTCACCTAATATGAACTAGAGGGAGCATATTTGAAAATGGAAAAGGGGCAAATTGCCCCTAATGCATTGAAAATGGTTTATATTTGCCTCCTTTGACCCTAAGTTGCTCGGACTCTCCAAAAATGTTGCCGCACCCGTGTCGGATCCTTTACTTACACACTATTTTTAAGTATCCGACAAGCCCCCGTCGATATTTTTGAAGAGTCTGACCAACATAGCTTTGACCTAATGGACCATAATTTCACTTAACATTAATTTTCAGATTTGAAATAATCCTCGTCCTACCTGTTGGATCCCATTACCCTTAATGTTAAATTTGGAACTAAAAATGCCACTTCTTTTAATGAATTTAGGAGATGTCATATTTGGGGCTTTATTAAGTATGTACCGCCTATTTAATTAAGTCCTGCATATGTCATCTCATAATTCTATTAAAATGAGTGACACTATTAACCATAAAGGGTAATTGGGTCCAATAGTGGAAGGAGGAGCCTTTTTAACTCAAAATTACCATTAAGGGCAATTATGGTCCAATAAGGAGAAGGGCAATTTTTTTTTTTTTTTTGGGAACAAAGGGGAAGGAGGGAAAATATTTGAACCATTTTCAATATGTTAGGGCATTTTTGATGCTTTTACATGTCATAACACACTAGAGCCTTCCCGATTATTGTACATCTTAAACCAAAAGCTTTGTTCTTCTTTCACTTGCATTCGTTTAGGTTGGGAATAGTCTTTTAAGATTTGGCAAAGTTTGAGGGATAACAATGTGCAATAGAGGCTCCAAAAGTGTCATCAAAAGATCCCATAGTTATTTAATTTGTTGGAATATACTATATATTGTTTTACTTAAAGAATCATACCGTATGTGTACACATATATTGTGGTCTGCATCGGTTAATTTATAAGTAGTCCTACTTGAGCAAGCTCTAAGCTTTACAATGAAGGGTTTGTTTTATATATCGAATTGGCAGCTAATACAGATCAAACTAGATCTCACTGTGTTGTACCGAAAGGTGTGGCATACTGATCAATGACATGGGAGAGAATCATTGGGTCTTAGGTTCACAATTCTTCATGTCTACATAAATTTGAGTAGACAGAGTTATCCTACACCGGTGGTGGTGGGAGGTAGAAGGTACCCGATGAATTAATCAAGATGTGCACAAGCTTCTCAAGTCAATATCATCATTTAAAAGGTTTTATTTAGCAAAAGTTGGAAGTTCTCAATTAGACTGCATCATTTTCCTTGTAGAGTTAATGCCCAAGTTTGACAAGCTAAGTTTTGGCCTAATTTGACTCCTCATCAACAACCCTAGCGCATGTTTGCCAATCAACTGTATTGTAAGTCGCATTCACTCTTGTCAACTACCCTGAAAATGAAAAATTCTCGTTCTGATCATTAAAATTATCAGGTAAGCAAGATCTTTGATTGATGTGCCTAAGTAAGGCTGATCAAGTTTAACTGCTTAGAGCTTTCTCTATACCATAATTAAACTACCTCACTCTTAGCTTGAGTTCTTGCTTAATAATGCGTCCCTTGTTTGCTTCTGGATTGCATTAATCAACAATCCTTAATGTGGAAGCGGACCATGTCATTCTTCTCCCTTCAATGCTAATAGATAATGTGATATGAGCACTAGCGTTGAAATGCTCTTTTATCTTGTATGTGGATTACTTGATCAATTACCTGATAGCACTAATCTCTTAGCCATCTCTTTAGCACTCTGGCATTACTTATTTTTAACGCAGGAAATGGAACTCATAGTAGAGCTCTTAGGACCCTTCTTAAAGTTAAAGGTAGTTCATTGGTTAAAGCAACAAGAGTAGAAGCCGAGGGTAAAACCCGTGTTCTTATGCGGGATAGGAATAATAAGTAACCTTAGGGATTATCTTAACCTTCCCCACTTTGGATCTTGAAGTTTCCCTTCATCCCCTCCTTGTAACTTCACGTTGTTTCCTCTATAAATGATTTTTTAGTCATCTTCCTTTTTTATTATATTATTTTTTAGTAAAATGGTTTAATATATCCCAAAACTTTACAATTTAGACCTGATATAATGCCCACTATAGGTGACTTACATATACCCCTAGCGTTACATCAATGACTTAGATATACCCTTTATGTCTAATAAAAGTCCAAAAAGAATTAATTTGAATTTTTTCCTTAGCGTTACATCAATGGCTTAGATATACCCTTTATGTCTAATAAAAGTACAAAAAGAATTAATTTGAATTTTTTCTTGATTTTTTATCTTTAGAAAGTCAATCCTCCTAACAAAGTTTAGGGGTATATGTGATCCTTCATACATCTGCCTTTTTTTTTTGCTTTATTTAATTCAGCAAATCTCACTTGTGGGATTTCACTAGGTATGTTAAGGGCAAGCCCGGTGCACTCAAGCTCCCGCTATGCGCAGGGTCCTAGGAAGGGCCCGGTTATAAGGGTCTATTATGCGCAGTCTTACCTTGCAGCTCTGTCAGAGGCTATTTTCAAGGCTTGAGCCTGTGATCTCCTGGTCACATACAACAACTTTACTAGTTAGTTACCTAGGTATATAGTGAAGTTTCCTTCATGAAAGATTTTCTCTGAGCAATTAAAAGAATATGTAATTCTCGATGATGAAATTTATATTTTCACTCATCCTTTGGTAAAATATATAATAGATATCCCAATTCTTTTTGACAGTTACAAAAAATAAATTACAATATATCTGGAAAAACAGTTTTAAATATTTCCTTTTTTTCATTTTCCGTTCTTACTTCTTTCTTCGTATTTCTCTTTTTCATCCTAAAAATGAAATAAGAACGAAAAACTCAAATAATGGTAAACAAATAGATTTATAAAAGAGATACTTAAAACTCAAATCAACTTGAAACTCAAATTAGTTGTTGAATCAAAGAAGTCAAAAGAAGTTGATGTGTGAGAAGGATCAAATATATATCTAGATACAATATTTTTAAAAAACCAAAAATAAAAAAAATTGTAAAGTCAACTTTTTTCACTTTTGTTTGACAAAAGAGTATATGTGGGCCATTTGTGTGATAGTAAGGCTATATGTGAGCCACATCTATACTGAGGGGTATATTAACTTTAAATCGTAAAGTTGATGGGTATACCACACTCTTCTTCCTTATTTTAACATTGCTTTATGGGTCATAGCAACCTTCGCATTCTATTTATTGCTTCAAAGTTTAGGCTGCCTTTTTTTATGTATAAGAGCCTGCTGATTTTACCTTGCTACTGAAAGATTGTAATGTAATACTTCCTTCATCCTATTTTATGTGATGTAGCTTGACTTGGTACAAAGTTTAAGAAAGAAATAAAAACTTTTGAATCTTATTGTCTAAAATCAGCGATAGATGTTTCTATGGCTACAAATGATTATATTCAGGGTAAAATAAGCAATTTAAAATTAAATTGTTAGTAAATATAGAAATGTGTCATTCTTTTTGAGACTGACTAAAAAGAAAATTGAGTCATATAAATTGGGACAACGTGAGTTATAGATTATTGTTTGGTGCTTGCACTTTATTTTTTCTTCTTTTATTTAAGATAGAAATGTAAGGTATTTAAGAGGTACAACAATGTTTCTGAATTTTATGAAATAAGCATCATGTCTTGCAACTTTGTTCTGTCTGTGCTCCTTGTGTTTGTGATATTTAACTTATAGGTTTATACCGGATGTTCCACTGTCTGATGCTATCTGTC
The DNA here is from genome assembly GCA_025774065.1 of Solanum ossicruentum. Classification (NCBI taxonomy): domain Eukaryota; kingdom Viridiplantae; phylum Streptophyta; class Magnoliopsida; order Solanales; family Solanaceae; genus Solanum; species Solanum ossicruentum. Next base: position 13,666,608 of record JAOTQR010000079.1, read on the forward strand.
TGCTAGTCGAACCCTAAACCTCTGTTCTTACACAGGCAAAAGGGAAAGAAATCTGTTTTCATGGTGCTTGTGGTGCATTTGTGCTTGATACAAAATTAATTGTCTTAAGGGTCTGCTCTTCTTATTCAAAGGATAAGTGGAGCACTCACAGAACTTGGTATCATTTCTTACACATGCCTTTTCAGTAATGGATACTTGAGTCATAACACAAACGATTAAAATAACAACCTATAAAAGGAATTGTGCAAAAAAATGCTGATTACTGTGCGAATGTGGAGCCAATAGTTTCGAAACACCTTAGTTCAACTAATTTGATCTTTTTATGTAGGCGATGCGTAGAGCAGCAATTTCTCTGTCAAAGTTGGCAGATACTGCTCGAGAGGAGCTTCCTAGTACAATGGCTGCTATCAGGCTGTCTGGGATGGAAATCAGTGACCTTACGCTGGAATTGAGTGATTTAAGGTAACAAATTTCCTCACTTAAAAGGGGACTGACCAGTTTCCTTAGGGATAAACTCACTGAAGTTCTTTGAAGATATGAAGTATCTGGAAGCAAGATAGTATTGGTATTTCTAAAGGAATAATCATTCCTAAATATCCCAAGGACTAAGTTAAACTTAATTATATACTTATTATGGTTTATGATTTAAAAGCTTATTCTTCATGTATTTTGGAGAGAGCCTTAATGTCGTGATGACTCAAGACATTTAATTCATTGATCAGATCTCTTAGAGACTCTCAATGTGATGGTTATTAGTATGAGAAATCAAAAGAAATATTTGGTTGGTTTGTTGTTTATAATGGTTTTGCAATATAATCTGGTGTACTATATTTTGAAGACTTTCAAGAAAAATAACATGATACTTTGCAATATGTATTGGAGTTATCTGGATTATTAAGTCATATAGTCGTGTGATAATGGTTGGAATATATATTTCTGTGTGTATTGGAAGTATACCTATGGAACAGGTAGAAAGGTATTAATTTTTCATCAGAACTAGGGAAATAAACAAATTTGCTTCTACAAGAACTTAAAAGTAGCTGCCATATGTTGCTGGTGGTAGGTATCCCGAGGAATTAGCTGCGGTTTGCAAAAGTTGGCTTGGACACCATTGTTATCAAAAAAATTAAATAATCAAAAGTAGCACTGCAAAACAAAAAAAAAAAAAGAACTCCTAAGTAAGTTTCACCTATGAACAATTCTACCTTGGGCCAGTTGAACTTTCTTTTGAATTTGCTTCCCCATAGGCCCATACTTGACAAGAGGCTAATGAACAATTACTTCCTCTGGGTTTCTAGTTACCACATTCTATATATTTAGCATTATGATGAATATCTAACCCTGTTCGTCCTTCCACTATTTGTGTGTCACTGCTGATCCCACTCTCCATAGATTTCACTTCTGGCAATGAACTTTTATCTCATACCTCTGTCACATAAAAACTATTAATCCTCTATTTCCGCGTATGTTCTGTTTTCAGAATCATGTATGATGGAAACATATTCGCTACGGAATGCAAATTAATGTAGTTGTTCACAACATAATAAATGTTTATGACCTTAGATAGGGGGTTATGGAAGACACAAATTAGTGTAGATAGTTAATTAGGTACTTGAGAGTTGTCTTGCTTATTGATAGTGGTCATAGTATTACTTGAAACTTATTCCAATTTTGTGATTATTTGTTGTTTCTTGCACTTTGATTATCTTATTATTTTGTTTTAGTGATTATTCCTTTTTAGTATGCTGTCATGTTGTCTTTAACATTTTATCTTCTTCTTTCTCGCTGTTTTCTTTTTTTTGAACTGCTTTATATTGCTTTTACTTGAGTCAAGAGACTCTCAGAACAACCTCTCTACCTCACAAGGCAAGGGGCAAGGTCAGTGTACACACTACCCTTTACAGACTCCACTTGTGGGATTTCATTGGGTATGTTGTTAGTTTGCGACATTATGAAGATCCAAATCCATCTGACGGAAGAATTGTTCAACTATAGCAATAGCATTATCTTGATATTTCCTTGGGACAGTTTGGAGCGTAAGGTATGAAATCCCTAAAGAATTTAACTTGAAGTACACTGGATGAAATTGTTTCATCTCTTTATTAAGCAGTAAAATTAAGAAGAGTGAGTAGCCGATTATATTTTATTTCCCTGGAAGCTTTTTGCTTTGGTTGCTCTTGTGTGCTTTACATACTTGGTCTTCAAAATCAAAAAATATTAAGTGTCATATGGACTCAGAGTCTGATAAATCCAACATCGTAGGTACAGGTAGAGCAGATTGGATCAAGTTTAATTCCTGCTTACTCTCCACCTAACTGGGTTGAGTGGCTAACTAAGAGTTTCTTGCAGCTCTCTGATATCATCATTGAATGGTTTTGAGTTATTACCTTTAGATTTGACCACCTTTCCTTCTGCTCTGTGGTGGGAACAATTGGACGTGATTTCTTGCTTTGGTATGGTTCTAGGTGCAAACTAAGTATGGTATTTCTATTGATTTAACGTTAGAATCCTTAATTATAGGGATTCCTTAATTATAGGGATTCCTTAATTATAGGGTTTCCTTAATTATAGGGATTT
>JAOTQR010000079.1:13669284-13681494 GCA_025774065.1 Solanum ossicruentum
TTAGCCCGAGGACGTAGGCACCACTTGCCGAACCTCGTAAATCATTTGTGTTCCTTTTTCTTTATTTTTCTCTACATTTAATGTGCGAAGGTTGGAGATTACAAAGTTTTTGAATTGCTGGGGGTTGAAAAGAGGCAGTTTTTCAAGAGGGTTACGGAATGTGAATCTGGAGAAGAAATTAATAGGATAATAGAATATTTGTGGTAGGTTCATGGACATTAGGTTTCAAACATGCTATTTGTCGAGAGAAATCCCTATAATTTTCCAGTTCATAAGAATAGGAAAAAAGAACTTCAATGCTAAGAAATGTTAGAAATCAACCAAGGTCTCTTAAAAAAAAAAATGAGAAGACACCTTGTCAAATTCAAAAAGAGTCCAACAACACAGTGAAAGAATCTAAAATGGGAGGTAGCAGGTGCCCGGTGGAATTACGGCTTGAGGGTATTGAAGGTTCATATTTTAAATATCAAAATAGCTAACTAGTCAAATTCAAGAAGCCTGGCCTGATAGTCAAGAGAGGGGGGGGGGTGAATTGAAAATTTAATCAATAGTTGACTAACTTTGAGGAGTAGTCGACTGAGACAGTAACATAAAAGTAATGCAGAAAGTAAATTGACACAATGATGTATACTGGTTCGGATTACCAATGTGGTGCCTAGTCCAAGTCCCCTTGAGTCAGTAGGGTTCCTTTATGGTTCAAATGAAGGATGTTTACAAACTATGTTTCTCTCACTCCGATGCGTAGATCAGATTTCTTTTCAACTCCTCTCAAGAACGCCTAGCCTAGGAAACCTCACTCTTTTCTCTCTTTCTTTTACAATTGTTCACACAAGAGTACAATGCTTTGTAGAGTAGAATAGTAGAGTTTTCTGTCTAGATCATTTTCTCAAAAGTACAGGAACTACTATGTCTAGAGGAGGCTTCCAACATAAACTAGTTGTTGGTGATTTACATGACCCAAGGGAGTTCTTCCAATCAAGTCTGTTAGGGGGAATCCTTGATTGGAGATCCATTCGGATTGGATGTTCTTTCCTTCTTCAGCTCTTTAATCTTCTCTTGATTGTTTTTCCTTCCTTTTGTGATATTCCAGTGCTGTCTTCTTATCCCGATTGGATCTCTTTCCTTTCCCCAGTGTTGCAGTATATTTGCTTTCCTTTTGGTTGCATGATTGATTTTATTCCCGTTAAGGCTGGAATCTTTATCTTCTCAATCTTCTTAAATTAGATTTGTCATCTAATTGATCTTTTCCATGGCATCTGATTGATCTTCTAGATTGTTCTGTTGTTGATTGATTTTCTTGATCTGAGTTGCTTTATTTATTTCCTTGATTTTGCCTTTTGTGCTTGACTGATTGATCCTTGATTGATTTTAGAGATTTGCTCAATCTTCTATTTTTATTCCATTTTGGATGCTTTCCTTTCTTGTTTGTCATCAGATCATCAATCAACATCTCATTAGATCTTCAATCAACATCTAATCTGGATCTTGATATATTTGTTTTCCTTTTATGCATGCCATCAGACTCTTTTAGTATCATGCCAGATGTAGCAACAAATTTCCATTGTTTTCTTTCTGATGTGTTCCTGCAGTTTGTCATTAATCAAAACATTTTAGCACTAACAATCTCCTCCTTTTTGATGATGACATTTGGGGCTGCTATATTAACACTTCCGTGTTAATTAGTTGGCTCCCCCTGTCTTCGAGCTTCCTGGGATTTTGACGAGGCTCCCCCTGTCTGTGTGAGCCCTAGTCGACTTGGTTGACTTCTGATGTCCTTGTACCTATTTTCTTAGACAGAGTATATGCAATGCAAGCAACATAGGCAAGAGGAAAATATAGCAACAGAGCATATTCTCCCCCTTGGCGGAATCAAAAAGGAGTTCTGCAAAAATTTTGGAAAAGTAAAAATAACACTAAAGGAAAAAATATTTGTAAAAGGTTTTAAAGAGGAAAGGGAATAATATTTAATTTTTCTTGCAGATATGAAAATCTTTCTTCATGTAATGGTTTTGTAAAAATATTCGTGAGTTGGATTTTTGTGTTGACAAAATCTAGCATAAGATCACCTTTCTCAACATGATCATGAATAAAATGATGTTTAATATCAATGTGCTTAGTCCTAGAGTGATGCACAATATATTTTGACAAATTAATTGCACTTGTGTTATCACAAGAAATAGGAACCTGTTTCATTACCAACTCGAAATCTTCAAGTTGATGCATGATCCAAAGTAAGTGCTACAGCTTCCTACGTCCATGTATTCTGATTCAGTAGGTTGATAGAGCAACCGAGGTCTGTTTTTTGCTTTGCCAGGATATGAGTGATTTGCCTAGTAATTGACATGATCCATTGGTGCTTTTTCTATCAACTTTGTCACCTGCAAAATCTGCATTTGAGTAACCCGTTATAGAAAGGTAGCAGAATTTGGATACCATAGTCCAAGGTCGGTGGTTTCGATGAGATAGCGAATTATTCTCTTTATGGCAGTCTGGTGAGACTCCTTGGGAGTCGATTGGAATCTGGCACATTTGCAAACACTGAACATGATGTCGGGTCGACTGCGATGAGGTAGAGTAGGGACCTAATCATGCCTCGATACATTTTTTCGTCGACACTTTTTCTATCTTGATCTAATTCTAGGCAGGTGGAAGGGCTCATAGGAGTTCCATAGGCCTTTCCATTGTTCATTCTGAAATGTTTGATCAGCTCTTTTACATATTTGCTTTGACAAATAAAAATGCGCTGTTCGGTTTGTCTGATTTGAAGTCCTAAGAAAAAAGAGTGAGCTCTCCCATGAGGCTCATTTCGAATTATCCTTTTATAAGAGTAGCAAAGTTCTCGCACAAAGAAGTGTTAGGATTGCCAAAAATAATATCATCAACGTAGACTTCAACAATAAGCAACGTAGAGTTGAATTTTTGAACAAAGAGTGTGGTGTCAATGTTCCCCCTTTTAAAATCATTTTCAAGAAGAAAGTTGCTGAGGGGCTCATACCAAGCTTTAGGGGCTTGTTTGAGTCCATAAAGAGCTTTGGATAGCTGAAAAACATGGTTAGGAAGAGTTGGATCTTCAAAATCGGGGGGTTGTTTGACATAAACCTTTTCCTTAATAAACCCGTTTAGAAAAGCACTTTTGAGATCCATTTGAGAAAGTTTAAAACGGTAATAAGAAGCATATGCAAGAAGGATGCGAATGGATTCTAACCTTGCTATCGGAGCAAAAGTTTCGTCGTAGTCTATATCGTAGTTTATACCTTCTTGTTGAGAGTAGCCTTGGGCAGCCAGCTTGGCCTTGTTTCTAATCACGTTTCCATTTTCGTCCATTTTGTTCCGGAAGACCCATTTTGTGCCAATGACAGAACAATATTCTGATTTTTCAACGAGAGTCCATACCTGATTTTTGTCAAATTGCTCGAGCTCTTCTTTCATAGTTGTTATCCAACACTCGTCTTTAAGAGCCTCATCGACTTTCTTTTGTTCTAATTAAGAGACAAGGGTGATAGATGCTTGTTTTCTCAAGGATGCCCTGGTTTGCATCCTATCTGAAGTGCTTCCTATGATGAAGTCATTTGGATAACTTGTGGTATGTCTCCATTCTATTGGCACTACAATATTTTCAAGAAGGGCAGTCGACTTCTCAGAATTAGGAGTCGACTCCTTTGTTTGAACAGTGTTAGTAGAGGAAGTGTGTACTGTAGTTTGAATAGGAGTCATCCTCAGGGAGCTGCAGACTTGGGATAGAGTCATCAAAAACAACATGTACCGATTCTTCAACACTAAACGTACATTTATTAAAGACTCTAAAAGCTCGACTAGAAGGAGAATACCCCAAAAAAATACCTTTGTCGCTTCGTAGATCAAACTTACCAAGATTGTTCTTACCATTGTTGTGGATATAGTATTTGCATCCGAAAGGGTGAAAATAGTTGATGTTGGGCTTTTTTCCTTTCCAGAGTTCATAAGGCGCTTTCCTAAGAATGGGTCTGATCATGCACTTGTTCAACACGTGACAGGCTGTACTAATTGCCTCAGCCGAAAAATGGCCAGGTAGCCCTTGATCCAATAGCATGGTGCGAGCAGTATCTTGTAGTGACCGATTCTTTCGTTCAACTACACCATTCTGCTGTGGAGATCTAAGTGATGAGAAGTTCTGAGAGATGCCATTATTGTTGCAGAAGTCTTCGAAGAGCTTATTTTCAAACTCTCCTCCATGATCACTGTGAATGCTTCAAAGAGAAGCAGGATACTTCATTACAAGCATTCACAGTGTCTTAAACAGTTTTTCAATTGCATGCATACTGGCATGGCCAAGTTTCCTATGCCAAACCTATGGATTATTTGTAATAGTCGTTAGATGTGTGAGAGTAGGAAGAACAACATTGTTCAGCACATATATGTTTTCCACACGATCTTCAACAATGGTAATGTTCTTTGACAGACTCGAGATGGTGCATTTCACGGCATTGAAATTTACGTCAAATCCAACATCACAGAGTTGACTGATGCTCAGAAGATGATGCTTTAGTCTATCTACTAGGTAAACTTCAATGAGATCACATGATGGGCTAATTGTAATTGTACCCACTCCAGTAACTTCGCCTTTTGCATTGTCACCGAACCTGGCATATCCTCCGTCGAATTTCTTAACACTTTTGAAATTGTCTTTCTTTCCTGTCATGTGTCTTAAGCACCCGCTATCTATGACCCACATTCCCTTCTTGTAAGATTTGTTTTGGGGTGCCTGCATCAATAGGAAATCAATTTGTTTTAGGTCTCCAATCTTCATTAGATCCTTGATTGTTAGTGGTGGAGACTTTTGGTCTCCAAATCCATATGCCAGTTTTGAGAGTGTTACACCTGAAGGATTTGTGGCCAATTTCAACACAAGTAAAACAGGTGGGTTTGTAAGAATTGTTACTTTCAAAATCATTGGTTTTAGGTTTGATTTTTTGAAAAGCTGTTGAGGAACGAAATGAACGTTGACTTGATGGCTTTCGAAAATTGTTTAAACGCATCTTAATCTCATTAAGCTCCTCTTGGAGTAAGTCGACTTCAACTTGACTTACTTTAAGAAGAATTTCCTAATTTTTCTTTTCATTGAAAATTTTATTATATTCGTCAATGACCTTTTGAAGTTTGTCAGTAAGCATATCAATAGTGTTTTGAAGGTCAGAACAGTTAGGACATTTAGGGGTTTTTATCTCACTGGTTTCACGAAGTGCCATGAAGCAGATGTTAGCAATCTCAGCTGGATCTTCCTCAGATCCTTCTTCATCACTCCATGCGCCTAGTGACTTTGAGTTGCTGCCTCTGCGAGAATTTTTTCTTCTCAGCTCGGGGCAGTTCGATGAATGTGTCCAGGTCTTCCACAGTGGTAGCATCGATTGTCATTTCGCTTATTTTGCCTTGATTCTTGCTGCGGTCTTTATCCCTGTTGTCTGAGCATCTGTCTGACTCCTCGCATGATTAGCGTCATTCCCTCATTGTTGGTTTCATCTAGCTCCTCTTTGGTAACAGTTTCTGCTTGGAAAGCGACTTATTTTTTCTTATCATCTTTTTGATATCGCTGGATGTGAGTATGTTCGTAAGCCATGAGGTTTCCACGTAGTTCATCGTATGTCATATTTTGCAAATCACTGTCTTCTTGAATAGCGGCTTTCGTTTCCCATGCTTTGGGAAGGCTTCGGATCAGTTTCCTGACTTGCAGTGAATTTGTGTACAACATACCCAGAGATTTTAGTTCGCTTACTATTTTGCCAAATCTGGCGAACATGGTTTCGACATTTTCATCATCAGCCATCTTGAACAGTTCATACTCATTGACCAAAGCATTTATACGAGCCTCCTTGACTTTGCTTGATCCTTCGTAAGTTACCTCCAGTTTGTACCACATCTCCTTTGTCGTTTCACAGGTTGATATCTTGTCATACTCGGATCCACTCACGGCACAGTAAAGAAGACTGATGGCTTTGGCATTTGTCTGTAGGATCTCCTGTTGATCCTTGGTGATTTCGAATGATCAGGCTTATGAGCAGAAGTGCCAGGGATAGCTTTGGGACCTTTCTTGATAACCAGCCAAGCCTGATAGTCGGAGGATTGGACAAATATTCTGAACCTGTTCTTCCTGTGAGAGTAGTGCTGGCCGTTGAAGTAGGGAGGACGATTTGAGGAGTGATCATCTTGAAGGATAGGGCCAGGAATTTGATAGTTGGCCATTATAATCTTTTCTCACAAGTTGTTAGACTTATAAAGTGAGACCTTGCTCTGATACCAATTGATAGTCAAGAGGGGTGGGGGGTGGGGTGGGGTGAATTGAACATTTATTCAATAGTTGACTAACTTTGAGAAGTAGTCGACTGAGACATCAACAGAAAAGTAATGTAGAAAGTAAATTGACATAGCGATGCATACTAGTTCGGATCACTAATGTGGTGCCTAGTCCAGTCCCCTTGGGTCAGTAGGGTTCCTTTATGGTTCGAATGAAGGATGTTTACAAACTATGTTTCTCACTCTGATGTGCAGATCATATTTCTTTTCAACTCCTCTCAAGAAAGCCTAGCATAGAAAACCTCACTTTTCTCTCTCTTTCTTTTACAATTGTTCACACAAGAGTACAATGCTTTGTAGAGTAGAATAGTAGAGTTTTTTGTCTAGATTATTTTCTCAAAAGTACAGGAACTACTATGTCTAGAGGAGGCTAATATAGGAGGCTTCCAATGAAAACTAGTCGTTGGTGATTTATATGACCCAAGGGAGTTCTTCCAATCAAGGATGTTAGGGGGAATCCTTGATTGGGGATACATCCATTCGGATTGGATGTTCTTTCCTTCTTCAGCTCTTTAATCTTCTCTTGATTGTTTTTCCTTCCTTTTGTGATATTCCAGTGCTATCTTCTTATCCCGATTGGATCTCTTTCCTTCCCCCAGTGTTGCAGTATATTTGCTTTCCTTTTGGTTGCATGATTGATTTTATTCCCATTAAGGCTGGAATCTTTATCTTCTCAATCTTCTTAAATTAGATTTGTCATCTGATTGATCTTCTCCAAGGCATCTGATTGATCTTCTAGATTTTCCATTGTTGATTGATTTTCTTGATCTGAGTTGCTTTATTTATTTCCTTGATTTTGCCTTTTGTGCTTGACTGATTGATCCTTGATTGATTTTGGAGATTTGCTCAATCTTCTACTTTTATTCCATTTTGGATGCTTTCCTTTCCTGTTTGTCATCAGATCATCAATCAACATCTCATCAGTTCTTCAATCAATCAGCATCTCATTTGGATCTTGATATATTTGTTTTCCTTTTATGCTTTCCATTAGACTCTTTTAGTATCATGCTAGATGTAGCGACAGATTTTCATTGTTTCTTTTTTGATGTGTTCCTACAGTTTGTCATTAATCAAAACATTTTAGCACTAACATGGCCAACATTATATTTCAGAAGCTTTAGGCCAGTTTTATTGGGGAAACCAAAACGTAATAAAATTTGACACTTTTTTGAGGTAATAGGGTGTAATTGATGTAAAGCTTTCTTCTAATAAGGTGACCAAGGTCTGGTGCAAATGTATGAAATCCATGTCCATTCAAAAATATCCCTATACTATATCCCAAACTTAAACTACATCCTTCAATTATTCTTCTTTACAGAAAACATCACCCAAGAGTGATCTGCTCTTCTCCTTTACCAGCTGAATGAAGCTGGAGCTTAATTTCACATCATTTTCACCTTCTGCAAAGTCAAAACGTAGTTAGATAAACAAATTTTCGGGGCAATCTGATAGTTGAGGTGATCAAATTCCTGCTGCTTTTGATATTTTGGCATTCGAGTTCCGTTCCCCATTAGTAGAAGTAAAAGTCTCCATAGACACCACGTCTTGCAGATTCAATGAGACGAAAGCATTTCAACTGGTAATTCTTTGATTTCAAGTCAAATGAAAAATAAATGAAAACGAAATTGCTAAAAGATCTGCATAATGCTGAGCATTGTTACAACAACAAGAACATATTCAGTGAAATCCCACGAAGTAGGGCTTGAGGAGGGTACAGTATATGCAGACATTGTCACTATCTCATGGAGATAGAGAGTTCGTTTCCAAAGACCCTCAGCTCAAATGCTGAGCATTGTTGCCAAAGGAAATTCACAACAATATTTTAGATGTACTTCAGAATGAAGAGAATTTATTACTCAGGGGTGATTTAGATTTTAGTGAGTTTTGTTGAGAGTTTTTAACAAAAAGATGAAAGTCGTTAAGTTTTAAAGACACAGGGATGTTTTCTGTTAAGAAGCATAATTTAAGGATGTAGTTTTTGGGTTATAGTTTAAGGATTTTTTTGGACAAAAATTCTTGTTAAGTTCCATAATTTTTCTTTAAGCTGCACTCTTCGCCCATCGATTTTCAGTTAACATGTTTAAACTACAACTCAATATATGTTCCCGAGAGTAATGTTGTTATTGTATGTGATACTCAGTCTAGAGATAGCTGATGGTGTCAACAAATCTGCTCGAGCTGTGCAAGCAGCAGAAGCTGGAATCAGACAAATTGGGTCTCGTGCTCACCAGCAAACAATGTGTATGCTCTCTCATATATTCCTTTCATAAAGGCAGATCATGTGCTTTCTTCCTAATTTAAGACTACTTACTTTCTGTTTGATTGTGTCATTAGCAATGATTCAGGAGAGAGCAGATCTTCCAGTCATATCATTGCAGCCAGTTGTAACTGGAGCAGCAAAGAAGACTTCTCGTGCTGTTAGCCAAGCCACAAGAAGATTCATGAATATGATCTCTGGAGGTGAACTTGGCTCAGAAATGGAAGACAACATTAAAGTTGATCAAGAACCTTAGGGCATATCTCCACTATTTTACTCGATCATTGACAGAGTAAAAACATGTTTATATGTTCCAAACATAATCTTGAACATGATTCAGCGCATGTAAAAGCAATGATTCTGAACCTTTTTCAGTAAATATTAGCCTTTCAAGAATGAGATGAACAGCTTCGTCTTTTACGCTTGCTGGGTGGGAAGGAGTGTTTCTTCTGCTCGATTTTGTGCTTGAGATTGTCCAGAACTGCACAGAAACCATGGTTATCCTGTTATTCATTAGTGAGCTACTTAATTCTTTGCACTTGGTGAACCACAGATAGTTCCTGTGGATATGCTAGATATGAAATAACCATAGTAGTACGAGAATGATTTTCAACGTTAGATGTGGAATTGTATTACCACTTCTACAAATTTATTACTAGATAAGGTAATGCCCTGCATGGGCCCAACATTTGTGTGTGTCTATATATATATATATATATAGTATAAATTTTACAAATTTCATACTTTATAACGTTTAATTCTTTTTTTATACCAACTATTTCCTAAATAATTAAAACATCTCATATTTATTAAGTGTTTTGATATCTCAAAATTCGTTTGATGCATGTCAAAAAAAAAAATAATCAGTTACGCTAAAAATGGGTTGAACTGAAAAATTAAATCTAATCATCAAAAATGGGTTGAACTGAAAAATTAAATCTAATCATCCATTAAAGTAAATCACTTTGACGCCTCAAAACTTCCTGGAAAACAGCAAATTTGCATTGTATATCTTTGATGGTGAATTGGATATATGCTACCTTTTGTATGTAATTATGAACAAGAATGTTCATTTCGTTCTTTTTATACTTGTAGAACTCAACCAAATTGGAGATTTCACCATCACAAACCTGCATCTCAGAAGAAGGTAACTTTTCTCATGGCATTCATACAATGGTCCCAATGCTGAAACAACATCATGTGGACGGAGGGAAGACGATAATTGATTGGTCAAATAGTCATCCACGAGCTTTTTGACCATGTTTAAGAAGCGCTTGTACTTATCAAATTGATATCTGACGTAAGTTTTATGTCTTTTTTTTGGCTAACTTGGTTTGGGTAGTTGATACTTGATTAAGGATTTGTGTTTTTTAGAGTGATACTCATCATTTGGAATATGAGCTTTAGGTACTTGATACTTTGAGAAGGAACACTCATGCTTATCAAATCACTGATAATTGATTGCTAACATAAGTTTTATTTTTTTTTGTCTAGTAAATATTTGATAATTAAAATTATATACTTGATTTGGGTAGTTGATACTTGATTAAGGATTTTCGTATTTTTTTTGGAATGATACTCATCGTTGGAATCGGAGCTGTAGGTACTTGATACTTTAAGAAGAAGCGCTTGTTCTTATAAAACTACTAATAATTGATACATGACATAAGTTTTATGTTTTTTGTCTAGTAAATACTTGATAGTTAAAATTAGGTGCTTGACATGGGTAGTTGATACTTGATTAAAAATTTCTCTATTTTTTAGAATGATACTCATCATTGAAATCGGAATAGAGACTGATACGAAGAAGTAGATGAAAAATGGAAGACACTAGGTTTTTGTGGAGGAATTGGAGACTTTCCAATTTCTTCCCCTTTTTGTTTACTTTGAAAAAAATGATAAAAAATTTAAAATTAAAATTAATCATGAAAAATTGATTAGACACCTAAAAAAGGAAGATTTTGTAGATATTGATTAAAATACTAAAAAGTTGAAGATAATTTAGGATAAAGTAAGAAGGAGAGAGAAATAATAGTTTAGGTATCTACAAGTAAGAGAAAGAGAGTAGAAATAAGGAATTTTTATAACTTTTTAGGATGATAGAGATTACTAGAAAATATGGTAAAATATGTTGTATAGTTGTTTAATTTTTTCATATATATACTAGATAATTTAAGGCCCATGATATGGACTCAATATAAGTTCACATATTATTTTCAATAAATAACTTATATTATGATATTAATGGATTAAGAAAGAGGATAATGGGATCATTCTTTCAAAAAATCAACCGTCTCTGCACTGGAATTTGCTACAGATTCTTGATTCGAGCATCAGTATTCGACTTTGATTCAAGAAGCTGGGATTTCCATTCTGTTCATCAATCTCCATTGGCCCTGCTTCTTCTCCATTAATTCTACATCTTTTTTTCGCATTATCATCTTCATCAGTTGGGATACTGGTATCCTCATTTTAATCGAAGAAACAAAAGAAAACTTTCTGAAAGTTCAGAAATTCTAAATTAGAGATCAATTTGTGCTGTCTGCATCTCGGTGCTTTCTTGAGGTTTCTTGAAAATCAGTAATCGAGATCGTGAAACAAACTCAGGATAGCGACGCCGACGTGAAGCAGAAGAAGATCCAGGTGATATCTTTCCGCTTTTCTTAATTCTGTCATGGTATTGTCTGCCTCTGTTCATACTTAATTGAATTTCTGAGTTACGTAATTGAATTTCCAGTTGCTGTTCTTGCTTTTAGGTATAAAATTTCGAGTTTCTTAAAAATATAGCATCGTTATTTGTTACGTTATAGCTAACTCCCTATTCATTATTGTCTTGACTGTTTTTGGATGCCAATTTTTTTGCTTTTCTTGATTGCTATCTTGAATGGGATATTGAGTGTTCTTGGATGCCTATTGTAATTGTTCTTGATTGCCTGTTGACTGCATTGTTCCATAATTTAATTGCTACTGTATATTGTTGTATATTGTTGCTATATATTGTGTAGAGTGTTATATATTGTTGTATATTATTTTTGGGTATCTTCCTGTTGTTGGTAGTTTTCTGGTTGTTTACTGTTTTACTAGTATACTTGCTAGATTGTTAATTATTTTACTTGTATTTTCTGGATTTTGTAGCTTAGAGAGTTTTAGACCTTAGTTACTGGCGTCGGGACCTCATGATGGACTAAGGTCATGTCATCGGTCGGGGTCAGGGATTAGGGATAGGGGTGGTAAGGGAGACATAGGATTATTCAAGCTAAGAGTCGGGTCGTGGAATATAGGATCACTTACGGAAAAATCCATAGAGCTAGTGAAGTGTCTCAAGAGGAGACATATAAATATAGCGTGTGTCCAGGAGACCAGATGGGTAGGCACCAAGGCTCGGGAAGTGGATGGGTTTAAGTTGTGGTACTCGGGTGGTTCTAGGGATAGAAATGGGGTGGGTATATTAGTAGACGAGGTCTGAGGGAGTATGGGGTTGAGGTCAGGAGGGTTAATGATAGGATGATGTTTATCAAGCTCGTGGTGGGTAGAAATGTGGTGAACGTAGTCAGTGCTTATGCGCCCCAAGTAGGCCTAGATGAGGAAGTCAAAAGGCTTTTTTGGGAGGATCTGGATGAGGTTGT
>JAOTQR010000079.1:13681594-13710214 GCA_025774065.1 Solanum ossicruentum
GTTTTGAATATCCCCCTTATTCTTGTACAATGGAACCATTGTACTCCTCCTCCATTCATCAGGCATCTTGGCAGTCTCCAGAATAACATTGAACAGTCTAGTCAACCACTCAATGCCCTCCTTGACTATGTTCTTCCAGAAGTCCACCGGAATATTATCGGGCCCGATCGCCCTCCCCCTCTTCATCCTATTAATAGCCCGTCTTACCTCCTCAACACTGAACTGCTCGCAATGGAACCATTGTACTCTGAGCTTTACAATACACAATCCAAATTTAATTAAAAAAATACACAAAATAGACTTAATTTGAAATTATTTACCCTTAATATACCAAATCTAAACTATTTACCTTTAATGTACTCATTACCCAAAATATTAACCTTTCTATCCATTTACTCCTTTTTATTTCGTGTGCTGACGTTAGCATAAATATTATGAAATATACTCTGGCAGTATAAATATATACCATAACAGTATTATATAAAATGAGTTCAATCCTTTGTGATATTCTGACGGTATATGGATACCCAGATGGTATATTGATACCCAATAGCATATATGATTTTTTATCAGAAATAAATAATAAATAAATAAAAATATTATTAAACTCTAAATTAGTAGAAAATATATTCGTTATATATTCTGTCGGTATATTTATACCATATTGGTATCATATAGGATTGAGCTTAATCATCTGTGATATCCTGTTGATATATGTATATCTTATGATACATGATACAAATAGGTGTTGATATCAGCACGACGTTAATATGCAAATATTAATATATTAAAATAAAATTTTAATAGTATAAAGTTTAAAATGTAAAAAGATATATAAATATAAATAATTTATTTTAAAATGGTATAAGCTTAGTAGTTGAGGACTTCACGGGCGAACACAGGGTGAAAAAAAATCGATTTTTACGCGGACGGCGGTAAAGAAATAGGTGATGATGCATATTAGAAAGAGAGTACGTGGCCTCACATTTTGAACATCTTGGAAACGACGTGTCTCCCCCAAACCGTTCTCTTCTCTCTCCCTATATATATATATATATATATATATATATATATATGTTTGTGTATGTATTTCCCCGCCCCTTTTTGCTCTTCCAATTCTTCCTTTCTTGCGCATACAGCGTCCACCCCCACCGCAACTACTCCTACTTTCTGCCTTTTTAGATTCCGTTTTCTTCCTTACCCATCTTTTAAAGAGAAGGAAACCCAGTTGTATTTACCTTTCTTTTGGGTTGTCAATGGAGGATTCATCGGGAAAGAATAATGGATTGAGTGATTCCGGTAATGTTCCGGTTGATTTTGAAGTCGAAATACAGGGTGAAAATGGGAATCTAACGCAGAAGGAGAATAATGTTGTTCATAGTATCAATGTGGAAGGTATCGTCTTCTCCGCTGCCATATATTGTTTATTATTCTTTGATTTAGCCAGTATTCATGTTTTCATGAGAAAGGTGTTAGCGTTTTCTGCTTAGAGAAAAATTAATGAAATTGGGGGAGGGGAATGGAAAATGGGAAATGACATCTTTTTTACGTACTCTAAGTTCACTTTGTTCATTACAACCTAAGAGATTTGCTAGCGGAATCTTTGTGCTTTCTAGCTAGATAATTGGGGTTCTGTAGGTGATTGCTTTGTGTGTCAAAATAGACATCACACTTGTATGCACAATTCTTTACACGCTGGGAACCTCCTTTTGCCCTTGCTAGCAACTTTGTGATTGAATCAACTTTCCATTATCCTACTATCTAGTATTGGTTATTGGATTTTTCCAATGGTTGATAATTTTGGGAGACAATTCCTAGGCACTTTAATTTTGAATAGCTTATATGTCCTCCTTTGGGCGATGGCGTTCTCGTCTAATGTACTTTTTGTGGTTTTTACTTCTAATCATCTACTGTGGGGGCAAGTCTGCTTCTAGTTACTAACCATTTCATGGACTTCTGCAATTGTTAGTTTATCACTTCCTACTTCAATTATTTTTGTGTCGTAGTTTATTATTTAATGGCTATGCTTAAGATATTTGTCACTCATTTTCTGTCAATATTTATATATTAGGACCAGGATCTGTTAGCGGAAATTTGCCTGGGCATAGTGCTACAAATGTGGAAAAGCCTGTGGAGAAATTGGAACCTGGTATCAGTCCGCGAGCTATAGCTAAATCTGGAAGACACAATCAAAACCAAAATCGAGCTCTAGGTCTGCTAGCAGCAAAGCTTTTTGATGATAAAATTCCTTTAAGAAAAAAGGCAGGTGTAAAATGACAAAATTGTTTACATGTTCTCTGTTGTATCTGTTTCTGGTTTGTCTAAAGATTAGGTGGAGAAACTTCACATTGTTGAGATATTTTCAATATTTATTGTGGACATCTTCTTGTTGGATGCTGCTTGTTTTCCTTTCATCTATTACTAAATCCTTCTTCACTCTTCCCGTCTGAGGAAACAGAACCCTGTGAAATCACAAGCCTGAGATGAGATCAAGCATTTTGAAAAAGCATTATTTAGTATCTTGTGTGAGAATATGACATTAAACTGCTAGGGCTTTATGCCTTTTGTAGCAACTAAAGAAGTTGCTGCTCTACACTAATTATTGGCACTTTGGGTTGATAGAAGATGCACAAATTGGATCATTGCACCAAAGCAGCAAGATACATATCTGTATTAGCTTGTTTGTATGTTTGTTTACGTATGTAGTTTTATTTTATTTTAGG
This sequence comes from Solanum ossicruentum, assembly GCA_025774065.1. Classification (NCBI taxonomy): domain Eukaryota; kingdom Viridiplantae; phylum Streptophyta; class Magnoliopsida; order Solanales; family Solanaceae; genus Solanum; species Solanum ossicruentum. Next base: position 13,684,318 of record JAOTQR010000079.1, read on the forward strand.
TATCCACTACTCAAGCTGCAATTTTTTTTCTCCTGGTTTTGGGGTGAGAATTTTGAGTTTTTCAGCCTTTCCATGATACAGACCATATGTTATCATTCCTTATAGTACCTAAAGTTAATTTGGACATATTCAAATGTGCTGAAATTTAGAGATCTCTTTCTATATTATCTGCTCATCTGTTCATAGGGCCTTCACTGCCGTCTTTCAATTAAGGGCAAAAGGACTATAAATGAATTTACGTGCTTTCTGCTCATTTACTATCCACTTGGGTGAGTTTGGGTTGATTTTATCATGTAATGGTAGTAGTGGGCTAACAATGGATGGTCCTTGTTACCAGACAACCCTCTTCTTTCAGAAATCATTTTTTGAAAGAAAATGTAGTGAAATTCAGAGGTCTCTTTTTACCTTATCTGCTCATCTGTTTATAATTCCTTTACTGTTGTCTTTCCTTTAAAGGGCAAAAGGACTAGAATGAAATTACTTAGTTTCTGTTCATTTACCATCACTTGGGTGATTTTGAGTTGATTTTATCATGTAACAGTAGTAATGGGCTAAAAATGAATGATCCTTGTTACTTAGACAACCATCTTCTTTCAGAAATTACTTTTTTATGAAATATGTACCTGTTTTTGTAATTTGTGACAAAACCTAAAATTTGCAGCTCAAATTGTTCCATAGGCTTGCAACTGTTCAAGATGATGGTACTGTGCAATTTGAAATTCCGGAGGATATTAAACCCGGAAAACTTGACTTTGGCACTGGAGTTGTTTACAATGGAGCTTCAGGTGAAGCAGCAAACGATGTAGTTGATAATCCAGAACTACCTCCATTGCAAATTGTTATGCTCATTGTTGGGACAAGGGGAGATGTGCAACCTTTTGTTGCCATTGGGAAAAAGCTTCAGGTTTACTTGCCCTTCCTACTCAACAAGCACAACCACATATAACTTACTAATGTACTGCATTTATTATTTAGTGTATGCACTTGCTTTTCCTATTAATTGGAAATAACTTGTATACATATTTACAATCCATGAATATCCTTCTTTTACAATGTAAATATGCAATACATATATCAATGTTTGTTTAGGAAATTAGCATCTGTAGCATTTGCTGGACGAGTCTTTGATAATTGTTCCAGTTAATTTTGAAGTCAAGTAATAGGCATATAAGTGGAAATTTATTTTGCAGGAAAGTGGTCATAGGGTGAGGCTAGCAACTCATGCCAATTTCAAAGAGTTCGTTTTGGGTGCTGGATTGGAATTTTATCCTCTAGGCGGAGATCCAAAAGTTCTTGCTGCATGTGAGTAATCACTGGAGACCTTATCCACTGCCTTTTTTATTATGTCATATTTGTCATACTTAGGTTTTTGTCAAGCATACATATCACCACTAAAAATAGTTTGCAGCTTCTATTTGTAGTGCTATAAAAGGGTTTATAGTTGAGTCGAGAGGGTCGTGATATATACCCATAGTTTTTTCTATCCTTAGAGCTATTTCATATTTGTCTAATTGGTAACCTCTTTTCATCCTTTTAAGAATATTATAGAAGTGAAATGTTCTTACAGAAAGAAAGATGAAAAAACTTTAGAATTTCAGCAATAAAAAAAAGATTGGACTCAGCAAAGGTGGTTTCATCGTAGAAATGGTTCTGCACTGTTATCAAAGGCGAAAAGCGCAAAAAAGCTCTAAGGTCTGTTGGGGCTTTAAGCACAAAACACAAATAAAGCTGTGGGCTTTAATGAAAAAAGGTGCAAAGGGGAAAAAAATACAAATATATATGGTTAGTCCAAGACTAATAATTATAAACATGAATGAAAAATATATGACCAAAGAAATTGAAAATAATTATTTTAAAGTGAAATATCAATTGTTTAGTGTCACTTCTTCAGAAGAGGCTCATTGACAAGGACACTGAAGCACACATTTTGAGCCTCGCGTCAGGGCTTAAGCACGCTCAAAGTGTGCCTTTGACTACACTATGTTTTGACCCTTCAAACATTTTTTCTATGGGGCATTTGCTGATCGACTTCTAATTGCTTTATAGACTTGCTTTCAGGACTTCCCACTCTGCTGTGGAATTGGAACAATCTGAAGAACCATATGAACAAAATGAAAATATTCTCAAGAATTAATGTTACTTTATGTTAATAATACTAAGGGGCTGAAAGTAATTTAAAGGGATGCCTAAGCCAGTTCTGAAAGTAATTCAAAGGGATGCCTAAGCCAGTTCTCCTTTCGTGGCTACTACTTCACTGCATTTCTTGAAAGAATTTGCCATATTCTATTCTGTACTCCTTATGTCATCGTAGTTTTTTTTGTCATAACCAGGAAATCCTGAGGACACGTTGCACACGGTTCGTAAATCAGTGTTATGAACCTGCCCTCTACCCTTCTCTACTTAAATCTAGGCTCTTGTCTCTGATAAACCTGTGAGCAGAGCAGCTAATACACATCACTTGTCGCTAGACCAAAGCTCTAAGTCATTATAGCTTAACATGTATAAATCTTTATTTTTTTTTGGAGTGTAACATGCATAACCTTTTACATCCTTTTTAAATTTGCTAACCTTGTCCATTGGTCTCTCTCTCTCTCTCTCTCTCTTCTTTTGGGGGGAGGGGAGGAACAAAAAAGCAGTTCAATTATTATAAATATTAATAACCTGTATATGTTCTTTTATAACAACAATATTGTCATTAATTCATGAATATATTTAACTAGAAATGAGGTTTAAAATGTTTTAACGCATAAAAGTTGTTTAAATACTCGCTCCATCCAGTTTGTGTGGCAATGTTTGATTGGACAGAGAATCAAAGGAAGAAACGGATTTTTTTCTTTTGAAACTTGTGGTTCAAAACAAGCCATATTTGGGTGACTATACATATCTCATGAAGGGTAAAATGAGATCTTTGAAGTTAGAATTGCTTCTAAGCAATGAAGTAGGACACATAAATGGGGACAGAGGGAGTATTATTAGTGAAATGGTGTGAACATTTCAAAATGTCTTGAAATGGGAAGAGACTTATCTTACAATGATGACTCTCATGGTATGCTGTGGTGAAGTCAGACTTCTAAGAAAGACGGATGGTGCTAAATGTGTCCATGTTGGTGAATGTAAGGCATGTGGATCTCTAGGCGTAAATTCCGTAACAATTAATTAGCACTTCATCAAAAAAGGAGTGAGTCTCTGCCAAGTATTATGCTAAGTAAAGCATGCTAGAGAGTTCCCTTCGAAGTTGTTTGTAGTCAAGAATAACATGATTTTCTTTGCGATGTCTTCTAGGGTGTACAGTTAGTGGCTTAAGGGGAAGAGTAAAGCTTATCCACAGCATTTTCTTATTTCTTTTTATGTGTGTTATGGAGAAACCGAGGAGCTCTTCAGATGGCTTTTGATCTTTGGAATGTGGTATCATGTTCATATCATGAATGTTTTGGTAAAACATACAAGTGATTGGTCATGCACAAGCTTGCTAAATGGATCCTAATTAGTTGGGGCAATTGGATGCAGAAAACAAGAAATCATTTGATGCACCAAGCTTCTGTCCTGTAGTTGCAGATATATGCCATTTGTCTCTGCTCAGTCTTAACTCGCTGTGCTGCCTGTATCTTTTATTCCAAATAGAGGAATTCTTTTCTTAGCATTACTCAATTTCACTTATTATGTTGGGTGCTGATAACAAGTATCATGGTTGGACTGTATTGTAATTCACAACCATGCTATATATTGATAGTCGAAAATTGTTGATGCTCTCCTCTCTCTCTGTTACTTTTGGTCCCAATCAAATTTAGTAAATACAATCAGCAAACTTGATCACTGCATACATGATTTTGCAGACATGGTAAAGAATAAAGGGTTTTTGCCATCTGGACCTTCTGAAATACTTATTCAACGAAATCAAATAAAAGATATTGTATTCTCCTTACTACCAGCATGCATAGATCCAGATCCAGAGTCAAATGTTCCATTCAAAGTAAACGCCATTATTGCCAATCCTCCTGCATATGGTAAGACTATCAGCTTGATGAATTATACTGTGAACTATTCATGCTTTGTTAAAGTTGCTCATCTTCACATTGTTGCTAAGAGAAAGTGTACATCGCCATTCCTAGCTTTGTGTATTTCAAAAGGATTGGTTCTTTAACTTTTGAGCAACTCATGCTGTCAAAAAATATACTTCATCCATTTATACTGTGGGTTTTGGTAAAAGCAAGCACAAACACAGAGCATATTATATGAGATTCATAAGTTTCAGATAAACTGGTTCCTCTTCTTGAGGTAATCTCCAGGAATTATTGGATTTTATTTACATTTTACTTCTCCATATAGCAAAAAGTTTGAAAGTAGGAAAAACAGTCCTGATGGCACCGCCATTAGAGAGTTTTCACATCTTCTGTCTGTTTGAACTCCTGCAGTCAAGGTAGTGCCACCCTAATTTCTCTTCATATTTGCTGAAGATTGGATTTTGGCACTGTATCCTGATCTTGGTGTTATTGATTGAGATTGTGAAGACATTTCCCCTCTTAGTTGTTATCTTATTCCATGCCAGTGGTTGGTTCGTGACAAGTACTATCATAACCTTATTAACAACTGAGGTGTCTTTACATACACATTCTTGGAACATCAATTTGCACTAGTCATATAGGAAGTGATTTTTTTTTTTGGGTCAAAGTTTCGGCTTGGATTGCATTGCTCATACTTAAAGCCAGTGAGTCCATTACTGCATGGAAAAATCAACAACTTAATGTTTAGATCTTCTGTCCTTGCTGATGTTTTATTTTAGTGAGATATTAGTTTCATGCTTTACATTTGATCTGTATAACTTCGTTGTTATGTCGTTGACTCTTGTCACAGGTGCTTCCTGCCAGTATTGCTGGCATCTGGAAGTTGATTCTTCTTATTTAGATAATCTTTTTTTATTTAGTAGGAGAAGATTTTGATTCAAGAGTACAGTAATATCTGCTGAATTTTATCGCGTTTGATGATATATGTTGGACCAAGTTAAATTTCCCCCATACTTGTTTGATTTAACTTATCCATTGTTTTGACTTGTTTAGGACATATGCATGTAGCAGAGGCCCTGAGAGTACCATTGCATATATTTTTCACAATGCCATGGACGTAAGTTGGCTCTTTAAAAAAAAGAATTTTTTTCTTCAGGTTTCTTTTGCAATTCTCGTTCTTTCTATCTGGGTAGGATTATGGAGTTCCTTGTAACATGCGACCTTTCTAAAATTCCTTGTTTTCATTCCTTTGCAGGCCCACTAGCGAGTTTCCACATCCTCTTGCTCGTGTCAAGCAGTCAATTGCTAATAGAGTGAGTGCTTGATGACATCCATTTTCTTTAGCATTTATCATTTGTATTTAATTTCTGAATGCTTTGTGCAGCTATCATATCAAGTTGTTGATGGACTGATCTGGCTTGGGATTCGGGATGTGATAAATGACTTCAGGAAGAAAAAGTTGAAGTTAAGGCCAGTAACTTATTTGAGTAACTCCCACAGTTTCCATCCAGATTTGCCTTATGGGTATATGTGGAGTCCACACCTAGTTCCTAAACCCAAAGGTCTCTTTCCAAGTATCTTGTTGTAGACCATACTTTGTGAGTTGCATGGTCGAGATGCATAGGGGATTTTCGATGGTTCATATACGTACTTTAATAGTCTTTGATAAGAAATTGTCGATGTCTTTGCCCTACCTGTTTACATTTTTAAGTGCTTCACATTTATTTGGGCATGAGGAGAACACCCATTGCTTCATAAGTTGATATTTGAAATTTAATCGAATGGTAGATCTGTTTTAGTTCTCTTTGGTGTCCGTCTGATGGTCAGTTTGGACCTAATTATGTGTAGGTTAGGGTTGCTTCAGAAATAGCTTTTGCATTTAATTGGAAGCTGTTTCTTGGGATGAACAAGCTTCTGTATCTCTTTCCTTCCAGGACATTGAAATGGTGGAGGTTTGGCTAACAACAACATTAAAAATGACTTTAGAAAAAAATAATAAAAAGGTTTCGAAGTCGGAAGGAAATGTTACTTCCCAAAAGTAGAAACAAGGGGCTTTTTAGTGGGTAAAGAAAGCTCACATATAACTTCACATACTTCAGTTTTGTCCCAATTAAATAATGTTCAGTTTTACCTTTGATGTTGTTATAGGATGAATGCAGACTTCATTCCTAGTAATGTACATAGCCTTATTTAGGTAGTAGATCTGTAGGAATCATCTTTAGGTAGTAGATTTGTAGGAATCATCTTTTATTTCTTTCCTAAGTTAGTTTATTTCTTTCCTAAATAAGTTTATTTCTTTCCTAAGTTAGCACTCAACCATTATATTAATACATTACTTTTCTATTGGAATTAAACTACTTCTTCCTCCATTTAATTACATGGTATCAAGGCCTATTGGCTCGATTCATATTCCGAAATTGAGCACTGGGAACTTTTCCCTCGTGATTTGAACTTATCACATGGGTCACGTCTACGAAGTGACTGGTTTGTCTCACCATCACCGTAGGAGGAGGTAGAAGAGTATTTTAGCCAGGAGAACCTTCATTGGCTTTAGGGTGGGAAACTAGTGTATCAAAGGTACCCCCATCTCTCATGTTCTGGCACGTGACTCGACAAAACTAATCGTGTGTTTCACCTTTGGCGTCGCCTTATCAGTTTCCCTCCTGCAAATTCAATTTGGTATTCATTTTTGTTGCTTCTGTGGCTGCGTATTGTTATTGGATCGGTGGGTTGGTTGTGGTGGTCATCCCTGTATTTTTTGTTTCTTTATCAGTTTATTGATTCACATCCGTCACTCTAGGCTGCATTGTCTGTTGGAAAATTTTCAATTTTATTCTACTTCAAATTGTGATATTGAAAGTTTGTTGAACATTAACTTGGCCCCTCTGTTATTGGGCTACCTGTGGAGAAATTTGCTCAACATAAAAAAATCACTGATGGGACCCACTTCAGCGAATGCATTTTCTGAGTCAAATAAGACATGCCTTCTTACTTCTTCAAATAAATGGGTGATTTACTCGGGTGCCACAAATCATATGACAGGTGACTTTCAACCTCATAATGCACCATCTCCGGTTATTGTAGTTGATGGTTCAACTTGCAATATTGTTGGATCTGGAATTGTTAAAGCAACCTCCTCCATTACCCTGTCATCAGTGTTAAGTTTACCAAAGTTGACCTTTAATTTGATTTCTGTTAGCACAGTTACTAGAGATCTGAATTGTTATATCTCATTCTTTCTGGATTATTTTTTGTTTCATGATCTTACAACAAATCAAGTTATTGGAAAAGGATATGTATTTGATAATCTCTACATCCTTGATGAATGAGAGCCTCGGTTTGTTTCCTGCTCTAGTGTGGTGTCTCCATTTGAAGCACATTGTCGATTGGGACATCCATCTCTACCCTTGTTGAAGAAGCTTTGTCCTCAGTTTCAGAATATATGCAAAGTATTAGGATAAATTGAGGAAAGGACTTTGTTTTCACTGCGATGAAAAATATGGCCCTAATCACTGGTGCAATCAAAATAGTTAAATATGCTTATTGTAGCAGCAGAGGACGATGAAGATGGAGGTATTATATAGTATTCAAAGGAGATTATCAACACAGGGATGGACCAATTAAATGTTTAAGAACTAGAGTCACAAGAACTGGAGTTGTCTTTGTACTCTATACCAGGATTTACCACAAAGAAATCCTTAAAAGTTATAGGGAACAATACTGGGAAAGAAGGTTATTGTGTTGATCGATAGTGGTGCATCAACAAATTTTATTTCTCATGCAATGGCCAGTGAATTAAGCTTAAAGCAAAAGAGACTCGGCCATTTGTGGTGAAAATGGGGAATGGATAGCAAATAAAAAGTAGGGGAAGATGCAAAGAAGTGAAATTGTGGATTGAAAATTGCGGATAACACAATTATCTCCTTTTTAACTTCGCAGTGCTGGTGTGGTGTTAAGATTAGAGGGTTGGAAACCTTGGAGGATAGTCAAGCTAATTTTAGAACCTTGACAATGAAAGTTGAAGTTAGAGGGCAAACACAACTTGTTCGAGTAGACCCCTCACTGTCCAAATTAGTGGCTTCACTCAAAACTTTGTTTAAGGTCTTGCAAGGAGATGGAGAAATGTACTATGTTGATCTGAATGAGTTAACTACAAGGGAAGAACAAGAGAATATGGATTTGTAGCAGCCGCTAGAAAAATTTGAAACATTATTTGAGGAACTTAAAGGGTTGCTACCTAGTCGGAGTCATGACCATGCTATACAACATAAAAGGGGATCTAATCCACCCAATATTTGTCCTTCTCGTTATCCTTATTACCAAAAAAATGAGAATGAGCGAATGTTACTGGAAATGCTAGTAATTGGTATCATCTAACCAAATACTAGTCCTTTCTCTAGTCCAATGTTGCTAGATCGCAAAAAAAGGATGGTAGTTGGCGATTTTGTGTGGATTATCGGGCCCTTAGTAAGATAATGGTTCCTGATAAACTTCCAATTCCAACTATCAATGAGTTGCTAGATGAACTTGGAGGTGCCATTATATTTTCGAAATTGGATCTTAGATTAGGACACCATCAAATCCGTGTTTGTAAGGAGGATGTAGCAAAAACAACTCTGTACACATGAAGGCCACTATGAATTTTTAGTCATGCCGTTTGGATTGTCTAGTGCTCCATCTACTTTTCCAGCTTTGATAAATGAGAATTTTGTTTTATTTTATTTTATTTTTTTGACAAAGGTAACATTTTTGTATATAAATCTTCAGCACTAAAGGCTGGAACCCAAATTTACACCACAGAGCTACCACCGGATGAGTAGACTCAAATAGAAACATAAACTAGATCCTACTTCATCTTACAAAGAGTCTAACATATCTATAATAGCTACAACATCATTTACGGATTAATAATGCTTTCAAAGCATCTCAAATTCCTCTCTTTCCAAATGGTCCACCAAATTACTTTTGGGACAATTTTCCATCTGTTCTTGTCTATACGGCCTTTGCCTTCATAGTTCCAACTTTCTATAGCCTGACCTGGCATAGTTTGGCCATAGTCCAAACTATGCCCTTGAAGCTGGTAAACAAGTTCCACTGTTGTCTAACCACCCTGCAGTGAAGAAACAGATGGTTGATTGTCTCTGCCTGTTGCTCACAAAAAAAAAAAAAACATCTTGGACACATATATCCCTCTCTTCATGAGATTCTCTTGAGGTGCCAACAATTTCTGAGGGCCATCGGCTGGGTAAAACCTGAATTAACCGTGGCGCACTTGCGGGAAACTCCTTGCTGAGGGGCCCGTGCACCCCCGGGATTAGTCGGGGCTCTAAGAAACTCGGACACCCGGTGCATATAAAAAAAAATGCTGCCTCTTTCACCACCAGTCAGTGACTACTGCCACCTTGTAAGGGAATTTTACTTTCCGGATAAGCTCCAAGGCAAAATCTAAGCTGATTTGCCATATGGTTCAAACTCTTATAAGCAGAGCTAACAGTGAAGCTGCCTTATTATGATGACTCCACTTGAGAGTGTCTTCTCCCTCTTTCAGTCCTCCAAAATGCTTTATAGTGCCATAGAATTCAGCAAGTCTGTCTGTCTCCCAGTCATTCATCATCTCTCTATAAGTCAAGTTCCACCCATTGATGTCCCAAACTTCTTGTATAGTGGCCTGTTGTTGATTCAGCAAATATATATCTGGAAAGAGTTGTTTTAAGGCTGCCATTTCCTAACCAGTTATCTTCCCAGAACAAAATCTTCTTGCCATCGTTAACATTGAATCTAGTTCTTCCAAAGAATCTATGCCACAAAATTCAATCTTACTTGCATTAAGTTTGTATTGGTCTTTTTCGATGAATTAGTTTATTGTACAAATTTTCCTAATCACATGGATTATTTGCGAGAGGTGCTACAAATTATAAAACTCCATAACTTGGTTTTCAATCGAAATAAATGTCATTTTGGACTACAACAGTTGGAGTATTTGGGTCATATTATTTTTGCTAGTGGAGTCGCGGCTGATCCTACCAAAATAACAAGTCCAAAAGACGTTAAAGGCTTGCAGGAATTTTTGGGACTCACTAATTACTATAGGGAATTTGTCCGTGACTATGGGAAAATAGCCAGGCCAGTCACATAATTGCTCAAAAAAGATGTAAAGAAACTCAATTAGCTTTTGATTCTCTCGAGGAAGCTATGGTCACTTTGCGAGATTTCGCTCTACTAGATTTCAACAAGGTGTTCATGGTCGAGATAGATGCTACAGTGTTGTGATTTAGAGTTGTCCTAATTTGTGGAAGACATCCTATTGCTTTTCTCAGCAAAGAACTTCCAATTCGAGTTAAGTCTAAATCAGTATATGAAAGGGAGTTAATGGCCATAGTCTTTGCTGTCCAAAAGTGTCATTACTTGATGGGTCGACATTTCATTATACGAACAGATCAACGAAGTCTCCATTTTCTCATGGATCAGCATGTTATGGCAGAGGAGCAACAAAAATGGATCACCAAGTTGGTCGGATTTGATTTTGAGATTCAATATCTCCTAGGTTGTGAAAATAAGGCAGTTGATGCCTTGTCCCGCCAATTTCATTTCATGGCTATTTAAGTTTTACGCAACAGTACGTTAGGTGACCTTTTCACAGTAGTAATTCAACAAGACGACCGACTCCATCAGTTGACACAAGATTTGCTCCCAGATCCAACTTCACGACTGAATTATGCTCTAAAAAATGGTTGCCTATTTTCAAAAGTCGGTTGGTGATTCCTCGGCCGTTATTACACATTCCTATGCTCCTCAGGAAATTTCACTCTTCACCTACAGGTGGTCACTTGGGGGGGTTTTTTGGACATACAAGCTCACTTCACAAGTATTGTATTGGAATGGAATAAAAAGGGATGTACAAAACTTTATGACAAGTTGTGACATTTACAAGCAGAATAAGTTTGAAGCCTTTAGGCCTGCTGGCTTACTGCAACCATTACCTATTCCTACTCAAATTTGAAATGATATTGCCATGGGTTTCATCAGTAGGTTGCCAAAAGCAATGGGACACGACACTATACTACTTGTGGTGGACCGTTTCACTAAAAAAGCTATTTTCTTCTCTTATCTCACCCACACACAGCAAAGAGTGTAGCTGCATTGTTTGTTTGTGAGATTGTACGTTTGTGGTTCAGTGAAGACATTTCTGCTGTTGAAGAGGTCAACCAACAACTTGCTGCTCGTAACCCTATTTTAGATGAACTCAAAAGTTAATTTGACCCATGCTCAAGCTCAAATGAAAGTTTATGCTGATGCTAAGCGCAAGTTGTGTTCCAGCCTGGTGATTTGTTTTATCTTCGCTTGAAACCTTTCAAGTTCCATTCACTTGCTAAAAAAGGTTAAATGAGAAGTTAAGTCCTCATTATTATGGGCCATATACTCTCTTAAGCAAAATTGGGGAAGTTGCTTGTTGCCTTGATTTACCCTCTCATTCACGGGTGCACCCATATTCCATGTTTCATGGCTAAAGCATGCTTTGGAGGATTCAATTCTAGTTCAATAACTCTGTCCTTTCTTGTCTGAAGATCTTGAAAAGCTAGTCCAACCTGAAAGTGTGATAGATTGTCAGACACTTTTGAGTTGCCTGACTTTGGGAACAATAGGGAACCCTATGAAGTTATTGATGCTCAATTTCCTCATTTTCACCTTGAGAACAAGGTGAAACTCATTGGGGCGGGTATTGTTAGGCTTGTTACTAAGGTCTATAATTGTAGGAAGAAATCTGAAAATAAGGCCTAAATATTACTGCTTTATTTAGTTTACTATGCATATGTATTTTTAGTTGTTACTTAGCAGTTACATAGAAGTTAAGATGGTTATCAAGGGAAAAAAAGACAGTTTATTCTGTCGGATTTGGTTCTAAAGTTAAACTGGAGGATAAGGTTCCTCGAGATACCTTGGTTGTTGGGTGAATTATCATTCACGGATCTTGTCCGTCTATTTGTAAATTTGTTCTACTTGTTTGTGGAAGTAAATAATAGTATAGTGTGTTGTCATCTTTGTACTGTGTTTGGAAATTTACAGCGTGTTGTCATCTTTGTATTGTGTTTGGAAATTTACAGCATAAGGTTGGAGAGTTTCTGGATTCCTAACAGATTCAACACCGTTGATAAACTTGAAGAAGAGGGGGTCAACATTACTGATCCAGTTAGCATAAAAGTGCGGCCTCAATTTGCATAATTTTACAAGTATTAGCATAAGGAGAAGGAATGGCTACAGAGGCAGTTTGAGGAGAAAGAAATATTGCAGGGTATCAAGCTCTGTGCCTGTGATAAAACACCAGAACCTGATGGATTCACAATGGGTTTTTACATTTCTAGAGTGTGCTGGAGAAGATAGTACGAGTACCATGCACCACTTCCATGAATCCCAAGGTTTTGAAAATAGCATCAATGCCACTTATGTGGCCTTAATTCTCAAGAAAAAAGGAGCTGCATCACTGAGGGATTTTAGACCCGTAAGTCTCATCAGTGGATTTTACAAGATCATAGCTAAAGTTTTAGCTAAAAGATTATAACTGGTGATGAGCAAGTTGGTGAATAAGCATCAAATGGCTTTCATTATGGGCAGACAAATCATGGATGCTGCCTTGATATCTCGTGAACGTGCGAACACCAAACTTAGAGGTGATGAAGCAGGCATATGTGCAAACTTGATCTTGAAAAGGCGCATGATCATATATTGGGACTTCCTACTTAGCATCCTAAGATGAAGTTTTTGGAGACAAATGGATAAAATGGATGGTTTTTTGCTTTAAGACGGTTAAGTTCTCCATCTTGGTGAGTGGAGAATCTCTGGGGGTTTTCCTTATGGAAAGGGGTACAAGACAGGGTGATGACCCCCTTTCACCCTTCTTATTCATTCTGGTCATGGAAGGATTGAACAACAATAGATGGACAAGGGGTTCTGAAGTCAGTAGCAGAGCAGGTGTGAGCATAGAGATTTGTCAGTTACCATATGCAGATGACACACTGTTATTCTGTGAAGCAAAAGATGAGCTGATCAGGTATATCAGGTCTCTGGCAGTCTAAAATCTTTCCAATCACTTGGGAAAGCCTATACTTGAAAGAGGGAAACCCTCTCTTTGTTTGCCATTGCAATATCGGAAACCATTTGAGAGAAAGCCCCGGGCTAGTATTATATTTGACTAGAAGAAGCCGAATCAAACCCTAAGCACAGTTGGGATGTGTCTTAGTTCAGTCTCGAGGACGGGATAGTAGGGGTGTAGCATGGAATATGTAGAAGTAGTCTCACCCAGTAGATGGACAACTCAGTAGTACCAATCAAGGAAACCTTGAACTCTAGAGCTTTCTTGAGAGAGTCCCTATGGTTTGGAAACGAGGGAAGGGGTACTATCTGGTAAATTGGAAAAGTATCCGTCTTCCAGGTGGATTTGGAGTTAGAAATATGAAAATCCACAAGATGAAATGGTTGTGGAGATATGTGGAGGAAGACCAAGCTTTATGGAGAGAGAGGTCATAAAATGCAAGTATGGCCAAGACAATCAATAGTGCACTAATGAGGTTACCGCACTACATGGAATCGCAGCTTGGAGAAGAATAAGAGCTCTCTAGAACAAACTAGCAGAAAACATGAAATTTAGAAGAGGAACTGAGAAAAAATTATATTCTGGAATGGACAGGTGGCCTTAATGCAGTCTTTCCCTGATCTACTCTCTTTCTACAGCAACCCTGACATTGTTATTGTTGAAAGTTGCTCAATGGGTGGGACTTCTCATTTTAGGAGACATTTGAATGGTTGGGAGATAGATAGTGTGGCACAACCATTGCAGGTGATCAGAGACTTCAAAGGGCCCTCTACTAGATCTGACACAATCATATGGAAGCAAACTGAATGAAAGATTCACATAACAAACTATAGAAGAAGTAGCATTTTATCCAGGCTTCAGGAATAGCTAGATGGCAGCTGATCAGGAGAAGCCAAGCACCAGCCAAGGTCAAATGTTTTGTATGGCTAGTAGCTAAGAGAGCATGCTCAATGCAAGAGGCAGTGAAGAACAAGGGGCTACGATTAGTCTCCAGATACTTTCTCTGCAATGAGACAGATGAAATCAATAGCCATTTATTCTTGCACTGCAGAGTTACAACCTAGCTTTGGGCATTGGCTCACAAACACCAGCTGGACAATGTAAGAACACACAACTTACCTAACCTTAACCTACCAAATATCTGGATTAGGAGAGGGGGGAGCAACAGCCAAAAGAAATGGTGGAGAATGATCCCAGCATGCATATGGTGGTCAATATGGAAGAAAGGAAATGGAAGATGCTTTGAGAAGGAATCAAACTTCGTACAAAAAGTAAAAAAGAAATGTATTGCATCTTTATATTTTTGGTGTAAAAGAGGAATGCATAATGAAGTAGAACAATTAGTTGATCTGTCAGTCTCCCTTTATCTTTAGTGCTTTCGTTTCTGTTAACAATTTTTGGAGGTCTCCAGCATATCCTTAATCCTTAATGCTGAGGAATACAACTTTACAATTTTTTTTTTTTTTAAAAAAAAAAAACCATGTCTAGGTAGATGTTGCCTTCTAGCTGCCAAATTTGTTTCTTCAAAATACATTTGTTAGTGGTTGTACTTAGCATAAATATAAGCAAAATACTAGATTTCTAATCCTATTTTATCACCAAAGTAACCGATGTTCTAGATGTTTGAAACTGTTATTAATTTGGGTGAAACCAAGTTCATCTGAGTGTAATATGCTGCTATTCCTTCTGATAAAGATGGAATACTGCATCGCAAAGGTTACTGTATATTCTGCAAGTAAATTTCGTTTGAAGATACAGCTTCTTGCTTTCTCCATTTCCTTCTGCACATGATTATTGAATTATCACTAAGAGTTGTCCATGAATCATTTTGTTGCCTTTCTTATTACTGAGAGAATAGGCAGCAGAACATGCTTTCTGAGTAACACTTCTATTTCAACTGGGTGATTTGCAGATTGGGGCCCAAAAATTGACGTTGTGGGGTTTTGCTTCCTAGACCTTGCTTCCAATTATGAACCCCCGGAATCACTCGTTAAATGGCTTGAAGATGGTGAAAAACCTATATATATTGGCTTTGGAAGTCTTGTAAGTTGACCAAATAACTTCCTTTGCTGCTATGACTCTAAGCTACCTGGGATTCAGCATTAACTGAAATATTATATACTCATTTATGTTGAAGTGTCATGCTTACCTTTTTAAGTCTTTGCAAGTGTTACAACAGCGGCCACTGATTTCTTTCTTGCTATTCATGAGTCTACCTACATGGGATCCAGAGTCAACTGAAATGTTATGCTAATTTATGTGTACATTCGAAGTGTTGTGCTTAACTTTTAGTGTCAAATTTTTCAAGATTGTTTTTCACAGCCTGTTCAAGGACCTGAAAAAATGACCAAGATAATTGTTCAAGCTCTAGAAATGACTGGACAAAGAGGTATCATTAACAAAGGCTGGGGTGGCCTTGGGAACTGTAAGTACTTAAAACTTTTTATTTGTCACATCATGCGTACAACCTACTGTGGTTCACAAGGGTTATGATTGATTGTATTAGCTGATAAGACTAAATCATCTTCTCCAGTGAAGGAACCCAAGGATTTTGTGTACCTGCTGGATAATTGCCCTCATGATTGGTTATTCCTGCAATGTGCTGCTGTGGTACAACTTCTATACTTCACTGTATTGGTCTGTCTTCATCTAAATTTGCATATGCTCTTCCATTCCCCCATCTTTTCATCTTAAACTGTTTTAAGGACTGAATAATGGATTTTGAGGATTAGTGATGTGATTATGAAATTAAGTTGTTGAGTTGTGATTCTGCGCAGCTTTTGGGATCTTTGTATGACATCTATCACAACCATAATTTAATCAAGAAACTCCTTTGGTATCCTTCTATTCCCATGTCTGCAAAAGGTTATACTGCTGGTTTTGGGTTATGCTACTGAACAACCTCATGGCTACTCCCTTTTTCTGATCACATTTCTTTTAAGCTGAATCTATCAGAACCTCTTTATCCCACAAAGGTCGGGGTAAAGTCTGTAACCTCCTAACATTCGTAGACCCCACTTGTGGAATTACATTAGGTATGATGGTAGTGTAGTTGTTGTGGTTGTATGCATGACGTATATCATGTGTAAGTCATATGTCATAAACTTAACCTCCCCTCAACTTGGTAAAGTAGTATGTCGATAACATTTTATATAAAATTGTTCAGCCTTTTGATCATTAAACAGCCGATGATATGCGGAGATATTTTTGTTCATTCTTCCAGGTGCATCATGGAGGTGCTGGAACAACTGCTGCTGGACTGAGAGCTGCAGTAATATTTGATTTTGAACATCATGATATTCCTCTATATTGTCCTATTTGAATGATAACATTTTGAATGTTTTTCAGTGCCCAACAACCGTGGTACCTTTCTTTGGGGATCAACCCTTCTGGGGTGAACGTGTGCATGCTAGGGGAGTAGGTCCTGCACCCATCCCTGTGGACGAGTTCTCGGTTGAAAATCTGGTCGCTGCCATCCGATTCATGCTAGATCCAAAGGTAGCTAGTTTCTTCCTAGTGTGATGTCCTTCAATTATGGTACGTGCTGTTGTTTGATAGTGATATACTTTTGTGGTGGTGCAGGTAAAAGAACGCGCTGTAGAACTAGCAAAAGCCATGGAACATGAGGATGGAGTGACTGGAGCTGTGAAAGCATTCTATAAGCATTTTCCTCGAGAATCACTTGACCCTAAGCCTGAGGTCTCGCCTCGTCCTCGCCATTTCTTTTCCATAAGACGCTGTCTTGGACACCACCCCTAATTTTTTTTATTTTTTTATTTTTTATAAAAAATTCAAAATCTACTTCTATATGATCAATGTTGTTGTAGAATAGAGGAGCTCGTTGAATTTGTAACCTCGGTATCAAAATGAATCCACAAAATTAGAATTCGGGACTATGTCCCCGAGTTTAATTGTATTTCTAATTATGAGCGTTGGTTTTTATTTTGCAATGGAGTGAGGAGTTGGGGAGTGATGGTTATCGTCTCATACAGAATGTTTTTTCAACTACACTTGGAAATAACTTGATTCTGAAATTTTATTTTATCTTTGATAAGATGATTTATAGTGGTACAAATATTTAAAGATCTTTTAGATCAAAAATATTAAATGCTTTTTTTCTTCACTCCTATACATGGTGTTAAATCAAAAGTTATGAAATGGAGTGTAGTTCGATTTTGACACACTCTTTTGAACTTCAGTAGATAGCGAGGGTTTAATTTCGACCTGGTTAATCTAATTTTTCCCTCATCTCCTCCGTCATCAAAGAAGAAAGAGAATTGAATAAAGATTTTTCATCAATAAGATTTTGCTATTTTCTCAGGAAAAGGATTAAAAATATCCTAACGTAGTGAAAATCACTTTAAAATGTTAAATCTTTCATCTATTGAATTAAGAATGTCAGTAAGGTTATCTTTATGATTAAAAATGTCCTCCTTCAGTACTTTTTTCATTTAAAAAAAAATCTACTTTGACTAGGCCCAGAGTCAAAGAAAATAGAGAAAATTTTTTAATCTTGTGATCTTTAATTAAAGTTATGTCAAATATACAAAAATATTCTTTAATCTTGTGACTTTAACCACGTAAAGAGTTGAAATTAAAATTTTACTAGGCAAAAACAGATTATTTTTTCAAAACATACTGAAAAAGAAAATATGCCTTTTTTTAGAAAGAAAAAAAAAAGAATAGAGAAAGTAGAATTATGATATGGCATAAATAAAGTTTTTAAATTAAACACATGGCTTAGAAGTATTGATCTATATGAGTATTTAACCCAACTCAAAGGATCCTAAACTCAACCCTACATAACTAGCGGGCTGTTTTGAAGACACTGGCTTTTAAAGTAAGAACTTTTTCTTTGAATTTATTCACCCAGAAAAATATGTTCAAACTTTGCATTACTTAATCTATCCCGTGTAAAAGATATTGTCCGTTCTATCGACAATAAAATTGTACTTTTTCTAAGTTGACAGAGTCTATTGTACATTTAAATCAATTAACCATTTTATTAAGGGATAATACACAACCCCCCCTCCCCACCACAAACTTGGCACCTAGTCTTAGTTTAGTATCTTAACTACACGGGGATTTAAGTACCCCTTAATTAATTTATAATGCATTTTTTATCAACCCTAACCGTGCAAGCCCAGTATCACAAGGGAGAGTGAATGGCATATGCGCCTAGTCAGCGGCACGTTGACGCCATGTCAGCACCCCATAAAAAATATATTTAAATTTATTTTTTAATTTTTATTTTCTTTATTTATTTTCTTCAGTGCCATGTCAGAATTAATCTTTTCACATGTGTTTGATCTCCATTAGAATTTAAGGTAAATATATATTTCTTCTCCGATAGAACTTGGGAGTTGACGAATTTATTTTTAATTAATATTCTTCTTCGATTTTTTTTAGAAAAACTAAATAGAGAAATTATTTATGGAAATTGAGTAAATCAGTGAACTTTACTCTATTGATATTAATTAGTGTCATTTTTATGAAGATGGAATGATTTAAGGTTAAAATATTGGAAAGGAAATTATTCGTGAAAATACTCAGGAGAATTTTTTCAAAAGAAATTGATGATAGAGAGATTATTAGTGAAGATTTATGATAATTAAAGAGAAAGAAGACATTAATGGATGTATAGGGTGGTGTGTCTATGGAAGAAGAAAGAAGGAAAGAAAAAAAAAATCAAAATATGCAATTATTGAAGAAAATTAACTTCATTTTTGGGGGTGTGTGTTTTGTGGGTGGAGGGTGGGGTGGTGGGGGGTGCGGGAGAACAAGGAGAAGTGGAGTGGGGTATTTTGAAGAAGAGAAAAAATGGGTGGAGGACTTTGAAGAAGATGAAGAAAGAGGTGGGGTTGGGGGTAGGGTGGGTTAATTTTATTTCATTTTTTTTGAAATTCTTTTAGACAATATATATAACTAGGACTATTTTTTTCTAAAAATTAATATTAAACATGCCTATATTTTTTTCTGCCACGTCAGGTTTTTGAGTGCAAAAAAATTCACTTGTGAATTGTTAAGGGGAGGTACATGAACGCCCATATAGTTTAGGCGCTAACTAAGTCTCGATGCCAAGTTTGAGGGAAGGATGGGGGGCTTTTTATATATTATCCCTTTTATTAATACAAAATTGGATACTAATGATCTACTATATATTTGTGAGAGATTACTGATGACTTCAACTCAAAAAGGAAAAAAATTATTGACAACACCCCACAAATTTGACTATTCTCCATTGATAAAAATAGATAGATAGCTTGAGTTTATAAAGTTAGGTCTTGGGGTTAACTCTCACCCTAAAAGTTAGTTCATGAGTGAACGTTTGTCCAAAATCATATAAGGAGATCAATTTCCTATCTCTCTACTGATGTGGAGCTTCTTTACACTCTCCTCAGCTCAAACCTCAACTGGAGTGCGAACACACTATAAATGGGGGCCCAACATCAATAAACAACAAATTGGAATGGACCTAACTCTGATACCACGTAAAGTTAGTTCTTGAGCGTAATTCCACCCCTAAAACTTGCTTATGAGGGGAGGTTTGTTCAAGTCCTAGAACTTCTTAACAGAGTAAAAGTAAAAGAGTGAGGAGAGAATCGGTTTTCCTCAGATCAAAGGAGATTCACATGTTTGAAGCTATTTTCAATTCAGTAACATGAATCCTCCGACGAATTTCTAGAATATGAAAAATTGGAGAGGCCATTAATGACCTCAAAATAGTTGGGCTAATACGTTCATAAGTCAAATCCTTTTAGTTGGGTCACAAATTTGTGGGAATAGTACTTCCGTGAAGCTTCTTGATACTATTAAAGTGTATATATACTCTGATAGTATCAAAGAGGCAGAAATAATGTTTCAGTGAAGACATTATTCAGTTACTCCTTGATACCATCAGAGTTTTCCGTGATACCATCAAAGTATATAAACTCTGATGTTATCAAGGAGGAACATTCAGTGCTTCGACGAAAGGGTTGCTCAATTACGGCTTGGTATCATTAGAGCGTATATATACACTCTAATGTATCAAGGATGAAGAAACAGTGGTTCAGTGGAAATACTACTCATTTACTTTTTGATATCATTCTAGTATATATATATATACTCTAATGGCAATAAGAAGGAACAAGCAATGCTTCAGTGAAAAGATAACTCAATTACATCTAGCTATTATCAGAGCTTAGATTTTAATAAATAAGATTGTGATTTTAATAATATTTTTGTAATTATTTCTTTAAAAAAGCCTAAAAGATATCAATATATTGATAGAGTATTATGAAGATTAAATTTAGTCCTATATAATACCTATATGGTATCAATATATTGGCGGAGTATCACGGAGAATTGATTCATTGTAGTGATGCTAATATCGTACTAACATCATACACAAAATAAGAAATGAAAAAGTGAGGTAAAGGAGTAAATAATTAGGCCGTTGGTCCATAAACCTAAATAGATAAAGTTGGATCCATTTTAGTAAATAGTTTTAAAATTGAATTCATTTATGTAGTTTTTCTAAAATTCATTTGGACCCATACTTTTAAGCCACGTGTTTAATTTAAAAACTCATTTTTGCCATGTCATAGTTCTGTTAAATAAGGGCACTTTTATTCCTTTCATGTTTCAGTCATTTTTAATACGCTAAGGACATCTTTAATCTTTTTCCTTTCCGCTAAAGTGATAAGAGGTTTGTAAGGTGCATTTTCCTGGATGCAGATTTGTTTTCTGGCACTTCGCCATATTCCATCAATTATCCTGTTTAGTTTTAAAAAATTGTGTAAGATAAATCGTTGATATGTGTTTATTACGCGTAATTATAGTTTAAAAGAAAGTGTTACTCATCGACGATCACCTAAAATTTGCATCAACTTTCATTTAGACATCTCAACAAAGTTTTATTTATTTTCAACACCTCATGTCGTGATTCATTGTATCATTTTATCACCTTTTTTTACAATCAGCCAAAACGTGATACCCCGCATGATGTAAAGTCAGAACAAGAAAGAAAAAAGAGAAATTTGATAAAATGAACTATGGTAGACTAAGTCCACATCACGGGCTTGGGTAGGCTTTTTGGGGAAAAATATTTTCTCGACAATAAAGTTCACGCCAAATTTGCATAGCAGACTTGACCAAAGTTAGTTCAAAAATTTGCCCTTACCTACCTGACCCTCGATACTCAAAAATGTACTTCCAAGGAGTAGGTCCGCATCGTGGACCTTGATATACTTTTTTGTCTATTTGTATTAATTAATTTAAGGATACTTTTGATATTTTCTACCTTCGTAACTCCTAAACTGTATCGTTTTTGTCCCTGTAAAATTATCCAAAACTCTTTCTATATTATTATTTTATCCTAATCTCAATTATTTCAATTCTCCTCCAATAAAATTTTCTAAGTCATCTTCTCTAAAATTTTCTCTCAACCTCAAGGAAAGTCAAACTAGGGTTCCAACAAAAATCCTTTATTAAAATTCAAATTTCAATCTAGGTTCCTACTCAAGGTATGTGGGTGGGTATTCATCCATGAGTATCTTCCACCCATGTAGCCGAAAAGCTTTTCAGTTTTTCAATCAATTTTATTTATGAAATTTTATGGATTCTGATGAATTATCTTTCGATTGCATGAATTAAGTTTCAATTAATGTTTATTGACTCAATTGTGCATGAATTACTATTAATTACATGATTTTGATGATTTATAAGTGAATTTTCTACTAGACTTTCTCGGGTTCATGAACATCATTGTGGGTTCCTAAAATTATGATTACAATTGATGATTTTCATTGTAATTACGCATGATTTCATTAAAATTACATGTTTTGAGATGGGATTATATAAATTATCCTAGACTATGATGAACTGTGATCATGAATGACAAATGATTTTACCCAAGTTTCATGATAATGTTTAATTATGATTTATAAAAGTCTTGAATGAATGAACAAATGAATGAATGTTGATGAAAGGATTTTCTCACATGATCATGGATTCTAAATGTGATAAAGACAATTCTCACATTGATAAATCATCAAGGTTTTAATGAGCTACTTTATATAAATTCTTGTTCTAATGGCACAAGTTATGATATATTTTTATTGATTTAATGTACTATGATTTACCACTCCTTGAGATTTGACTTAGCACGGAGAAAACTTAAGGTGGGGTTTGATTCGAAAGACATTAAGGTTATCTTTCCAAGAGAATCGTAATAGCAATGTTTAGTTCAAAGCTACGTGCCACCATAGGTTTGCCTTATACACCTAGCTAGTGGATCCACAATAGCTCATGAATGAATGATTGATTATACCATCATGAAGTCTATCGTGAAAAAGTAGTTTCTCCATTTTTGATGTGGGAGTTACATTAGATTTCATGTTATAACTCACACGACCTTATTATCGATTAAGGTTGATATCCCACAAAATGACCAAGTTTATCTTTAAGTTTTACTATGATTTGATGTAATGATCATGTGTTCTACTTTTGCCTTCACCTTATGTTTTAATTACGTTCTATTACATATTTATTGATTTTGGTTTTACATCTCATGTTTTATATTCAATGTTACATATGTTATTTCATGAATATTGGACATATACTTAGTATATTTCAAGTACTAACATAACTTTAACACAATGTAGAGGAGATTGCTTATCCTACTCCTCATACATGTGGATAGTGTTGGAGTTATAATTGAAGATTGATTAGCGATTCTCATATTTCTAGGGCAAGCCTATCCCTTTATCTTTCATTGCCTTTTAGCTCTCATTGATATTTTGAGACTGTGTCTTTTCTTATTTGTAACACCCCTCATGTTTTTAGGCCTGAAAAACTGAAGACAAAAAGTTTGCTGATGGTTGGACCCTAGAGCCAGTCTACAGTCCATAGAAGCAACTATGAATCGTAGATTGTCTCGTGAAAAATGCCCAGAAAAAATAAAAATTGAGAAATTTTTCAGAATTGACTTACGCGATACCAGATGGATCATATAAGGAACCACGACCCATCAACAGGTCTCGTAGGAAGAGGCAACAAGGAATCAAAATTTATCTAAGTCTTGAATCACCCTATGGAAGGATTTAAGGTTCGTAGGTGGAATAACAGGTCATACTGCATGTTCATGACTTAGAAGGTGTAATTCCAGTAGCGTAACTTTTGTGACACCCAATTCTACAAGTCAAGGTACGGACTGTAGGTGCATCCACAACCTGCAGGAAGGGTTTCATGGACAGCTCCGATAATTTTTAACATTTCCAATTTTTCTAAGTCCTAAACTACATCATTTTGGCTACCGTAATTGACTTAACTAACCTAGCTTTTATAAATCTCATTCCTAATTCATTCAAAACTTTAATCCTCAAATTTCTCTAAGTCAAGGATTCTATTGGAGCTAAAGCTTGAAGGTTTTATTAAGCATTTCCAGATTTTCTTCTTCAATTCTAAGGATCGTATTTGAGGTATGTAGGGCTTCATTCATGGATTAGTTTCATCCATGAAGCCCAATCCAAAACCTCCTTTTATCAAAATTTCATGATGAATTATTATGAGCTTTTAAGCTATGATTCTTAATGCATGAATTATAATTTCTATATGATGATTATGGTTAATTATGCATGAATTATACTGAATTACGTGATCAATTTGATTTTCAAGCAAAAGTATGTTATTTCAAAATACATGATTATGACTTAATGACTTGGTGAGGGTTTCTTTATCAATGATCCAATTTGATTTTAATTACATGTTTTGTTTATGAATCCTACTCAATTGCATGATTTCAACTCAATTGTTCATGGACCCACACTTAGCCCTAGTCTCTTATGATAATGCTATGAATTTTCATAATTGTTGACATCTCGAAGGCGCAACGTCGTGGCAACTTGCAAAAATAAGTAAATAAAAGAATTTAAAAGAAAAAATAATTTAATTTGGGAGTCACCACCTAATTTTAAGGATAATTAGAAAACCAATTAATTATTTACAAAAATAGTCTACGAACCAAAAATTCCAGGTAAGGGCTCAAGTTATTCCGAAGGGAAGGTATTAGCACCCTTCAGAATCTACAACTGTGGATCCCGACTGAATTCATTTTTTATAAATTGAGGAGGAGATACACAATATAATACAAGTACGATAATCATGAAATAAACACACAAAAATAATATACACAACAATGAAAAAGTAAAAAATAAACTAAAATTGTTTCGTCTTTTTAACGGGAAGACCTCGAAATTCGACGGACAGATCTTTCATCAGCCAAGATGTAACAAATATGAATTTAAACTAAAAAAAAATCGTCGTTTTAAGCGGGGAGTCCACAAAATTCGACGGATAGATTCGTCATTGGTCAGTTTAACAAACAATATGTGTGAATTGAAACCAAAGCTTTTGAATTTTCAAATATAACAAATATCAATCTAAACTAAAAAATTTCCATCCTTTTTAAATGGGGAGGCCTCGAAATCGGACAGATAGATTTTTCCTAGGTCAAGTTTAACAAACAATGTAAATATAAACTTATATAGTCAAGAACAATAGTAACACTACCATCAAAATAAGCCTGTTCCATTAGAAAATTCAAGAAAACTTGTAACCAAATAAAGTGGGCTAAAATAATATCTTAGAGGAAGATAACATAAGAAAAGTTGGAGGAGGTGAAAATAGCAGCAAACTAATCAGCAAAGAAAACCACCATATTAATCTCAACCATAAGAATAAACAAGCAACATTTCGTACAACACAATTCAAAACATGAACAAAATTAGTCACAAAATAGTAGAAAATCGACATGGCAACGATCAACTAAAATTAACTAGAATTAGTCTAAAATCTCAAACAAAATTGCAGCTAAAAAATGTAACCGAACCACTTACAATAATTAAAACATGGAAACACGAAGCGAGGTACAAATCTGGTGCTCCGCTGGAGTGAGAACTTAGGGGTTTCGACTGAGTTGATGACTACGGGTATGCTTGTGCAGGCTCGAAGCACATTGTTCTCCAAAGCTAAAAAGCTTGTTGGTTCGCTGTTGTTGTTTGCTTCGATTCGCCGGAGTTCGAACTCGCTAAGGGCCGATTTTGATTATTTTCAGGTGACCATTTTCAGATGGTTTGACTGCATGTTTTGGGGTCATTTGAGGTGGATTTCGGGGTGTTTTTGGGTGATTTTTTGGCGGTTCATGGGTGGTTTTAATGGCTGATTTTGGGGGTGTTTATGGTGGGGTTTCAGGGTCGAAAACGGTTATGGTTGGACGAGTTTTGGGGACTGATTTGGGGTCCGTTTCAGTTGCGTTTTGGACGATTTTCTTGGTGATTTTCGAGCTGAAAATGCTGATGTTGGGGGCTGGTTTTTGGTGGTTAAGGGTGAGCTTTTGGGGCTGAAAATGGTGGCGTTGGGGGTTGGTTTCGAGGCTGTTCAGTGGGACTGCTGGGGTCGTTTTCCGGCGGTGTTTTGGGTTGTTTTTAATGGTAGTTTTTAGGTGTTGTTTGGGGCTGAAATGAGTGTTGTTTGATAGCTGATTTTGGCTACAATTTATGATGGTTTTGTGAGGCGTTCGTTGTGTTTGGGGGCTGGTTTGAGCGATGAAATGGGTGTCATTTGGTGGCTGTTTGGAGATGGTTTTGGTAAAAAATAGTGGCTGATTTAATCGGATTTTGAGGGTGGAGGAGTGATTTTTCAGTGACATTTTTTTTTTTTTGGGGGGGGGGGGGGGGGGTTTTTTTTGGGGTTTTTGTTGATGTGTGGGGGGGGAAGAGAAGGGGGATTTTCAGGCGGGGGGGGGGAAAAAAGGGGGGGGGGTGTG
>JAOTQR010000079.1:13728102-13749249 GCA_025774065.1 Solanum ossicruentum
TCATCATGGGTCATCCGGAAACAGTCGATCTATGTTTTAAACATAGGGGTCAGGCTGCGTACATCCGACCCCCCCTAACCCCGCAATGGGCAGGAGCCTTTGAGGCAATGGGGTAATGTTGTTGTTGTATTAGAAAGGCACTGACAATATAGTAAAAAGAATTAAAAATTGGTTGCACGTGAGTACTCGGAGCAACATATCTTTCAAAGGCTATATTTGCAATAATGTCTGAAGCTCATTTACTAAAGGACTTGGTTTTTGTGCTTAGCTCTATTAGCAATAAGCATTCCTCTCTTTGCCTTTATAGTTTATCCTTGGACTCAATTATTGTTTCTTATTAACTTAAAACGAGGAAAAATTACATCTTTTGCCACAAAGTTCATACATCTTATTCGAAAAGTAGGACAAGCTTGTCCCAAATAAAATGGAGGACGACATCAAGAGAAAGCCTTTGAATCGTACTGCTGATTATGCAAGAAGATATGACAGTAGCCATGGGGCTTTGCAGTATTAGAGAGGAAGACCACTCAGTCCAAGTTTCAGTACATAAGATGCTTAGGTCTGTAAAAAAACATGCATCCGCTTCTTAAAATGGTATGCGAACATAAGAAAGGAAATTGGGTGAATCTGATGGGCAAATCTCTCACACAGTAGTTTTCCAAAGATTTCTAAATCCTCTGTTGTGGGACGATATATCTAATATTCTAACATAATGCGTCAAGCTCAAATGTGGAAAAGTTATCTTCACTGTGCTAATTATAATTTAGATAGGACCTGAACAGGTGATGTTGATCAATATGCAGCACTTGTGTCGGAACGGTGCCTCAACAGCGGCAGAACAGTGGCTAGAATGGTATTCATACATTCTATTAAAAATTATAATTAAATTATTATTATTAAATCATTGTGGCTAGAATTGTATGCATACAATGGCTAGAACAGTGACCACTCAGAAAGTGGTTGAAACAGTTTTCAGAAGAGTGGCTGGATAATGGATAGTCATCGAGTACGTGATGGAACAGTGTTGGAAGAGTCACCAAAAACCGGTTATTGATGTCGGATGATCACTTGGATAAGGCAAAATCAGATAAAACGCACTGTTGTCGCTATAGTGATAAAAGGAGGTGTGATGCCACTGAATGGCCAACGGGAAGAGTCACCGTGTCACTAGAATGAAGACTGGAAAGAGATAGAAATAGTGAACCAAGGAAGAAGCATGAAAATTTTGGCTTCTGGAGCAGCTGAAGCTGAAATAAGTTGCGTCATTAACCAAATTGTCCATACTCTTATACTATATGAGAAATAAGAGAAGAGATCGGGAGAATATTTTGTACAAGTCCAATATATAGGAGCAGCTTTAGATAGGTTACTATACACAAGATCTGACATTGTAACGTTCTACCAATCAAACACTTGGATCGTGGAATTGAATCAACCTATGCACATCAAATTCTAATGCAAAAGGTCAGAAGCTTTTCTTCATAAACAGGTAAAGGTCAGGGATTGGTTTCAATGGAAATACCCCCCATTTCCAGCAGGGCCAATAAGGCTTCATCCGAGACTATTTACCGAAATATACTAGTCACTTCTATCACACAGATAATAATAAAATTAGTAAAAGTTCAAAATGATTCTGTTCTTGATAAGCAGTAGATCAGGATGATCTCTGAAGCAAATAAAACATTACCTTACATAGAGCAATCAAATCATCCAATGTGGCGTTAATCAACTTGAGAGCTGCATTGACCTTTTTAAGCTTTGGAGAGAGATCTTTCCAGATAGGCAACTCCCAAACTGGAATTGGTGCAACACTGCGATCTTCTGCCTCTCTAAGCACTGTATATACAGCCTGAACAAGACCAAAAAAAAAAGTACAGATACAATTGCTGTTATTAAAAATAATTATACCTTGCAATATCTGCAATAAAATAGATTAAACAAGTAGAATTGATCCAAGCAAAAGTAATACCTCCACAATACCAGTGTCTACAGTTAACGAATCAAAATCATAATTAAATACAGCTTTGCCAATGATGTCTAATGTTAGACGGGAGAATAGTGATTCCATCTCTACATCTTCTCCATCAGATGCAGCAACATCGAGCTTTTTGCACAACCTGTCGGTTGCTTTTCCAAATAAGCCAATCATAGCTGCTACATACTACAATCAGCAATGAAAAATGGTAACAATAGAAAAAGTTTAGAAGGATGTTGCCTTCTCACTTAACGCTACACTTATAGATAAACAAATAAAATAAAAGACCAAATTAGCTCATATGAATTCAGCAAGTGGCCAACTAACAACAATAAGACGGAAAAATAAACCCCAAGAAGAAGAACAATTGCATTGATACCTTTTGATGCAATGCGGGCACAATGGCACGACGCCTGACACGCCAAATTTCTCCATCTGCAGGTATAAGTCCCTTCCCCATCACAAAGTCCAATATTTCAGCGAGGATACCCTGCAGATGGAGGAGCCAGATATCATCTTTTGAATTTTCAGTTGATTATTTTGTTCCTTCGTTCTTTATATTCAACAAATTGATAGAGTACAGATAGTAAATTGATTTACCTTAGAATAAGCCTTTGAATTATCTTTCAGTATGTGTTTGGCTATTGAGGGATCAGAAACTATTAAGAAAGACTGCACACAAAGTCAAATCATCAAATAATCATAGAGAGAGTCTGATTGACTTCAAAATGCGCAAGTGGAAAAAATTAGATTTTGAGAAAATGAGCAAACCTTGGGACCAAAAATCAACCGGAAAATTCCGCCATAAGTAAGGTAAAGCTCATAAAGCGGGATGAAGAATGGCTCATTCCGAATGGCATTGATGGATCCTTTGGCCTCTGGAATGCGAGGATAATCACTCTGCCGTTGAGAGAAGAACTCAAGAAACTCCTTTGGTACACCCAATTTAGACAAACCATTTATGAGCAATGATGGGAATCTACTCCACAGCGGGAAAAAACTTAAATTTAGGGACAGAAGAAACCAGAATAACATCAAGTGCCTATTATCCATGCTAAAAATAGAATATGTTGCATTCAAACGAACTTATTGAATTAAGTGGATAACTAAAGTTCATGACCCTCAATAAGGAACAAACTGCTAACTAGATATATCAGTAAGTTGCTTCATCCTTCAGTTTCCTGAACATCTAAATAAGGAAAAATTCTCTCTAAGAGGGGAAAACCTGAAACAACTACTCAGCTAGATAATGCATGAGTTGACATCATTAAGTGCTCCATAATTTACAACCGATGATTAAACATCTGAGAAATAAAAAACACACTGAAAAGAATTAAGAGAATGCGTGGAGATAAATTCCACAAGCCTGATGTACGAGCAGATAATTGGAAATGTACGCCCTCAAACAAAGTTATAATTACTCAATGATGTTATGATAAAAAGAATAGAAAACACAATATAATCCATACAAAGACTATCCAGTAGAGTCAAACAAGACCGCCAAAATATAAATAAAATGTGGTAACTGAACATACCCAGTTTGTTCCACAGTGAACTCGCCTGAAGCAATACGAGCAGATAATTGAGCTCGCCTTTTCTCTTGTAGAAGCTCCTCCACCTTCTTCACTTCTTTGTCTACCGACTCAGGCTCTCTTCCATTAGTAGAACACCTAATTGTAAAATTTCCTGCACCAAAATCCCATATGATTTTTCCTAAAAAGATAAATAAATATACAAAATGATAAGTAGCACACCGTTGAATTTCGGAGATGAATTGGGTCTGGATTTAGAGCGATGGAGCGTCGGGAGTTGAAAAAGAGGAAAAGAAGAAGCCATGAAAGAGAATATGAAGAGCTAAAAAGGGAGAGAAAGAAAAGTAGAATGTTTGGATTATGGAGTGGTGTTGGTGTGGCAGCCGTCCGAACGCATGTTTATTTTGATGAGTATATACCGAAAAATTGAATTTGGATTTTCGTGTTTCCGAATCCATGGGAAATTATTCAACATAAAGATACCTTTAAACCCTCAATTAAACAACAGACGACGGCAGCCTAATTTTGGGATTTTTTTTGTGTCTTTATTTGCTTCATACCTTATTTCACCAGTTGAATTTATTTATCTAATATTTATATTTTAATTTTTTTAAAAATATTTACTTCGCTACTATATTATAAATAGTTTACTACTAACTTAAAAGTTATATTTTATATATCAATTAAAATATACATAATTTTAATAATAATTTTTTTTACTTTTAATAAACTAAAGATAAAAGTTTTATTTTTAAGTTAAATAGGATGAAAATGGAAGTTTTATTTTTAAACTAAATAAGATGAAAGTTTTATTTTTTTAAAGTTAAATAAGATGAAAATTTATTTAAAGTTAAATAAGATGAAAGTTTATTTTTAAGTTAAATAAAATGAAAGTTCAATTTTAAAAAATGAAAATACATACACATACATTAAATAAGATGAAAGTTTTATTTTTTAATAAAGAATAACTAAGAGGCTATCATCTTATTATACTTAGGGGGTCATTTGATATGACTATCATCTTATCTATACTTAGGGGGTCATTTGGTATGACGGACAAAGAGGAACTAATTTTGGGATTTATTTTTAGTAGTATTTAATTCTTTTTTTGGGAATAAGATAAGTTGAATTTATTTATCTGATGCTTATATTTATTTATATGGAGAGTCCGAGCTAATCAAACTATATTTCAATTTATGAAGTGTTTGTTGCTATTTTACTATCAAATACTCTATCCATTATAAAAAGAATGATCTCGTTTGACTTGACACGGAGGATAAGAAAATAAAAGTGTAAGAAAATGAAGCAGATTTTTCAATTTTGTCATTTTTAATGAAAGTTATCTGAAATGTATCAAAATGTCCTTAAATATGTCACTTAAAAAGTTTAAATTAAAATATTGTTA
Organism: Solanum ossicruentum; assembly: GCA_025774065.1. Lineage (NCBI taxonomy): Eukaryota > Viridiplantae > Streptophyta > Magnoliopsida > Solanales > Solanaceae > Solanum > Solanum ossicruentum. The sequence goes on from JAOTQR010000079.1 coordinate 13,733,015, forward strand.
AAAAAAGAAGAAGAAAACATTCTTTTTAATATAAAGGGAGTAGGTAATATTGTTCCATAAAACTTGTTAAGGATTATAAATATAAATATCAGATGCTTCTAATATAAAAGTAATCTATGAGTTTAATTTTTATCACGGAACATATGGATATTTTTAATAGTTCCAAGAACTTATGAATATTTATATATCATATTCTTCAAAACTATGAGCAAACACATGGTGAAAATAACTTGCCAAGAAAATTTGGAAATGTATGGCCTAGAGATAGCTTTCCTTCAAATTTCCAACTTGGTTGAGAAAAAAATACAAACTATTTTTCTGTGGTCTGGCTATTCCATAACCAGAGGCACTGCAAGCCTGAACCTATTTGAACTTTTACACAGCATATTTGTGAAGTAAAATATTAACAATTCTACAAGCAGACCAAGGAAACAAAAGCAGAATGCATTACACCATTTATTTCCCCTTTCATGTTAAGTCTTACATAAAATGAACCAAGCATTTAGAAAGCCAGAATGTATATCAAGGAAAACCACCAAGCATTATTATCAAATCTTGGTCACCGTCAGAAACAGTTGAAACCAAAAACTTGTCTATATTATGCATCCGGTTTTAAGAGAACCGTCTGGAGGGAATGTACATGCCTTTGTAAGGATCTAGAAGAAAATAAATTGAAACTTCACCCCGAAGCAAGACTGGATTATGTTCGGGTTTTGACAGTCTTCCACAGCTTCACCCACTCAATCATGGAATCAGCTGCACGGGTGAACACAGGATCGATTCGTCCCAGCTGCTCCTTCACCGCTGCTGCAATCTCAATCACACAATCTTCTGCTGTTTTTGCTGCTGGAGTCAATCTCATTGATTGGAAGAATGGAACAACTTCTTCCGTCAGCTTCACCCCTTCCCACTCTTTCTTCAAACTCTCTATGGCATCACCTCTTTCTTTCCTCCACACATATGGAAGCCCAGTTTTCACACCATATCCTAAGTGATCACATACGACCTTAACACACATTCCAGTCCATATATCCTCCATAGTTTCCCACCTGAACTTTCCTTCTTTTGCCAACCTGAAAGATGGCAGCAAAGCAGGTCCCACCAACTCACGATCAAACGCTATATTGATTCCGCTCAGAGGCATCATGGCCCTAACTGGTACAGTAAGGACAGCATCAACATATCGAGTGTTCCTCAGCGCTGGCTTGAGGGCTTGCGTAGGTGCATCAAGATCTGCTAAATTAAGCCAGAGTCCACATGAAAGAGCACACGAGACGCCACTTCGCAAGCTAAATGGGTAGCCACGAACAAAATCAGCTCCTTTACAGAACGGATCATAAAGGGTATTAAAGAAAAATGGGGTGGCAGGAGTTGAGAGGTTATTGATATGTTGTGTGATGGCATCGACTTGGATACCTTCATTATCCTTAGCTGGAACGCAATCATCATCTATTGAGATGATATATTTCTTCTTTGACAAGAGATAGCCAAAATATCGGCACGAGTAGCCAGAGAAAGTTACAGCATTTGAAGGTCCAATAATTTGTTGAATATCAGCTTTTGTATAGGTATCATAATTAAATCCACCTGGAATTTTAAGTTCTCCTTTAACATCAGGATCTTTGATAATTATCAGGTGAAATCGGGAGAATACTGCTCTCCATTCTTCCAGAAATGAAGTAAGATCTGGTTCAATTGCAGCTATCACAATATCTACCTCATCATCTTTGATGCTAACTTGAGACATTTTTTCAAGGCTAGAATAAGCAAAAGCAAGAACAGGCTCTGTTGCCTTGAGAAATGGCAAGAGACTTTTGCAATAATGGCTTGCTACCAAACAATATCAGAATTTCTCAGAGCATCCTGAAATAAAGTAGTTATAAATATTACATCATGAATCATTATGTTACAGAAGGATTTAAAACAAAAAACTTACTAGTAGGAAGCACAGGAGTCGGAACACATTGGATGTTAAATGCGTCAATTAGTGAAAGGATTTCTTCTTTTCCAGTTGCAATAAACAGCTTCAAAATCTTTTCGTTTAGCTTCCCGGCTCTCAAGGTCCTCTGCCAAGATCAGAAAATTAAGACTGTTATCACATGTGAACGTACTCCAATATAATTGAGTAGATGGATCTTCACACAAATTTTGTTTCATTAGATCTACCAATGGGAGGTTTTCCTAGTCTCATTTGGGAATCTAATAATTTTAATAATGAACATATGAAGCAGTAACTGCATTTATAGCCCACGGCTAGTATATAGGTAAAGTCTACAATCTGTATGTTGTAGAAGTTCAGACAGTGACATATTGTTAAGATGCAGAAAGAAGTGCAAGTATGACATATGCCTACTAATTTTACTAGGTGAATCTCACTTGGAAAACATAAAGATGACCTGCCATATATTTACAGGTTATGACTAACGTGTAAAGAATAGCACTAAAGTGAAAAAGTGACACAACAATGGCCAAGTAACTGCAGAAGGACAAAGCGTGTAACAAACTCACTAGTTCAGAATTCAGAAACATCAGCTATTCCACTACTTTAGACATTACTTGACGTTTAATTTGTTTATTATAGACGCCTACTTCTCCTCATACAGATCAAAACAAAGTAATCCTACAATAGCTCATAGCTTGTCCGTGTAGATGATATCTGATCCCTTTTATTGGATCACTGTTTGAGTTCTGCCTTTTCAGTGCAAAGATGGGAAAAAAAATCCATTGTCACGTCTATTTTTGAGGGAATGCCAAACTTAATCACAGTTGGAATTCAGTATACCTAAATAGCTCTTCTCTGGCAATTCTTGCCGGCCAGCGCTTGGCTTGGTAGCTCAGTTCTCACCCACTGTGATCGCTGATAAATTTTTTACTCTTTTCCCTTCTCTACTTTCCTTTTCAGATTTTTCTCTCTTCATTCAGGGAGGAAAATAGAATCAATTTCAACGCACGTTTCAAATCCTTTGACATCACTAGATGGATTGTTAGCAATGAGACTTGGTACGAATGGGTAGAAAGAAGTCACAAAATAATGAGAAGCTCAACCTTAAGCACAAACACCATCAGGTGGATCTGTAACATCCTTAAGGAAGCATCAAGATGGGGGAAAAAATGACAAAGTGGAAAACAAAGGAGAAACTTGCGGAGCTATTCTGCACCAGGAATTTTGATGCGAATGGAAGATCTCAAGTAGGACTAAAAAGAGTACCTGGAATGCAAGTTTGGCGACATAACACGTGTGACGGATGCGGAAGTACAGATATGCACAAGTCATATCCAAAAGAAGAAGTTTCAAGTATCTTGGCTCCATAATCCAAGGAGACAAGGAAATCAATGGTGATGCCCCACACTGTATTGGATCAGGGTGGATGAAATGGAGACTCACAACCAGGGTTCTATGCATTAAGAATGTGTCACCAAGCCTTAAAGGTAAATTCTACATATTGGTGGTTAGACCAACACTGTTGTATGGGGTGGAGTGTTGGCCAGTCAAAAACGCCCATGTCAAGAAAGTTGAACATAATGGAGATAAGAATGCACAGATGGATGTATAGGAATACCAAGAGAGATGATTAGAAACGAAGTTAAAAAAGGAAAAGTGGGGGGGGGGGGTCTCCATGTCAGACAACATGAGATAAGCGAGAATGTGACCATATGAAGAGAAGGTGTGCAGATGCGACAATGAAGAGGTGAGAGAGAGGTTGGCTATAATAAGAGTTAGGAGAGATAAGAGGATAGGTCGAAGCAAAATGAGCAGAGGGAGGTACTTAGATAAGACATGATACAACTTCAACTTTCTTTGATAAAGGAAAAAAAAAGTTGAAGGTGTCATGTCTCTCTTTTTTTTTTTTTTTTTGAGAAGGTAACGATTTGTATTATAACCAGTACTCAAGTAGTACTGAAAACCCCTTTACAAAAAAGTGTGATAATGTAATAACAGAAACAGCAAACCTAGCAAGAACCTAAAACTTCAAGGATTGCTTCAAGGTTTCATGTCTTATCTTATAGAGGATATGCCCTAAATAGGAAGGTTTTGAGATCGAGAATTAGCATGGAAGATTAGTAAGTAGCTGAGTGTTGTCCCACTGCTTGTGGGACGCAAGGGACTAGTCTCTTCTCCTCTTCTAATTATTAGTAGTATTATTCACTAATTGTTTGTTTGATACTGGTAACTTTGTTTTCCTTAGCATATTAAGGTCTATACTGGCCACCTCCAAAAGTGTTAATTACATAAAAAAAAAGAAAAACAGGAACTTACAGAGCTCCTATGAAATCCACTAGCTGAATTTCTTATTCTTGATTCATTTCTTTACACCAAAAACCTAAAGTGGTAATTACTTTGCACTTATCCTCTCTATAGTGCATTTTGTCCCAAAAAAATTCTCTGATTTCTCTCCTACTATATAATCCACCAGATACAAGCTGGTATTGTTCTCCACCACCACTTGTAGCTCTTGCTACCTCCCCTTTTGACCTAAAAACTTAGTAAGTCTGCTATATGTTCAGGCATAATCCAATTGAGGCTAACTAACTTGGTGAATAGAGTCCATACTTGTATTGTTACTTTGCAGAGGAGAAAAATGTGATTGTTGGTTTCTAGAACTACTTTGCAAAGATAAAATCTTGAGGCAATAATTTTTCCCCTCTTTTGACGTCCATTATGTGTAAGGCAGGCTCTCCTAGTCATCAACCAAGTGAAGCACTTCATCTTAGTAGGGCCACACTCTTCAGATAGCACTCCATGGCCCTAATTTTGTTCCTTAAAATTGTGACTAGGTCTCTTTTATACATTCTGTTCACAAAGAAATGACCATCAGTATGATGCCTCCATAGCAATTTATCTGTTTCCAGATTTGTGCCAGGAAAATCTTCAATCAAAGCTAGCATATCAAATACCCACCCTATTTTCCAGTCATTAAAAGATCTCCTAACATGCAAATTCCATCCTTGTGGAGACCAAACCTCTTGTATTTTGTGCAGCTTCCTTTCTTTCGTGTTTGTTACTATCTGTAGCTTCATTTGTTTTGTATCCTATTATTTTGTCATCTAATATCCTTGCACCATAATCCTCTCTACCTCTAAAGGTTTTTTCCTTTGGTTTTTCAGCTCTACCGCAAAAGTAATGTTTGCATACACTTTACCCTCCCCAAACCCCTCTTTGCAGGATTATACTGAGTATGTTGTTATGGGATATCCTTGCACCCTGCTATGGCTTCTTCATTTCGTTTGAGATGAGGGCCTATTGGAAATAGTCTCCCTGCCTCAAGGTAAGGGTATGGGTCTACGTACATTCTACCCTTCCAGACCCCACTTGTAGGATTACACGAGAATGTTGTTGTTTATTGAAGGTACATGAGCATCTTGCTGCTTCAAAGGAACAAAAGATCAGTCCTCATAATTCATGAGTTGGTATTGAATGTGGTAAAAATGATATAGCATTCAAGATAGAGGTTTATTAAATGTTTCAACATCGTGCTTAATGTAGAGCATTCTAGAGTCTTTAAGGAGGATTATCTTTATACCAAAGAAGTACATGACAGCAATTGGCAGTCCAATACCCTCAAAGGGTCCATAGTTGTAGTTGACGTAGGTGATATTCACAATGTAGAGCCGTCATAGACAAAGGATAATGGCCTGCTGAATAGAAGCATACGTGAGCATTTTGGGAGAGGGGATTCCAAAGTTACATTAGTGGATACTAGAAATTGGTGCCCTATTACATGTTAGGCTGTTTTTGGGGTCGGCATCTATGATGGCAAGGAATATGTTTCTCTTTAAGTTCCCAAATAGATATACGGAGAAGCGGACATTAAAAAGGGAGTGGAAATGGAAAAAAAAAAAAAAAAGCAAAGGTCAGACTCGAGTTGTGGAAGCAACCAGTGGTGGTTCCTCAATCTCTCAAAACAATGATAACACATGGATTTGGGCATTCCACTTTAATTATGGTTGAAGAAGATTTTCTCAGAGGTGGGTAATCTTTGTGGTGGATGAGTTTGCACTGAAAAGAAACAGAGCTTCAGTGGGCAAAAATCCAAATCGTAAGAGATGGTTGGAGTTGTCTTCGTGAGCTAACGATAGAAAGAGATGGATTTTAAATTTTATGTCCCTATTTGGGTCGAGAGATGTTTGATTCAAACCACCGTCACCAGAAGAATCATTGGATAGGTTTTGGTGAGGAAACGTGTATGAGATATTCCAACAATTCTCAAAGGCTTTAGGGCTTATAGCTAATCAGACAAAAAGCTGTATTTATTTTGGAGGAGAATCAGAAAATGTTCAAAATCAAATACTACAGCACAAAGGTTTCACAAAAGGATCACTACCTTTCAGGTCCCTTGGAATATCTCTAAGCGCTAAGAAGCTATCAGTAGGACAATGTCAACCTCTAATAGACAAGATGGTGGGAAGAATCACAACATGTACAACCAAGTTCCTTTCATACGCAGGAAGGTTGCAACTAGTTAACAGTGCGTTGAATGCTATGTAAACTTTCTAGGCCCAGATGTTTGTAATGCCTAAGAAGATTATTCTAGTAGAGACGATGTGCAAAAGATTTCTATGGAATGGGGAGGTACAAAACAAAGGGAAGGCATTGATAGCATGGGATACACACTGCTGGCCAAAGGTAGCTGGAGGACTCAACATTACTGATATATATCTGTGGAACAAGGCTGCTATAATCAAGCACCAATGGAATTTTGAACAAGAAAAAAGACAAGCTATGGATCTCATGGCTACATGCTTACTACATCAAAGGCAGGAAACCATGGGAAGTGATTAACAATCAGGTATCTTGGATTGTAAGGAAAATAATGCAGACAGGGCAATGGCTTGAGGAAAGAGGCTTATCTATAACAGACATACTGGAAGCAGAAGAGTTCAGCATTAAAAAAGTATTCAAGGACCTAAGAGGAGAATTTGCTAAAGTGATATGGAGAAGATTGACTTGCAATAATCCAGGCAGCCCCAAATGGATTTTCATGTTATATCTAGCTATACATAGAAGGCTGTATACTAAGGACAAGTGAGCAATTGGGGAATACTTACTGATACAATTTGTATACTATGCAACAATGAACCTGAAACACACCAACAACTCTTCTTTGAATGTTCATTCACTGGGAAACTATGGAGGGCACTGTTAGGCTGGCTATCCGTCAACAAAAGAGTCACACGATGGAGTGATGAAATACAATGGGCTACGGATCATGCGACAAACAAAACAGCTCAGGCCAATACATACAGAATCACACTAGCAGCAGCACTATACTACATATGGCAAGAGAGGAATTGTAGAACATTTCAACACAAGGAAAGGACCAGAGAGATGATTGTAAGAATGGTTATACAAGATATTCATAGTAGAACTAGTATATTTCTTGTGAGAGATGATTGTAAGAATGGTTATACAAGATATTCATAGTAGAACTAGTATATTTCTTAGACTGGCAGGTACTATGCATAGATTAAATTTTTATCCTGGATGTTGGGTGCTAGCTTAGAAAGGAACTGAGGCAGTGGAGCTCGGAGAATGGAAATATGTCCATGTCCCAAGTACAATTTGTACATATTGCATTATCTGGTAATAGAAATTACAGTTACCAAAAAAAAGGCTTCTTCCAATCCAGCTACTTCCCAACCTCTTCAAATACAAACATGGGATCCCGAAAGGTGAAATCTTATGGCATAAGACTTTGTTATCATTGCCATGAGACATTTGCACACAATCATAGATGTCAATCTGCGAAACTATCCCTCATGGAGCTACAATAGGAGATCAATCGGAAGATGTTGACGAGGTTAATACAGTAATTGCAGGCAATCCTAAAGAAACTGACATTGTTGAAATTTTATTCCACGCCATTTTGGGAAAGACAAATGGTGTTACAATGAACTTTCTGGTGAAATTAACCATACAAAGGTTTTAATACTAGTGGATAGTGGTTCCACACATAATTTTATGGCTTAATCCATTGTAGAGAAGCATGAGCTCCTAGTAGAGATAGTTCCAACATGTGGCGTGCAAATAGGGGATTGGGACATCATCGTTGCAATAAAGTTTGCCAAAATCTTCACATTCAATTGCCAAGTTTTACCATCACCCAGGAATACAACCCTTTGGAACTTGGAGGGGCTGATTAGGTTTTTGGTGTCAAATGGTTAGCTTCTCTCGATACTATTCAAGCTTACCAGAAGGAGATGTTTATAATTTTCAATTGGAAATGGAAACATTACAAACTGCAAGGGGTGAGATCAACAAATTTCACTGCAGCTTCCCTCCAATATTTTAACGTGAGTGAATTGGAATTCACGGTGGAACTTGAAAAAGTTTTATCACGTCGATGGGTCAAAGAAGTTGGTGCTTTTTCATTGGAACTGCTAGTTCAATGGGTTGATGTTTGACTGTCCCAAAAAGCTAGTTGGGAGAACTATGATCTCATTGCTGATCAATTTCCTCTTTTCGCCTCGAGGACAAGGCAACTTTTCAAGGGGGGTGATCTAATACGACTCTTCCTTTGCGGACTAACTCAAGATGAAAATCTAGATAAGCATGTGGAGAGAATCTATCTTAATTTCTTTGTTTTAAATAGGATCAAATATATAAACAGTACTTATAAATAGGAGTTATAGGCAACAATTATTACCAGCAATCATCTACAGCAGTAATTGTTTTTCATCCTTATGTTTAGTATAAATATGCGTATTTAGAACTCTGTAGGTAAAAAATATTATCATTATGTCTATATCTGAGATTTGTCCACTCCATATGGACATAGTTATTAGTTAATACAGTGCTTAAGATCCTTGCACTTTATTTAACCAAAGATTTCATTATCGTCTTGTTTTCATCCTATTTTCTACCAGGTGATTAAATGCAAGTTTGGCGAAATCAATCCATGGTGTACATTTGTGAGTACTAGTATTTATTCCAACTTTGTTTGCTATAAGCAACAACCCAGAGGGTGACATAAATGAAGTGTGGAGTGCACAAGACTGGAACTTAACCTTCAGAAGGATGCTAACTTGTTACGTAGGGTTGGTGATTCCAATTGGACCAATTCTGAACCAGACATCTTGAGATGGAGACACAATAAAGATGGGGAATTCACTCTGAACAAGGAATATACAAAGGAAGGCATGGTGCACTATGGAGAGAAGCCAAAATTATGGAGAAACATATGGAAATGCCTCGTTCCAGCCATGGTAAAATGCATCACTTGGTTGGTGGCTAAGAGAGCATGTTTGACACATGAAGTTTTGAAGATAAAAGGAGCCATCACAATCTCCAGATGTTTCTTGTGCAAGGAAACAGATGAAACCAACAATCATCTATTTCTATATTGCAAATTCACTTCAAACATTTGGTCCTTATTTCTAAAAGTAACTGAGACAAGATGGACTATGCATGAAAATAAGGCAGACTTGCTAAGCTGTTGGATAAAAAGAGGTGCAAGCATGACTCAAAGATGTGGAGGATGATAATCCCAGAGTGTATCCTGTAAACTGTTCGGAGAGAGGAATGGGATATGTTTCAAAGACAGATCCAGCTCCACTTAAAAGTTAAATGTAATTATACAGCATCATCCTACTTTTGGTGTAAAAAAATGTGACTAGAGGATTTAGAACACATTGTAAAATAATTAGATCCCTGTAAGTATTTCTTTTTCCTCTTTTTCTTGTAACTAACACTTTTTGATGGTCTCTAGCATGTCCTTATTGCTTATTGCTGAGAATGAGATATACAGATTTACCTATTTCAATAAAGAAGAGCTGTAAAGAGCTTGATACACAAATTGAATGTTGATAACATTTGTCTTCAGGAAACAAAATAGAAAAGGGTGTAAGGGAGAGCATTAAAGACATTTAGGAAGAGAGATGAATGAGATTTGAATACGTAGAAAACATGTAAGTAAAACCCCCATGTAGGGTACCTTGAAATCCATTATTAAAACTCATAATAGATTATAGTTTCATAGCTCAAAACATGCATAGTCTCAATAGATATTAGAATTTGGAGAGGGACCTCTTCAAATTGGTCCATATATCTTAACTTGCAAGTTTGAGGCACTCTTCCAAGATTTTGAGTGTCACATAACAAAGGTATACGCACCAAATTATAGATATGAAAGGGAAAATTATAAGGAAGAGATAGAAGCAGTTAGGGGGTTGAAGGGTGGTCCTTGTGCTGTTTGTGGGGACTTCAACCTCAAGATTTCCTTCAGAAAAGATAAATAGTAACAGGAGATCTCCAGCTATGGTGAACTTCTTAAATTTTGTTAAGGATATGACTTTGACAGATCCTCAACTGGAAGGGGACACTTTCACCTGATTCAAAGATGATAATCATATGATTGCTTCAAGAATTGACAGATTACTTTTTTCCAAAACAGTGGGATGATATTCATAAATATCAAACAACCTCTTCTACAAAGAATTAAATCTGATAACAGCAAATATCAAACAACCTCTTCTACAAAGAATTAAATCTGATCACATCCATATATCACTGCAATATGGTGTCTGGGAACAGAACAAATCCGACTTCAAATTTGAGAATTAGTGGTTTAACATATAAAGTTCTGCGGACAGAATCAGAGAATTGTAGACATCTGTGGAGTTTACAGGCAAGCCTCATTTATTCTGGGCTTGCAAGCTCAAAACACTTAAACGCAAGCTAAAGAATGGAGTCGAAGCAGTCAATTCCAAGGATCTTGACATTTCAAAAGGCTCTGATTTGGAATCAACTTGCTACAAATAGATGTTGTCTCACATAACAGACCACTGTCAAATGAGGAATCAATTCAGAAGGTCACCCTTCTAATGGAGTATGATGAGCACATCAAAAATGAAGACATAGCATGACGACGGAGATCTAGAGCTCTGACTTAAAGATGCCAGAAGCACTAATTTTCTCCATAAATGCACATAAGAGAAGCAATACTAGTGATACGAGATGTTACAGTAGAGGAGCCAGAATGAATTAAGAGGGTGATCATTGAATTCTATCAAAACCTCTATTCTGAAACTGTTGAATGAGACTTGTCAACAATCTTAGCGATCTTATCAACTGCCCTACCATTTCAGAAAAAGAGAGAATCACTACAGGATGTCTTTGAGGAACATGAGGTGCTTACTTGCCTATTGATGTGTGCCATGGGTAAAGCTCCTAGCTAAGATGGCTACAGAACGGGTTTCTTATCACATATTGGGAGATATTTGAACATGACATGACTAATAAAGTGCGCTTGCCTTTTCGAGTCAGCTTGTGGAGATCTATTAGAGTGTTGTGGCCTTTTATAAGGAATCACACCTCCATAAAGGTGAACAATGAGTACAAAACATCATTTTGTAAAGATAATTGGTTGGGGGTATCTGATAGATTTACCCCCATACTGATGACAGTAGCAGATGCATAGTCCTCAGATGGGTGGAACATGCAATTCAGGAGGAATTTATATGACTGAGAAGTGGATACACTGAAAATTTTACAAAATGCTAGAAGATTCAAAGGTTTACAGGAGGTTGCATATTGTCTATGCTAGAAACTAGACAGTAGGGGACTCATTAAAGTAAGCTCAGCTTACAAGTTGTTGAATCAAGACCATCAACAGACAGCTCATTGGCCTTGGGACACGTTTGGAAAGTGAAAACACCTTTCAAGGTGTCTTGTTTCACATGAAGCTGTTTTTACCCAAGATAGTCTTAACAGGCAAAGGATCCCCCTTTGTTCCAGATGCTTGCTTTGTCGGAAAAGCTTAAGACAGTCAGCCATCTATTCTTACATTACAAGGTTATAGATCAGCTATGGAAGGATTTTTACCAACCTCAGAGGCATACACAAACTGGAAGGCTATGTTTTGATATAATCTTTCTCTTAAAATTCAGATGTACTTTTAGTTAGTAGAGCTTTTGAGAAAGGAAGTGCTTCTGGAACCAAAGAAACTAATACGCTCTTGTTAAAACTTAGAAGTATCAATTCTAAAGATAATTTGCCATAAACATCGAATCAATATTTTAAGTGTCTAGGTAAATGTTACCCCTTTCAAAAAGAATTACTAAATTAAGTATGTTATTTACAAAATAATAATTCCGGAAGTTGCTCAAGTGCTTATTACTGTTTCTACAAGTCACTCCTTTTACTAAAAGAAACATTTTTTATAACGTGGTGTCTAGGCCAGCTTGTACTAGCCTCGACTAATTCCACAAGATACCTGCCACCTTCCATCAGAAACAAGAGCTAGGTAACTCTGTCCACCAAGGACATATGAGAACAAATCATCCAGTATCTTTTAGGGATTTGCACCTAAGATGTTATGGTTATAAACCCACTTTTGGGTGCTAAAATTAGTACCCACCCACCAAGAAAAGAAAACACAAGTTGAGGTATGAATGTTAATGTCTTCTATTTTAACAAAGGAAAGAAAAGATAACCATCAATGTCATTTTTAGCTTCTCTCATCATTCAAAATCCTTTCCACATTTCACTTGCACAGTATGGGCAATCACAGGGGCTGAACATATCGAAGTGCCAAATAACACTCCTTACACTCTTTAGATAAACATTAGATACCACAAGACAAAATTAGTTATCACAACTCAGTTCACTCTGCTGTAAAGGGCTAGGTCAAAATGCATAAGGGATTACTTTCCTACTCCTACATGACAAAGTCTGAACAGCACGCACCTTGCTGAACTAAGATCATCCTCTTTTTTAAAACAAAATAAGTGAATTAAAATTACCCAAGTACAAGATTAAACATAAAGACACAATTTTCTTTCTCTCTTCAGTCTGGATATATATCACATAATAACAGTTAAACTGAAATACACAAGAAAGTCTTTACAAATCCATAAAATTCTTTCAGCACTGATGATAATTGAACACCAGTTACAACTAAATAACACACGGGAAACCCATGAAAGGAAAAACCAAAATAAGCAGAAACCAGATCAAATCACAGATAAAATACGCAAGTATACTGGCTAGAAAAAGAACCCACAAAAGAAAATCCAAGAAATGCATCAAGAATCAGATCATAGCACAATCAAGTTAGGAAAAAAATCCAAAGGGGAAAAACCCATAAAAAGAAGAAAGTGCGTTTACCAGAAAAAGGTCGTGAAGAATGTGTTCAGGCAAGAAAGATAGATCAGAGTAGGAAGAGATATGAAGAAGGGCAGAGTCAATAGCGAGAGAAAGAAGGGAAGGCGGGTGGGTTCTCATTCATTTAACCCTTAAATCACTCCGATACTTTCTCTCTCACATACTCACACATGTGAACGAGCACAACAAAGCAAAGCAATCACTTGTTTACATCTAAAAATTTGTATGTTAATGCCGGAGAAATGGTGTTGGAACCTACCAGGAAATTAGGGAAGCCAAGAAGTTTTATTTTTTCTTTTTTCCTGCCTCTCCAAACTTTCAGAAATTGGATTATTGTAAAATCTTCAGGGCTTTTCTCGTCCAACATCTTTGGGGCTAAAGTGCAAAAATATCTATTTTTGGGATTCTCCTTTAACTAATGCTTGGGCGCATTTTGATTACTTGTTAGAGTTATACACATATTAGTTAGGCAGGGTTTAATTTTTTAAATTATTATTAAACTAACATAATCCAAGAATCTCACCACTCGTGGCAGTTAGGGATTGAGCCACATACCTCCTAAGCCTTAAATAAATAACAAAAGTACAATGAGGGGGACAATAAAATCTTACCTCCAAACTTATGGTGGTTCATAAGTCAACTAGCCTACTAAGGTCAATCAACTCATCCAAGAAAGAAAAGCAAACCTAGAGTCTACCACCCATGAGAGAACTCCTCTCAATACAATAGAATCCAGGAAAGCGATAAATAAGGGAGACTCTCCTTTTACAATTAAAGAAAGAAATAAAGAAACTAAACATATTCAAAAAGCCTATAACCTGAACGAGGAAATAGGTTTCTTGAATAAGATAATCTAAAAGAGAAGAGCACCAGGAGTGGTGAGGGACACCAGTCAGACACCTCAATCTCAAGGTGACGTTTTGATCCATTTTAATTTCTTCCTCCTAAAGTTAATAATGTCCATTCTATCCATCAATTAAGCACCTTTAACACTAGAAGGCAGTTGTTGGTAGATGTAAAAGTATTGAGGAATGTTAGACTTGTGGCTCAACTTAGACAAAAGATCAGCAGTATTATTGGCTTTTCTAGAGATATGCTGACATTGAAAACTCCTAAGTTGAGAATAAGTTCATGAAGGTTTGAAATATACTGGAGGTTCTTTGTTAGAGGCAATCTAGGTATTGAAAAGTTGTGAATTCATCTCCAATAAATATGATTGTAGCCATGTTAAAGACACCACTGAATCCCAAAAGTAGCAACCGGAATCTCTGCTTGGTTATTGGAACCATGACCCAATGAAACTGTGTAGGCAAACACCATAGCACCATGTTGATCTCTAAGGATGCCAACCCCCTTCAATTCTGCTTGGATTACCCAAGGCACTTCCATTGGTATTAAGCTTTAAGAAATTAACAATGGAGGGCTTTCAAAGAACACTAGTAATCTGCATCTCATGAGAGTATCTTTCCACCATAATGATCAGATCTTTCCAGTTACTGGGCCAAGTCAGGTAAGGATAGGTGGTGATGAGTAGGTGAATGATGTCTTTAAAAATAAAGAATATCACCCTAAAGTTGTTAGATTTTTTAGCACCATATTTAGTAGCACACTTGTTCTTCCAGAGATCCCAACAAACAAAGGTGGGAATAGAATGCATCAGGAGCTTATGAACCTCATTTTTAGTTTTCAGCTGCCACCAGTAAATCAACAGACTCTGGAGAGAAGTATGATTGTGAACAATACCAAAAAATTCTAAAAAAAACTGCCAGACATAGTTGGCAATGTTACCAGTAACAAAGATATGATGATTGTTGTACAGACCAGCTCTAATATAGCAGGAGCATGTTGCAGGTGCCACCCCAAAGGAAGTGATTTTATCATTAGTAGGCAACTTGTTTCGTAGGGCCTTCCAGAGCAAGAAAGAGACCTTGAAGAGGATGCCTCTATGCCAAATGTTCATGTGATTTCTATCATTTTTTGGCTAACATAATTCCAGGCTAACGCAATAGTGAACAAACCATTCTCTATAAGCTTCCAGATTACCTCGCCGGGTATATCTACTTGATAATGGATCTTGGTTTGCAAAATTTAAGTCACTAACAAAATAGGAGCATGTTGTCTAACTTTACTTCATTTCATTACCCCTCAGTTAGAAAGCGAGACACATTGATGTTGTTGAGTCTGAAGCTATCAGTAGTGTAATGAGCCAAGGGTTCAATACCCAACCAATTATCCCACCAGAATGATAAGTTCTAGAATTGATCCTCTATTTCTCAACCTCATCTTTGTTTCTAACCAAATAGTTCCATACCACATATTGTCTTGGAGCCCATTTCTTTGCAACAGGGTTTGCCCTTTGATAATACTTAGCTCTAAGAAATTGCCGCCACAATGAATTACAAGATCTGAACTTCCATCATTGCTTGTGTTGGAAGGTAGTGCAGACATCAACAAGATTTCTTACTCTAATGTCACCTTTATCCTGTGGGAAGCTAAGAATTCCCAAGAAGCCCAATGGTATTTTTTCCTGTCTTGGTTCCACCCCCAAAATAAGTCAGCAATCACATTTTCGATATACTTGAAAGTAGTCTTAGAAGGGGAGATAGCAGATAGCGTGTGGATAGGGATAGATTGTAAAATATGAACCAAGGTAACTTTACCACCAAAACTCAGAATTTTAGAGTTCCAACCACTAATCCTCTTAACAATTTTAGAGTAATTGATAATTCTTTGTCTCCTAATATAGAGAGGACAACCAAGGCAGTTAATAGGGCTATTCTTCTCTGAAAAACTAGTGATAGTCTTAACCAGCTCAATAATATCAGGTAGAGTTTTAGAAGTGTCATGTCCTAAAACGGATCGCAACTAAGAGAAGAGGAAATAAAGTGGAATCTCAACATAACATAACCATCACAAAATCTGAAGTCATGAGTATAAGAGTATCTAAAATAAGCACAAAAGAACATAATTAACTATCTCAAGAGGAATACAAAACTATAATATCCAATACAAGTCTGAGATAGTGTCACGCCCCAAAGTCCCGTTAGGACGGACTAGCACCCGTTGCCGATAAGGCTCGGGAGAACCAATCTATATCTATATGCTTTGTATACATATTATAAGTAATATCTAT
>JAOTQR010000079.1:13757678-13777452 GCA_025774065.1 Solanum ossicruentum
ATAAAGATTATTGTTTAGAAATTAAAAATAATTTTAAAAGATTGATAAAATAAACTATTTGGGTAAGCTTTTAAAAAGGAAAAAAAGTACTTTAGAGTAGATATAAAAATTATTTTTTTAGAAATTAAAAATAATTTTAAAAGATTGATCAAATAAATTATTTGGGTAAGCTTTTAAAAAAATGTGCTTCAACTTAGTTATAAAATTATTTTTTAGAAATTAAAAATAATTTTAAAAGATTGATTAAATAAACTATTACTAGTACAAAATCACGAGTTTAGTAATGAATGTCTTTTCTAATTTCTAACTGCTTAAGTATTTAAAAATTTATAACCTAATCCAATTAGCTCATTATACAAAAGATATCTTTTCCGTAAAAAAGAAAAAAAAGTCTAAAAATAATTAAGAAAAAAAGGGGGAGGGAGAGGAGGAATAAACCGCTTCATAATTAGTCTCACAAATCACAATTAAAATATTTTTATAAGTCACACAAAAAGGGCCCTACCATGGAAATCAGAAATACACATTATCTCCATCAAAAAAATTTCATGTCAGCTATTTTTCCACTTGTTAGGTGCGTGTATTACACGTTAGTGCCAGATGGACATTAAACAATCAATTTTTTAACGAGTTTAGTAGGGTATTTAAAATGAATAATAGTTGAGATGTTCACTGAATAAAAAGTTTTAAGTACAGAGCAGAGAGGGGGAGGGGGGGGGTTATGCCTTCTGCCAATCTATATTTTCTTACACCGGTTATGCATGAAATGACATATCATATCTAAGATGAGGTGTCATGATATATATTATTCATCGATGACATTATCTTGATTGACGAAACTAAGAGCAGAATTAACAATAGGCAAGAGCTTTAACGACAATTATATTAGAATATAAAGAGTTTAAGTTAAATAGGATCAGGACTGAATACTTGAATTGTAAGTTCAATAATATTGGCCTGAGATTGACGTGGAAATAAGGCTCGAGTCTTAGATTATCGTTAGGAGCAAATATTTCATGTAAATGTGTTGAGGTATTAGGTGTTTCACATTTTAACCCAAACTTATGCTCGAGGAAATATTGTTTGATTGTTAATAAGTTTTCTAGAGTTGCATATCAAATTTTAATCTCACCAAACCTACCCATATGATTTCAATTACTATGAGTATCGTTAACACCCCACTGAAATCTACTTGTTTAACTATGCATTTCCCCCTGAAAGGGCTTTTTCAAATTTGAGTACAAGCCAATGATTGAACTTATTATAAATCTTAACTAATGATTAATTTTAGAGCCTTTATTTTTAATACTTCATGACATAGCTCTATTCTTGCGCATTGTGTGGGATTGAGCCCAACCTAGTTGGGTTCGTATATCCAAATTCGTTGTGAACGTCATTACACTTGGCATGATAAGAGTCGAGCTTTTTTTGTGAAATCTTAATTTGGGGTTAGCTTAAAGAGAATCTTCAGTAGCGTCCTGAGTCATATTCTAAAAGAAATGATTTTAAACATTAGACTAGAGCCTAATTCGATGACTAAATGATTGCCAATAAAACGTTGCAGATTGAAATATGTGAACTTCAAAGGAATAGGAAGATCAAGTTCTCCACCACCTGCGATGAAGTTCGACAACTGGCTCAATACAATCTTTGCCTTCTGCCTTACACAGTAACTAAAATGCCAAATGAGCAACTCCAAACTCAAGAGCACATCTAAGAGCAGCCAATCACACCGCGCTAACATCAAATTCAACATTCAAAGACGGCACAACAGTAAGTGTTTAAAATACATTACCTATCTCCTCTTCCAGAACCAATGCCAAGACAAAAGGGACTTCCAAGCATAGGAGAATTTTTTTCCTAAAAGGAGCCAAAACTCACTGTAGAACATTCAAGCCGGCTGATGATTTTACAACAAACTGCAGTTTCTTAGCATAATCATACACATATCCAGTATCAAGCTAAAATTTGACCAACGATGATACGAAAATAGCGTCTCAAACAAAGCACTAACACTTCACTTTATTCCCACAATCGACATAAGAAATTGAAGCTTGTCATTCACTTCTGCCAAAGTGGATTGGTTACGGAAAGTAGATGGCGGCTCAACTCCAGTAAAGATGTATAGCGCTTTTAGTTCATCTACCAACAAAGGTTGGGGTGCTGCTGTGTATCCCACGATTGTTCTCATTGCATTTATCTTCTCCCATATCTTCTCCTCACTGAAGAACTCCTAGCAATATCAAGCAAGCAAAAATGAATCCAAGGGGCTTTAAATACTCTAGTCAGCAGGAGTATAAACAAGAAAATATGTACTAGACCACCAAGGAATGCAGGGAATAAAAGAAAATGAATATTACAAGCAGCTAGTACCAAGGAGACCAATATAAAAAGTTGAACATGGAGAACAAAGTGTCTATTTGCATCTTGCCTTCCACCGCTGATGAAACTATTAGCGGTCCACAGCCCCCTCCTCTTAATACATAAGATATCATATAGAGTTCAGAGAATCGTGGCCTTCCACATAGGGATTTTGAAACAATACTAAAAAACTTGAGGGATAAAAAACCAATATAAAATAAATGTTAGTTTGAAATGAAGAAACAGATTCTGAGGTTTGCTAAATAGAGACATTGACGTCGATTTTGCCAGAAACCAAGCATTTTTGTTAGTTCTGGACAGATAAAAGACATTACCGGGCCGCACTTCTCCCACAATCACGTCCTTCTACGCTCTTTACTTTCCACTTTCTATTCCCAGAGAAAAGATCTTAAGAAGTTCCACAAAGAAATTGAAAAGTCAGAATCTTCATTTACTCTCGTCCTACTAAGGGACAACCTGATATGCATCCCAACACAGAGAATACACTTTGATGATTACTGGGCATATCAACGAACCAATGCTGAAGCAAAATGGGCTATACTGAGTTGTAGTGGAGCATCCCGCACATGACCAAAGTCAGACCAAGGAAAATAATAGTGTTGCGAGAAATGAAAGAGCATTAATAACAATGAGAAGGAAAAAGCCAAGCCAATAGAAGAAATGAAGTAAAAGTTGCACCAGCTCTACTAAGAAAACCAATGCGTTACAGTGTACTTGATCTTTGAAAAGAAACAAGACCAGCTGACATGAAACAACTGACCAGCCATACAGGGACTGAGAGAGCAAACACATCCAATTTCTATTAATTGGTTTTAAGGGGGGAAAAAAGGACGTCCCTTACTAGCAGAATATTCACATCTAGCTGGAAGTCTCACTTGAAACTCATGACTTATATCATGATCCACGTTGAAAATGCTGGATTAATGGCCATTTGTTGATACCTTGTACTTGCTTAGTTCATACACACTGTTGAACATTATTAACTTGAGGATTATGAACCTCCAATAACTTTTCAGGTTATCAATGTTCTTTATGATTTATCACACAAAGCATCTTGGACCAAGACCATGTGATTAGCAACTGATACTTTTTACATGAGAATTGGTAAATAATTGATAGTTTATGTAATAGCAGCTCCTTTTCTTTTTCCTTTTCAAGTTTTAGTCTGGTTTATTCGTGAATAGTAGCATTTCTTGCTAAGAAAAGGATTTTTCTTTCATGAGAGAATTAAAGCAATCAATAGTCTGAATGATTCCCAATATCTAATCAAGGAAATTTATTGGTAAGCATGCTAAATGAGTCCAGCCAAGTTAACCTACACATGCTTTTAAACTGATTGACCAATTTTTCCAGAGAAACTTCAAAGAATCAAGAGAATTACAAAACTTAGAAAGACAACCCTCTCCAAGAATCCCCATAAATTTCCGAAAAGCAACCTAAGGTGGAAGAACTAGACATAGAACTGACCTTGGCATGTTTGGCCTCCGGAATCCCAGCTCCTCCAGAAACCTGGTTGACACCACTGGAATTTGTTTTTTTCTTCTGATCAGTGTTCCCTGTTCTTTCAGATGGAAGGTTCCCATGGACATCAGGTGCCTTCCTTTGAACCTCTTTTGCAGCCACCAGGTTAACCTTGCCTTCCAATGGACGAGAAGCATCTTTCGCAACATGCTTGCCATTTGATATTTCTTTAGGATCCTTAGTCGAGTTTGCAGATTGCCCAACATCTATGCTCCGGGGTGTTTTGTCCATCTCAGCAGCTTTCTTGGCCGTTTTGGCAACACCACTTTGTTTGGCCTCGCCTCTTCCTTCTTTGGTCACGCTTTTCACTGGTAACTGCTTCGCGTCATGCTTCACGTCAACTTCATCCCTCATCTCTTCCTTCTTTTCTATTACTTTCACATCAGTGTCCTCCTGCTGCTTGTTGCTCAACCCCTCCCGTTCCCCTGATATTGCAACATTTTTTCCATCATTTGCTTTCTTTTTTTTGTGGTGCTTCTTTGAACTTTTGCTAGCGTTTGGTTTCTTTGTAACTTCTATTATCTCTTTTCCTTCCAACGTAACCTCAGATCCTTTTTCAGTTTTTGTTCCTTGAATCTCTCTCACAAGACTATCTACCTTCTCATCTTTGCTTTCCAATGGCTTCTCCACTACTTCCGGACGTGTAACCTTTCCATCTTCATTTCCCTCATGTCCACCTGAACTCTCTAAGGTATCTTCCTTCACTGCATCACCTACATATACTTCAACCAAATTCTTATCTGGCAGACCTGGTGTTAAAGTAACATCTCGTTCACCCTCATTTTCTCCCCCGGCTTCTGTGGCCACCAAATCCAAACCCTCAGTTTCCTTAATTTTTTCATCAAAATCCCAGTTTTCTACTTCTCTCCCTCGTTCGATTCCCAAATTCTTCTCCTTTATTGGTCCCTCATTCTCTCCTTCCAAGTATTCACCCACATCATCTTCATATCCTTCCTCTTTACCACCCTCATCAATGTAGACCTCCCTTTCTTCCTCCGTTCTGTCAACATCTACATCTTCAGCAATTGTAGGTCCTCCCTCATATCCACTGCTCTCATCCTCCAAGAACTCAATCCTCATTTCAACTCCTCCTTTCGCATCCTCCATTTCTTTCTTTTCCTCCTCTTCCATCAAGACTCGTCCACCAAAACCAGGACCTTCCTCTTCATCTTCAACCATTCCCCCATATTCCAACAATAGAGGTGGCTCTGACCTTGGAAGCAACTTTTCCATAAGCTTCTCAGTACAAGTATAACTAGCAAAAGCAAGACCAAAAGGGACCGAAAATGCAAACCCGAGTGCAGATATAACAATAAGCGGAGGAAGAACCACTGGGGCAGAAGTGATCACAATGCCTGTAATCATAACCTTCTTCCCCAACCCCAATCCTTTGTTCACAATCCATCTTATATTACTCTCTTTCATTTCTCCCTGGTAGTCATCATCTTCCTCCTCCTCCTCTTTTAACAAAGTGTGCTCCACAATCCTCCACTCCACAATTTGATCTTCCATCCTACAAACAAACCAAAAATATTATTTAAAAGAAAAAAAATAGCACAAAACTAAAGTAGTACTACTAAAACTCCCCTAAAAAGCAATCAATTCCTAAAACGTACGCTATATCAAATTCCTTTTTGATTTGTAAGGAAATTCAATCGAAGTAAGCTAGGAGAATTTGTATATGAGCACTCCTCCCCAAAAAAATATATTTCCAACTAGTGGGAAAAAAAAAGATTTTCTGAGGTTGAAAATATGAAGGAAGTAAAGCCAAGAAGTCCAAATAGGTTATATGTAAGCAAAAAAAAAAAAAAAAAAAAAAAATTAACCATACATACACACACAATGTAATTTTCCAGAAAACGAGATTTGAATGAATGCCCTACTGTTTTTGATACATGGAATAAGAAACTTTTATATAATAGTAGTACTTCAACAATGAAATAGTAACCATAAAAGGAAGAAAAACGAGGAAGAAAACATAGATGGGCACTCACTCCAGTACATTAAGGAAACGGAGTAGTACATCTCACCTGAAAAACGATAGAAGCAACAGTTATACAGCACTACTTGAAGAATGTCATGATGGGAACTACTAGTGCAGTTCTTCTTTTTCTTTTTCCTTTTTGATTGCGTGAAGAGGTTTATTTGTTACTGAAGGGATAGGTAGATAAGGAAGCGGAAATAGAGAGAGAGCGTTGGGAAGAGGGGGAATAGTGGGAGAAGATGCCAGGCGTCGTAGTGGGAATGGGATAGGTGCATGCAAACATGATGAGGCAATTGCAGAGCTATCCACGTACCGCTCATCCCGAGGTGCTCTCATTTCCGCTACAACTCCTTTCATTCATAAAAAAAAAAAAAAACCCTAATTTCAATTTTTTACTATGTTACTATATATTTTTTTTAAACATTAAATTATGGAAAAAAACTACAGATAAAATATTTAATTTGATAAATTACATACTTTCATTTTTTTAATAAATAAATATTTATGGTAATGATATTTTAAAATTACGTCATAAAAATTAATTAGTCAGCAATGATTGATGTTGGTGTTAACATGTAGCAAAAAAAAAAATTATCAAAAATACAAAAAAAAAGTCAAAAAAAACTAATAGGTGTATTCTATTATTTTCTATTTTCCTTTTTTTATTTAATTGGTGTATAGTTGATACTTGGGATGGCAACGGGGCATGTGAAATGGATTTAAGCTATGGGAGGCAGGGCGGAGCAGATTTAAAAGTTATGAGGAGCGAGGCGGGTTCAGGAGAGATTGAAGTAGCTATTTTTAAAATTAATGCGGAATAAGAGCGGGTTGTCGATTTAAAAAATCAAATAAGAATTTTAAAAAAATTAAATAATTATAATTAGTAAAAATCAAAGATATAAATTCTTTATATTGAACAAAGCTTTAATTTTTTTCTAAAATTTAAATTAAACATGTCCGATAAATTATTAGTTATTAAAATATTAATTAGAAACTTTTAATTAATGATTAAGAAACAATTGTTGAAATATCTACTAAAAATAGTTTATTAGTGAAAAAATATATGAATTTTAATTTTTTATATTAAGTTTAATTAAAAAGTAAAAGAATTTAAAAATTTAAGTGGGACGGGATGGAATAGGGTGAGACAGATTGAAAATGAAAAAAATTACCATATAAAGTAAGATAATTTTTAAAAAATACGGATTGAACTCAACTCACCTACACCCACCCAGTACCATCCTATTGATACTTATTCATACCTAATTCCACCCAATACCATCCTATTGATACTTATTCATACCTAATTCAATTGAGGTACAATGAAGAACTTCTAATTTTGAAATAGTAAGTTTGAGATTTTTAATGACTGTTTCTACTTGTTTGTAAGTTCATTTGAGACTGGATTTCAGCTCATTATTTTTCATCTACTGACTTTGAAATCTTTCTTATCAACTTTGATTAAATTTAATATTTTTCAAAATGTAAATTTTTATTTCTCAAACTTGATTAAGGAAGGAAATTTTTATAAAGAAAGAGAAAATCTTTCTCAGTTTGGTACTTTAAAGTGGAACCAAGGGCAATCTAATTGTCAAACAAAAAACTTTTGATGTAAAAAATCTTTGGAATAGATTATGCGGTACGAATTTAAAATCATCAAATTTTAATATGAGTACTTCACAACTATATCTTGTATGTGAGATATATACACCATAAAATTTCTTTTAAAATATATCATTTGTATGTCATATATATAACATGTGATATAAGTGATATGCATAAAATATAATATAAGTGATATACATAAGATATAAAAATAATATATAATATATGTACATTTCTGTTCACCACCACCGCCATCATGATCGTCACCACCACACAGACATCACTAGATATTATCATATCACTATTAGGAATTATATAATCATTATCATCCAACTGTAATTATCAATTTTTTTTTCTATAAACAAAATGAATGAATAATAATAAAGTTTTAGCAATTAACAAATGCATTTTTTCAAACCCGGTCGAGGAAACTTCCATCATGTAGCTGAATATAAATAGGCATGTGTTCTTCTGATAAAGTATAAGCAAAATCTCAAATTCTAGTTTCTTCTCCTATTTTTATGTTGGCGAAATTGTTAATATTTTTTTCTAAATTTAATTTATTCACTTTATTCGATATAATCTTAAATGACAACTTCTCCAGAAACCTCTAATAAATCCTCTTTGGTGTCATCTTTCATGATTTGTTCATCAATAACAATTATCATTAGGATGAATATGATGATGACATGGAGAGAGAGGAACGAATACAATGGAGATAAGAAATAGACAATATTCTAAGCGATAAACTTTATAAAAAGTTAAAATCTATAATCAAGATCAAGAACACACGTATTTTTGTTAAAAAACATTGTTATATTGGATAATTATTTTAAAATATGTAAAATATAAGTGAAGCTCCTAAATTATAATATGTTGTAAATTTTTTCTAAAGGTAAATGAATCTTACATTTTGGGATGACATATTCTAATTTTGAAATGTGAGAATTTCTTTATAATTTTTTAATCCTCTCTCAATTCTTTGTTCAATATTTTAAGACATGTTGGAAAAAATACAAAATTTCAAAAAGAACTTCAATAAAAGTTGAAAAACTTTCAAAGTATTGTAAATAGGTGTCATGTACTATCTCTTGCCAAGTGATCAAAAGGTGGTGTATGCTAGCTAAATGTTCATGTGTCACTTCTTGGCCATGACAACTTGGCTAGAGAGTAACACTTGGTTATCTCTTTCTAAGGCTATAAATAGCGTTACATAATAAATGTGAAAGTATTGAAAAAAATAATAGAAAATTCCTCTTTGACATTTGTGCCTTTTCTATATTAGCAATTTTTCTCTCTCTGATTACTTTTAATATCAACTTTTATAACACGTTATCAACACCAAACTCTATCATTTTTCAAGGTATTTCAGACAGGTAAGAAGGGTAAGACTTTTATTTATGTAACGATGTCTAATATTTCTAACCTTGAATTTGTTGTCTTGAATATATCAGACAAAAGTTATTCATCATGGGCACTAGATTCTGAAATCCACCTAGATACGATGGGTTTGGACGTCTGGTAGATACCATCAAAGATAATAACCAACCATCCAGCCAAAATCATGCCAAATTTATGATATTTCTCCGCCACTATCTTAACGAGGAGTTGAAAATGCAATATTTCACTCTAAAAGACCCCCTTATGCTGTGGACTAATCAGAAAGATAGACATGACCACCTAAAGTTGGTCATCCTTCCACAGACACATCATGATTAGCTTAATTTAAGGTTGCTGGACTTTAAAAGTATAATTGAATATAATTCTTCCATGTATTAAATTATATCACAGTTAAACTTATGCAGGAAAAATGTCACTACAATCTCTGGTAATTCAAAATTGATTGAAGGTTACGGAAGAGCTACTATGTTTCTATTTAAGAGGACAAGGCTTGTTATAGAAGATCCATTTTTCTCATCTAAATCTCCAAGAAACTTGTTAAGTTTTAAAGATATCTGTCTAAATGGATATCATGTCGAGACACTAAATGAAATTAATATTGAATATCTTTGTATAACTAAGAGTGTCTTCCACCTAGTGGATTGTTCATATATTTTATGGTCCTAATACATGCATTCTCAAGATGGTCTCATGTCTGCCTCTTATCATCTCGCAACTTGGTGTGTTGTGAAATTATTAGCATAAATAATAAGATTAAGGGTGCTATTCCTCAATTATCCTATTAAGGTCATTCGCTTAGATAATGCTGGAGAATTTACATTACAAGCTTTTGATGATTACTGCCTATCAATTGGAATAAGAGTTGAACATCTTGTTGCTCATGTTCATACTCAAAATGGCCTTGCAAAGTCATTCATTAAGCGCCTACAATTGATAGCAAGACCATTACTTATGAAGATAAAATTGCCCACTGTTTGTTTGGGGTCACGCTATCTTACATGCAAAAACACTTGTTCATCTCAGACCGACTAATTATAATTAATACTCCCTCTCACAATTAGTATCTAAATACATAAGACGACCATCAAAGGAAAGAGAATGCGAAGTAGCTAGAGCAACCAGTGCTGACCAAGTGTTCCCTGAATGCTTATAAACCCCCAACTCAGCAATCACAGAGTAGTACCTGAACCTGCAACATGAGGAGATGCAGAAATGTAACAGTGAATACTAGAAAAAGGCACCCAATAGACATCATCGGATGATTGAGTGAAATATAGTAAATTCTGAAGACTCAAATATGGAGAATTGTAACATGTCTAGCCAATCAAAACTCAAATCAAGGGAATAATATGTTTGGAGAATTCTCAAACTATTAGCTGAACCAACTTAAGTAATGAACAATGATAATTAAACCAACCCAAGTGATGACCAATGATAAATTTACGAAGACTGAGTAGGCATACCATAATTGTCTCCAACCGACTAGCATAATACACTGGTGCAAGGCCCTAACATCTATGTGTGTATGCAACCTAGGCCCCCAAAAGCCCAAAAGGTACACCTATGCACAATCTACTCAACTGAATTAGAATAGACCCAAATCTCAATAACACATGATCAAGGGGTCAATTGTACGTGGGTGTAAGGCCCTAGTGTCTAAGCCTGAACACCCTTTAAGCCTCCATAAGCCTAGAGGGTATACCCACGCATAATCAGGGTATGTATAGGTGTGTGGATCCAGGGGTAATCAATCGGGTCCTCAGCCCAAAGTATCATACGTCAACTGGGTCCTCAACCGCAAAGTATCATATCGTGCCAAGCCATGACATCCGATCCTATGTAGGAATATGACATCCTATCTAAGTATATACAAATATAACGGTGGGATGAATCCCCCGAGAGATAAAAAATCCCCCTAACATAACCGACAGGATCCCAGACCCAAAATATCAATCAAGGGGGCGTAACCCCCAAAATGTAGTCAGTGGGGTCCCAAACCCAAAATATCCTAGCCCCCAAAATATAATCAGCGGGATCCCCGATCCAAATTTCACCAGGTGCTCGGACCTCAAAATTAGCATTTATGGCTCGGACAACTAGGAATATGGCCACTGGGACCTAGAATCAAGGAGTGTCACCTAAGACTCGAACTTTCAGACATGGCCACCGGGTCTCAGAGCATAGGAAGTGTCATCTAGGACTCGAGATATAGGAACAATCACTCACTCATACAATTTATTCGAATCTGAGCCACTAAAGTCACATCATGCCTCAAGAAAAGAATCATACAACCCAACCAAGCATAATCATCTCCTCTCTCAGATCATAACGGATAACCCCAGCCTCAGGTAAGAAGAAGAACCAATGCACAACGACTAACAACAGTATACCAAAGTGTATATGTCACGGGATCAGTATAGAGTAATGCCCGACACGACTAAGTATGCCACATTCCAGCCAACCATAGGTAAATAAAGTAAAGCATGGGCAACTACAGTCCTATCACAAGTATCAAAACAATCAAGCCCAATGAAGTCATATCTGTACCAAAATCTAGCCGGAGTATGGCACATAATCAACAAAACAACCTCACAGCCAGCATATCTCAGTAGTATCAGGCTACACGCTCATACATATAAGAGTTAAGTAAGAATACATACCTGTCCCATGGCATTAACCCATATTCGGAGGCCTTTCTCCGTGTAAAATAACTCATAGTACAACATCAATGTAACCTAAACGAAGTCCCAAGAGGCTAGACAATAAAAAAGATGTCACTTACCCAGAATTATATCATAACCCAGCTGCTACAAAGGATTCTGCCTAAGGCAACCATGTGCCGACCCACCGATAATGTGCCCCTCTCTAAACACGGTGCCAGTCCCCAAGACTAATACACATAGATAGCGCCTCATCACAGATAGCCCCAGGAAGCCCATAGGATATAGCCTACATCTCGCTAAGAAGGTCAGACACCCATCTCTAACCCGCCAGTGGCTCAGTAGCAACGTATCTCGTATCAGAGGTCACAAGGCTCCCTTAGGAGTACAATTTTAACCATTCCCAGAACATGGTATGTTTCTCCAGTAACTATCCAATAGCATAAGTACATAATAAAAAGTAGCGGTATGCAGGATCATATAAGTCACATGACAACACAGAGTTGTGGTTAATCAGGCAATTCTACCATAATTTATGCAAGTATTCAAAATAGATATAGATAGTGACCTTCACATACAATCAAGCATCAAGTTCAGTGTACATATCTATTACATGTTCTCTGCCCTAGCCAAGCCTTTTAGGCCCTCTCATAGTCAAACAGTGTAAGAACTCAATTAATATAGTAGTTACAGCCGACACAACCCTTAATACAACAACTGTCGTCCCATATCATCATATAAATATATAACATATATAGATCACAACCAGCTATACACAACACATATTCCACAACTCCAACCATAAACAATACATTTCTATACATTCCAACTCAAATACGCATGCATTTCAACTCAATCAGGTATATTAAAAAGCCTAGCCTACCTGGCAGATGATTCCTTGCATCATGCGTCAATCCGCTTGAGCCTTCCCCCTTCAAGTCGCTTCCTGATGCTGCTCAGCTGTAGAAATACAATTCACAAGGTCAACACGGTCACATTGGCTGTAAAATCTCAAGAAACGAGTGAAATCACATTAATTATGACTAAAATAGGGAAAAATGAGGGGTCACGCTCGAAATGCAGAATCAACCCCCATAAAATGATCCCTAGATCACCCTGAGTCCATAGTCATAAATTGAGCCCAAACAGATCTAGAAGATAGAGAAATGACTCAAAAACGAAGTTGCATTTCTTATCGTGAAACATTTCTTACATAACTTCTTGGTCTAACTTCGCAAAAATACAACCAAATTAACAAGATCCAAGCATAGCATAACATTCCTCTCAAAGAATAAAATAATTTAGACATAAGTTTCACTTAATTCCATTGAGGAAAAACTGACATATCACATTATAAAGTTTTCGCTTATTTCTGATATGTAACTCATGAAGAAAATAGAGATTTTACCTCGAAATATATATTGAAATTTGAATCTGACACTTCCATGGTATTCCTAAAAAAAATCCATACAACGTAACATTTCGAATCATTCAAATCGAATGAATACTGAGCTCGAAATCACAATGTGAAGATATATATATAATAGTCCCTGGAGGTTGCTATATATAGTTGTCAGCCATAACCACCTCACTGACACGAGGTTTCCCTAGTTTGTGCCACATGGCAGAGCACCCACATGCCATGTTGTTACTCCCTGTTTAGCCACTTTCCAATCCATGTTTTGCTATTTCGGGCTTGTCTAGACTCCAATTTCGGTAAACAAATGCAATAAGAATTTTCAATGGAGATTCCTATGTCTGATGTGGGTCCCACTTCCTCGTATGCAATTTCCAACGAATAGCCCCCGGGGATCAAATCACATCCGAAAGTCCCCAATATAAAATAATGGGTCATCTTAGACCAAAGTTGACATTCCAGAGCTAACCACGCTATCAGAATTCTCATTCGAAGCATGTTTCCCAAGGGTATTGACTGAGTTAACTATTATACTGATTCTGGCGGCCAAATTTGCAACCTATGATATAATTGTGTCGGACATGCTCCTAGCCTAATTTCAACCATTTCGGAACTAATGAAATTGTCAAAATTCCACACCGAGGCCATATACTAGGACTTTACATAAAAATTCATTTTATAGGTATAATTTCTCGATTAACTCAAAAATCCACCTAACTCCCAAGTAACCCAACCAATAACCATCCCAACAGTCGTAAGAAGTCACAAATGATCTGAGGTTTCCATACGAGAGCTCAATTCGACAAATGTCATAGAAATACCGAAATGACCTGGAGGATCATCACAACATGCCCCACTAATAGGACTTTCATCTACGAAAGTATGAATATAGGCATACCTGCAGGCTCTAGTCTGCACCATGAGTATATCAGTCATAAGCAAGTTCCATGTTCCACACTAGTCCTAATACCCTCTCCACTATCTAGAAATATCACTACTCATTGGTATGTAACAGGGAGTTAGTGCAACAATTCAACAAGGAATTCTCTAGAATCCACAATTTGCCCTGATTCGCTCAATTAGTTGACAAGTCACGAAAATTAATCGGCTAGGCATACCTATCCTTACCACATCGCTAGATGTTTGGATAATCATGGTTGTTCATAATTGTACTCGTGTTTTACTATACAACTTTTACTCCACTCCTAGCTTTCTTATACAAGCGATTCCGACAATCAACCACAAATGACCCCTAGGCTAGGCAAGTAATGGCAGACTGTGGCTAGTATTCTTAGACTTACAGACAGGGCCTACATCATTTTCCCCTTTATTATTTAATCCACCAGGTACTGCAACCAAAACATTCACCTATGCAACAAATAGTCAAGACATCATCCCAATATAATAAATTACTGATGCCGCTGCTATAAGTAGTGTTATCATCACAGCAGATACTCTGAATTAGAATCGATGATCACCATGCCCCTTGTCAGTATTTCCAATAACCATGAGGCTCTCATTAATGCAACAGATACCCAACATGCCATCCACTAATAAACGCCTTGTACCTCCCTTCGTACCCAGACATCCATATATCACTTCTCAAACATGGTCCTTAGTAGTTATTACCATTCAACCACCATTATGTAGCATTCAATAAATCAACCCCTAACAAGAACCACAACAATAGCAACTGGTGCCTATAAGTCATCTAATTCATGATATACAGCATAGTATTCCGCCCAACAAACACAATCAGCCACTCATAATGGCCACAAAAAATCTGGGTACAACCCCTAGAATGTCCTCCATCAAAACCTCTTTTAACAACATCAGATAGTCATCTAACTCAACTAAATCATAATGGCGTACATGTAACTTATCTGGAATATATCGACACAACATCAATATGTGGAAAGAAGAATATATAGCAGAACAAGATAGAGGTGAGGCTAACTCAGATGTAACTGGTCCAAACTTATCATAGAACCTGTATATATGAAAGAATGCTAACCAATGCCCTACGAAAGAATCTCTACCATGTTACTAGAGACAAATTAAGTATAGCTAGGGTAAAAATTCCAACCTTATTCATCTACCATTAAATCTGCCCCAAGGCAATATCAAAATCGAGCCCATTCGACACTATCACTCGACCTGCATATAATAATCCTGAAGAGTTACCATACCAAATTCCTCACTATTAAAAGGGACCTTTCACTACAACGATACCTGATAGATGATGGAAGAAGCTTAGAACCCATACTCAAGTAGGCGATAAGTTAAGCAATCTAACGCAATGTAAAATTGTAACCCAAATGCCAGGCAACTCGGCACAATGATCAACATTCCTGCTAGCAACCATAGCCAGGAATCTGGACAACACAATCCCCGCCAGCTAACAAATATAACAAGTCCCCAGGGTACAGTGCTCGACAGTTCAGCTGATAATCCAGTAATATCCAACCAATAATAAACAACCCTACTAACCCTCCGGGGCTAGCTTTCATTTCATAATCCAATCACCAAAGAATGAGAAGAATTATATATCAACATAATCACAACAGCGGAGTCATAACCATGGAGTCCCAAGATATATCTAGGGGTTTAATTGATAACTAGCCTCTTAAATACTATTTAACACTAGTATCAAGCTACCCTTAACAGTAGACGAGTATCAAAATGATCATATATGTAAATCACAGGGTTGTGCCTTACATTTCGCCTCTAATAGAGTATAGTTGCAACATATATGTCAATTACTCAGAATCCCACAAAGTTTAGCATACTCATCAACATCAGGAAGCACAATAGGTCAAACCAGCAGTTAATTAATCAAATATGAATATACAGAGAGTGTCAATGTATAGTATTACCTCAATCATAACTCCTCCAGATTGTAACATTTATTGTGAGTATTCACATCCCACACAACATTTAAACAACAATTGACGTATAGATATACCTATCATAGAGTTCCAGCCTCAACAACGTCTCCCATAGTATAATACATAGTCACCATCAATCAAGTAACTGATCATGAAGCCTGCCGCTGAGGCTCACACAATCTCAATGCCTATAGGCTTCCTATCTAGTTGTCACAATTCGAGGGCATCTGATCTCTGCTCAATAGGCTCCAGAGGCTACTCCCTATTCGAGACTGACGATGCATTCAACTAGAAATCTGACCTCTACGTAGCATACACACGAAAGCACCAATCAAATCAGATTACAGGAAGTCGACAGACTATTGACAACACAACATGATTGGAATCAATAACACAGGAAGTTTCTTCAATATCCTATAGCCTCTTGGAGGTAAGTGACGGATGTCTCTACATCCATCCACAACACTCTACTAGATGGTAACTCTATATAGATTGATGGAGCCTATAAGATCTCACCTACAGGTAAGCCAATTACCCAACCCCAGGGTACCTATCCTAAATTTCTATTCTCAATATAATAGATACAACGATATAATTACTACAACCTACCCAATACCTAGAACTCAACTGTATAGAGCTAGAATAGACACATGCATGTACCAATACATAACACAATAATAACCATAATATACATAGCCAGGAATACTCCTACATATACAAACCATAACTATAGAGTACAAGGCCAATGTCTGGATACAAAAGACGACCACCAAGGGAAAGAGACTGTGAAGTAGCTAGAGCAACCAGCCCTCACCAAGTATCTCCTGAACGCTCATAAACCCCCAACTGAACAATCACAAACTAGTACTTGAACCTACACCATAGGAAGATGTAGAAATGTATGGGTGGTCAGTACTAGAGAAAGGCACTCAGTAGGCATCATCGGTTGACTGAGTGAAATATAGTGAATCTAGAAGACTCAAATATGGAGAATTATAGCATGTCTAGCCAATCGAAACTCAGATCAAGGGAATAATATGTTTGGAGAATTCTCAAACCATTAACTAAACCAATCTAAGTGATGAACAATGATAACTGAACCAACTCAAGTGATGAATAATGATAAACTGATGAAGACTGAGTAGGCCCATACCGATACTACCCCCAACCAACTAGTATTGCACGTGGGTGCAAAGCCCTAACATCTATGCTAGTATGCCCACTGGGCCCCCATAAGCCCCGAAGGTACACTCCACACACAATTTGGTCAACTGAATTACAATATAACCCAACTCTCAATAGCACATGATCAAGGGGTTAGTTGTACATGGGGTGTAATGCCCTGATGTCTAAGCCTGAATACCCTTTGAGCCCCCATAAGCCCAAAGGGTTCACCCACGCACAATCAGGGTGTGTATAGGTGTGTGGATCAATAGGTCATCAATTGGTTCCTCGACCCAAATTACCATACATCAATCGACTCCTCGACCCCGAAGTATCGTATCGTGTCAGGCCATGACACAGGAACTTGTGTCAGAATATAACACCCAGATCTAAGAACATATATATATATATATATATATATATATATATATAATAGTGGGGTAAATCTCTCGCGAGATAAAGAATCCCCCTAACATAACTGACAGGGTCCCAGACCCAAAATATCATCAACGGGGCCTAGTCCTCAAAATGTAGTCAGTGGGGTCCTAGACCCAAAATATCAATCAAAAGGGCCTAGCCACCAAAATGTAGTCAGTGGGGTCCCAGACCTAAAATATCAATCAAAAGGGCCTAGCCCCTAAAATGTAGTCAGGTAGGTCCTAGACCCAAATCTCACCAGGTGCTCAGACCTTAGATTTAGTATCTATGGCTCAAATAACGAAATGTGGCCACTGGGACCTAAATCTCGAGGAGCGTCACCTAGGATTTGGACTCTCAGACCTGGCCACCGGGTCTCAGAGCACGGGAAGCGTCATTTAGGACTCGAGATATAGGAATAATTACTCACTCGACCAATCTATTCGAATTTAAACCTCTAAAGTCACACCGTGCCTCAAGAAAAGAATCATACGACCCAACCAAGCATAATCATCACATCCCGCAGATAATAACAGATAACCCCATGCCCAGTAAGAAGAAGAACAAGTACACAACGACTAACAATAGTATACTAGAGTGTATATATCACAAATCAGTGTATACTCATGCCCAACATGGCCAAGTATGCCACAGTCTAGCTAAACATGGGTAGATAGAGTAAAGCATGGGTAACTACAGTCATATCATAAATATCAAACAATCAAGACCAATAGAGTCATATCTATACCAAAATCTGGCCGCAGTATGACATATAATCAACAAACAACCTCACAACCAACATACTCACTAGTATCAGACTACATGCTCATACAGATAAGAGTTAAGTAAGAATATATACCTGTCCCATGGAGTTAGCCCATATTTGACCTTTACCAGGCCCTTCTCTGTGTAAAGAAACTCATAGGACAATATTAATGTAACTGTAGACAGTGAAGTTTTGTTGATGAAATTCATATTAAATATGAAATAAATCTTAAATTCATGATGCATTGACTAAGTCAAGTTATTAGTTAATGAGGTTGGATTGAAATTCAAATAAAATGATATGACTTTATGTAGTCCATTAAGTCTACAAGATGAGCCTAACTCATACTCTTCAAGATCAAGGTCCAAATCCCTTAAAATACTCGGACTAAAGTACCCCTAAAACCCTAGTTCACACCTATATAAATGAGTCTTCATAAGACCAAAAGGGGACACATAGAAAAACATAGAGAATTCTTGCTCTTCAGTAGTGATCTGCAAGCCTTTTGCATACAAAAAAGTCTTCATCTCCAAGTATTGGGTCGCAAATGTTTCATCGATTGAACAAGGAACGAAACTTAGTTGCTTACAAATTGGCACACCCATTGGGACAATCTTTACCTCTCATCTCTTCTTTTCAAAGAAAAATCAAGATCAAAGAACTTTGAGATGTCTTCTGAAAAGTTCTACTCGAGACCCGCATCCGCAAAAGCCATTGGATCCAAATTCTCTATTGCTATCGAGAATATCCTTGATGTTTCTGTGGGAAGCGTAGGACCCATCATGAGGAACCAAGCCAAACAACTAGGAAAACAAGCCTCAAAGGTGACCACAAAAGCTGAATCTGCTTTTGTCTTTGGTTCATCTCCCACCAAAGCCGCAAAAGAACGCAAGATTGCTGGAATGGTCAAGAGGGCTCTCGCTCAATTGAGCTTATCTACCTCCAAAAAGTCCTTTTCTTTTGCCAATGGTGATGTTTTGGACATTGAATCAACCCCATATAACATATTAGTATCTCATGTTTTGGAAACTAGATATTATTCTCCATCATCTACAATGATGATAAATGCGATGATGACTAATACTTCATCCGTAGAGGAACAACTTGCAAGCTTGAGAAGCGCTATTAAAGGTTTGACCAAATATATTCAAGATCAAGATGCTCGAATTGTCAAGTTAACTGATAGGGTGAAAGGCATGATGGATGAAGAATCGAGTCATGCACCTAGAAAAGGTCCGCAAATACAAGAGACAGTGGATCATCCCACAAAGCAAGTGAAACATGCTAAGGATATCTATGTTTCCTCTGAAGGAACGATCTTGATTGACCAAATCAAGGAGTTTATCATGGGGACCATTAAGGACAAGTACGAGGTTACCGAAAAATCTTCTCTCACATATGTAAAACCATACTCTGCAAGGATTGATAACTTGAAGATGTCTACTGGTTATTAACCCCTAAAATTTTAGCAGTTTTATGGTAAAGGAAGTCCAAAATGACATGTGGCTCACTTTGTTGAAACATGCAATAATGCTGGGACATACAGGGATTACCTCATTAAACAATTTG
>JAOTQR010000079.1:13779913-13791871 GCA_025774065.1 Solanum ossicruentum
AAAATTAATAAGAATATATTGTTAGGAATAATAGAGTTTCATAATGAAGTAAGGTGGAAAATAAGTATCTTTGGTAGTTGAGATAGAGATCAAGTGAATTATTGAGATGATTTTTAGAATGAAAAATTCAATCCCCATTGAAAGTGGATTAGATGAGTCTATTCAATTTTTCATGATGCCAAAAAAAAAGGGTTGTCTTTGGTGTGAGTTTGTGAAAGAAAAATTAATAAAAATCTATTATTAGAAATGATCGAGTTTCATTATGAAGGAAGGTATAGAATTGAGCCAATTTAGACAAGTATTAAAAACCTTGGCTAAATTAATTTTATCCAATATTTCATATTAATATTCTAAATTTATTCTTCATATGATTGTTTCGTGACAATAAGAGACCATATAATCTATTCAAACTATTTATTATTTAAATAATTCAGTACAATATAATTCAAACAGACCTTAAAATCCTCTTCGTTCTATTTTGTGAGAAGGAAAGAGGATCATCAAATATGTCCTATAAATCCATGGAATTTATGCCTTTTATTTTGGGACTTATGTTTCACTCCATATTATGTAAAACGTCTAGCCTCACACCTCACCCTTTGAAACATCGATACAAAGCATGCCTAATAATTCTTTTCGTGCATTTTTATTATAAATATTAATTTCGTTAGAAGAAATGAGGATATATACACCCATAGATCTATGAAGTTTACGTTCTACCTTTTGGGATTTATATCACGTTCTGTATTACATAAAACATCTCGTCTCAACCCCTCCTTTTGAAACACTGATACAAAGCGTGCCTAACAATTCTTTTCGTGCAATTTCGTTATAAATATTAATTTTGTTAGAAGGAATGAGGATATATGATATATCCACCCATAGATCTATAAAGTTCAGATTCTACGTTTTGAAGTTTATATCACATACTATATTATATAAAATATCTCACTTCACACCGTGCCTTTTGAAACACCAATATAAATCATGCCTAACAACCCTTCCCTTGCAATTTCGTGAGAAATATGAGGGTTTCATGAAGGATGGAAAAATCTTTCAAAATAAGTTAGGAATTTTCCACAAAATTATCCCATTGATTTTGAAAAATTAAAATTAGGCAAGTCATTCTTTCAACCAACAAGGCAGCAACCGCGTACATTTTCCACTTTTCCTCTTTTAGCGTCTGTCACATTCGTTCCGACTTCTGGCTCTTTCTCTCTTTTGTCGCCCACCTTACATATTCCTTACTTCTCCTCTCCATCTTCTCCACTTTCAACAAAAACTTCAACAACCGTTTACTCTAAATGCGAAGAAAATGCAATGTCCCAGCAATTCCTTTCGTTACAATGTCACACAATGCGAGTGCAACCCTGGCTACTTGTTTAACTTCACAAGTAGAAGTTGCTACTTGTTTGATGGATGGGGTCCTGTGCAGAGTGACTCCGGGGTTGATTATCGCTCTGTATCGTTCCCTGGGAGTGGTACCCTTTTTGATTTTGATTCAATTAGGAGGCTTACTCAATCGCAGGCTGTGTTTCTTGAAGCTACACTTATAATGTTACTTTCATGGCTTTGTTTCTGTTTTTTTGCTCGTTGTGCTCCGCTTGGTGATGGGCGTTCGATTTGGTTCAAGATCCGATGGTGGATTAGTCGACTTGATATCTGTTTTGCCTCCCGTCACTGGCTTGTATGATTTTCTCTCTCTTTCTTTAGCATGGAATTTTTATGAAGTTGCTGGATAATCTTTATTTCATGAAGGCATAGTTTACTCCCTCTGCCCCAATTTGTTTAAACTGAAAGTTAATTATACCATTTGTACTAGTTGGGCATAGATTTAGAGTAAAGTCCTGATTTTGCTAACTGAATTTACTAAATCTTGCAAAACATTTATGGATGTTATGTGACGAGCAGTTTTGGAAAAGAAGTAACATATATTTTGTGTTGTTAACACGATTTGAGCATGTTCAGTTGTCTGATATGGTTTATGTTGAGTGGGTATGAAGATTAAAAAGAAGAGTGTGACAAAAGTAGGCCGATAGGAAATCCTAGGACAGGCAGAAGATCTTTTTGATGTAATTGACTATCTGTGACAAAAAGCGCAGATAGACTATTCTCTGATGTAATTGTTTTTGCTACGGGGACTACTTAAAGTAGTATACCTGTGGATATACAATAGGAAAGTTGCCTTTCTCAAAAAAAAAGTAGGCCGATAGGAAGAGCTCTTTTCGTCTATTACAAAGAAGAGAGTGACAAAAGTAGGTCGAAAGGAAGAGCCCCTTTTGTCTATTATAATTTTATATCTTGCTTCTTCGACTTGTAAAACACCCCACATAACTCTAATTTGTCAACATCTATTTAAAACAAACATTTTAATGACAAATAGGACCTTGATTTAGATTTAAAACTAAGCAGCAAGCAGGATATTTGTTTGTCGAATGAACTCACCTTCCAGTTCTGGTGCCATAAAAGCTAACTTCTTGTTGCTTTAATAATGATGTTTAACTGTCCTATATTATTTTCTGCATTTTTCATTCTCAGAAATTTGTGAAAGCAAGCAAATTCTGGAGGTGAATCATTGATTTGAGTGACTATTAGGACGCTGTGGTAGTTTTGTTGAATATGAGACAAAAATGATTTTCTATAATAGTTAGTTGCAAAAATTATTTTGGATATTTTGCTTCTGTTTCATGGAACTGAAAGGAAAACTGGGAATATGGTAATGGAGAAAGAGCAAGATGGCTCAAGCCAAAGTTAATGTGACTCATTAAACTCCTTTTAGGCACCCTGTGGCCTAAGATAGATATTTCCACTTCCAACTCCTAATGAGAACATAAAAAGAAAAGGGAAATAAGATCATGTGTTCCTATCCATAACAAAAACTTGAAAAAGGAAAAAACAAAAAGAGACAGAACAAACACAACAAATCTCTTGCCATAGCTGCCTCTAAAGTATGACACAAACATGATCTAATAAAAGAGAGGTGGAGATGATGGAAAAAGGCAAAGAATCTATATTCTAAAAAGCTTCGTAATGTTGGTTTTCTTCAATAAAACCTTGCGTACTTATCAAAGAGAACTGTAAAAAACAAAAAGAAGTTGATGTAGAATATAAGTATGATGAGTGTTTCATCTAGTTGTTTGTTTATTCAAATTATTGCCATTCCCATTTTTAGGTATATAATATTTTTTGCGGGCAAATGCTATTTTCTGCTTTCTCAAGGTCATTTATTGAAGTTATTTCAGTATAGAATTTTCTTGAGGTGTTCCGCACTTTTGGGATTAATGATGGAATTGATGTTCTTATGTTCAAGAGCTGAAATCGTATCACCAGTTAATATCCAGGGTAGTAACCCAGAGTTGTGGAAAATCTCCTTTAGCCATTTATTTTGAGAATTGTCTTTTCCATTCTCTCAAGCCACTTGCTTGAGTGGTTGAATATCAGTTGCATTCTCCTGGGATGCTCATTTCTAGTATCACCTATCAAAGTAAAGCAACGGCATTAACAGTTGGGGGGTCACTTTTTTTTTTTTTTTTTTTTTTTTTTTTTTTTTTTTTGTGTGTGTGTGTGTGTGTGTGTGTGAGACAACGATAAATGTGGGAGGGTCACATTTATCTGCTTTCTCATTCTATCTTTTCCTTGAATTTTTTTTTCTCTTTTTCTATTTTTGGAGAAAGTTTACAGAGATATTTCCTTTAAATCTAAGGTTATTTCTTAGGAGAGATCTTGGCTTCCAGTCTTGTTTTGCTATTGCTAAAAAGCATACTTCAATATTCTATGCCACGTTCAACTAGGATCTATTATCTTTGTGTGAAGCCATTAGATTTGCAGTTCCCAATCTCATGTCTCCACTAAGAAGTTCTGTTTTTTAATTTCATCCTTACTGTATGCATCATCTCAAAATTGTCACTGTGTCCCCTTTATTTTTCACAGTGTGATCCTTTATGTATGCTCCAGGTTTACATGCTATCCTTTGTTATTTTCATAATTTACCCCCTAAGATGTGCATTGCTATTCTATTTTTAGTTCTGGATACTGCAAGAATATATGTTTTGTCTCTATATTCTCTTTCTACAGTATCTACAATTCCTTTTTTCATGTAAAACAGATGTCCAACAACTCAAATTTTTCCATTACTTTTCCCATTCAACTCACTAACTTCATCACCTGCACCTGCCTCGAATAACGTTGTATTCTCTCTTGAAAAAGGAAGTTCGTTTTCCTAGTCAATGAGAAAGTTTACTCTGTCAAAATTGATGAAGGTCCTGTAAGTCAAAGGTACTTTTTTGTCATTTAAGCAATCTCTAGATTGAGACCCAATTTCTTAACATTGGATTAAGACGTGTTTAGATGGAGAGGTATGATAGTTAGGATTCATTTAACTGATCTCAACTAGATACTTAAGCAATCCTTTGAAGATGTAGTCTTTAGCGCAATCCTCCACTATGTAGTCCTTAAAATGCATGCATCTGGATAAAAAAGGAGTTGGAGTTGTTGTATGGAGAAAATAGATAGATAATTGTATATTGCTACAATGTCACAGAGCCCTTGATGTTTACTATTCAAATCTACACATTCATAACGTGAAATGGTAGGGTGAATTGAAATATGATGCATATCTTAGTGGCACATCTTAATAAACCAAGGGCTTATAGTTTAAAAATGGTACACAAAAGGTTTCACTGAATCACACGTGGAGATGTTGATAACACATAACACATATAGAGCTAATGGTATTTCATAACTAATTGATTGAGCAGATAAGGCCAAATAAAGAAGGATTGGGTGCAAATGAGAAAATGTGCATACATTAAGGGTGCAAACTGAGAAGAAAAAAAGTGTCTCTAAATAGGCTATTTAGATTAATGGATAAGTAGAATTGTAGCTCAGGGACTGGAGGCCAGTTTGCACCAGCACTGGATATGGATAACGTTTTCCTCAACTAAATATGGGAAGTATTTTGTTTATTAGGAATAGACTAAATAGGGGCATTTTCTTTGACAGTTTTTAGAGTGATGGTGATACTGTTTTAGAGGATGGCAAAGGTCAATTAAAGTCATTTTAGTTGCTTAAGCTATGTGTCAAAATGATACTATGCGAACTGGGTATATCTAATACTTCAAAGTTGGTACCTCAATTTTGGTGAGCTGCAGTCTGCTGTAGTAATGGTGTAGATTAGTAAATCATCAGTTCATTTTCTGCAGGATTAATACATGTCGGTTTTGAGTCTTAGAGTAGTCAGTAGTGCAGGGACTGGTTTAGATCACCCCCTCATATACGTATATTTAAGGACATCTCATTCTCCAGTCTCCTAAACTTTTCCTATCTAAATAAATCTTTTTGTCTGACTAAATAAGAAAAGTTTTCTGTGCCAGTCTTTAGTGTCATTGTTTTTCACAAAAGGAGCTCATACTTCTACGGTATTGAGATATAACCAATGAATTTAGTATAGGGTCTTGAGTACAACTCGATCCTCCCATAGCCGCCTCCTCCCTTTTTTCTTTCACGGTTACTTTTTCTTTTTCCTTTTTCTAACAGTGTAATTCCAGGTTTTCTAACACTAATAATCTGTTCAGTTGAATGAAGGAATGGTTTTATCGATTTCTTGGGTCAGTTTCATTCTTGCATGGTCATTTCTCTTTTGCATGATTGCCTCATTTTGTATCCCTGCCGTAGGTACTGATATATTAACAAATTACCTTACCCAAAAAAATTTCTCTTTTGCTTGATGTTTGCATTCCTTTATGGAGTTGGGACTTTCTCTGAATGATTCATTAAAATTTAATTGCTCAAGTCGTATGTGAGAAAGCTAAATATCAAATGGAGTGGTGCTGAAAGTCTAGGTAATATCGGTGTAGTCAAAGGCGTGCTTAAAGTGCGCTTAAGCCCTGAAGCGAGGCTCAAGACGTGTTGAGCACTTTGCCTCGCTTTATGTGCACTGCAGTGTTGTTATCAAGGTTCTAAGGCAAACCTTTCCTTGTTAATGAGCCTCTTCTGAAGAAGTACGCTAAGCAATTGATATTTCACTTTATTAGAATTATTTTCAATTTATCTGGTCATATATTTTTCATTCATGTTTATAATTATTAGTCTTGGACTAAACATATATATTTGTACTTTTTTCCCTTTGCAATTTTTTCGCTACAGCCCACACTTTATTTGCATTTTGTGCTTAAAGCCCCAACAGACCTTAGAGCTTTTTTGCACTTTTCGCTTTTGATAACACTTGGGTAATATCAATATATGAACCAGAACATGTGTACAGTATGGGTACAATGCGAAGATGATTTAGAAAATTAGAGGTCTGGACTGCCTCTAAGGGAGTAGCTTTGCCACCAGTCTTTGATCTTCTCAGGGAAGCTTCTACTTTTAAGCCACATGTTCTCAGACTTGAAGTAAAGAGGGTCTGAGTCCCAATCTCCACATTCCAACATAAGAGATCTATGGTCTGATAAAACCCTTGAAAGGGAATGGTTCTTCATAGAAAAAGATTGTTAATGATGTACAAACCATATAAAGATATTAGACCTCCATATCACTTAAGGAGTTATGTTCATTATTCTTTTGGTAGAATAAAATTTCATCGAGTCCGTAGGAAGATTGTTGATTTAACATCAAATTTCTCCTCATGTGTCCCTATAGTACCCAACTCTGGCAAAGCAAAACTAACACTCGGCTTTAACTAAATATAAAATGCAGATTCATTTTCATAACTGTGGTATTTGGGTCATCTTACGTGCATTTCAACTAATCCTACTGATATTTGCTACCTCTACTAGTACAGATAGCCGGTAATTCTATCCACCTGGGCTTGGATAGATAGGAAGAAATCATTGTGTTTTCCCCCTACTGGAATTTGAATCTGAGGCCTCATTGTTCTATATCTACTTCGTTGAACACTAGGCCATGCCCTTGGGTGTTATAATATTCAAAAGCTTGAGCCTCAATATTAGTTGGCTCCACAGGTGGTCTGGTACACTCGTCTTTGTCCTTCGGAGAATGGATCGTGACAAGATCCGGAAGAGGTGTTGTTGGACCTTGTATTCTTTTGGGATCCCAATCAAGTCTGATTTCTTGATCTTCATGCCAAGTATTCCCTGCCTCAAGAGGGCAATTCTTGCAGCAGAATCAATATACACATTCATAGGCTGACCGGAAGAATCATGTAACTATCTTTGAACTTCATGGAGTTGGCACAGTGAGTTCTTAATTTTCCACTACAATAATGAATCAATTACCCCACATGCCTTGGCATTATTCATGATAAATCTCAGAACACCATACATGCACTCAGAATGGCAAGACCAACTAGGGGCTTGCATCTAAGTGACTTAGAATGTGCATTGGCCCATAGTCCTCTATTATTAACCTTCTCTGCATAAGCTTCGTAGTGTTCTCGTGAGAACTGAATTTCTTATGGACAATGATATGTTGGTAATTTTCCTTATTATCTGGTCTTTAAGCTTATGCCATTGTGCATTTTCGGAGAGAAAAAGGTGGCATTTACAGCGTTTTAGTCTCGAAAGAGAGATTTTCATGATTTAAAGGTGGTCGGCTTGAAACAAAGTAAAAAAGGAGAGTTGGAAGTGATAAAACAGACCATTGCCCGAAAGTGAAGCTGATGCAGCAAATGATGTGGTTGCAAGTCTTCATGTGGCGCCACATCACTAGTTCACATACTGCAACTTGAGGCAGAATGGATGCGGACAAAAACTTGATATGCGGACCACTGGTGCGGCCACGACTCCTGATGCGGTGACGCATCTCACCTACCTTTCATCGCAAGTTAGACACGGCAAATTCATTCTGTTACCAATGTGGTAGAACAGATGCAATTGCATTGTCATATGCGTGTGTGAGCCTAGTTTATTCCAAATTTTGTTCTGAATTTTTAGAAGCTATAGATACCTTTTTAGGATTTATTTAGGACTTAGGAGTTCAGTTTTTATCTGGTTTTCGAGTTCTTGGAGCGAGTTTTTTGTTAAGAACGCACATCCCCTTTGAATTCATGATTGTGATCGATTTGAAAACAATCTTTTGGTTCTTGATGCAAGTTTTCTACTTCTACTTCAGTTTCTATACTTTCTATGGTTAACTAACCCCGTGTCTGGGGTTGTGCAACCATAAAAGGGGGAGTAACGATAATATAGTTGTCTTGTTAGAAATTCTAGACGGTATTTCTTGGTGTATGATTAGTTCTTTTGTTTTTTATGGATTTTAATGGAAGGCTGCATTAGAACTCGCTTGTAT
The DNA here is from genome assembly GCA_025774065.1 of Solanum ossicruentum. Taxonomy (NCBI): domain Eukaryota; kingdom Viridiplantae; phylum Streptophyta; class Magnoliopsida; order Solanales; family Solanaceae; genus Solanum; species Solanum ossicruentum. Next base: position 13,788,161 of record JAOTQR010000079.1, read on the forward strand.
TGTATACTTGCTTGGAAAAGAGTAAAATTTTGTTGAGGCGAGTTGTAATAATGTTCTTGAATTAAAATTTTTTAATATAATTTGAATTCTATTTCTTAAATACGTTGTCATTACAATAATTTGTTCACTTTTAGAATGTCAATCTTCTGTGTATGCCCTGGTTGGTTGTATCATATTTGATACCATATCCAATAACAATAGGCAGCTCAAATTTAAGATGCACTTCACAGATTATATATCTTAGTTGTTGAAATAATGGCCTTTATTTTGCTTATTGTCTTGTCTGTGGTATGACAAATCAAGTATAACTGAGCCTACTTGTCATGTGGTCGTCTTGTTATGCCACCAATTGATGTGTTTGATTTTACCAGTTATCTGTGTTTCTTGATAATGTAAAGGTATACTTTGTTTTGTAAATACTCGAACACACCTCTTGACAACCTTTAGATTTTTGTTGTTATGTGCACCATTTTCATGTAGGATGACCAGAAGGTAGTCACGAAGAGGAAAACAGAGCTTGGTGGAACTTTTTCGATAGCTACTTGGATACTTTTTCTTGGTCTGTTTGCTGCGTGAGTACATGATGTTTTCTCTCTTTAATTTCTAGTGTTTCACTATTTCTTCCAAGTATCTGTCCCCTTTTTATCTAAAAATAAAAAAGAAACAGCCTGTTTTTCTACTGAATAATATTCTTTGCTTGTTCTCTGCTTCTTTGTCTTCTATTCCATCTATAATAGACTCTTTTGTATGCTACTACAGTTTGCTATACCATATAATAGCGAGGAGAACTATTGAGATGCACAATGTGAGAGCAACAAATGCACCTGATTTAGCTGCGTTTATAAACGATTTGGAGTTTAATATCACTACCATCTCAAGTATGAGCTGCTTACACTTACGTGGCCTCGGAACAATGGTAACGGGGAATCCAGGCTTGATTGACTATCGATTTGCTCCTCTGTCAACATTTGCCAACTATTCCTGCATAAACACAACTAAGGGACCAACCATCATGCTTAAGTGCAGCCGATGTCCACTTAGCCAGGACAATGCCTATGTTTCATGGCAATTTGTTGATCTTCCAAACAGTCCTGCAGCAGCTGCTGGATTTCAGTTCAATCTAACAGCAAAAGATCCTAAAAATAATAAACATCTTAGTTTGGTCAGTGGAACACTGAGGAATGGAAGCAATTTTGACAACAAACCAGTTACCTTTAGAGGGTTGACACCAAATATATTGAAGTTCAATTTTTTCCCGAGATTGTACCATAATTTACATGACCTGAAGCTCATCCAACCATTACTTCATGAGTTTCTCCCAGGTTCATCTTTTAATGAGATAAGTCAACTCCAAGCATCACTCGAAAACCCTAATGATGGTCTAATCAACACGACGTTGTATGTCAACTTCCTATCTTCGTATATTGTTGAGATCAAGAATCAAAATGTTCTGGGACCTGGTGAGTAACATCGTCATCTCTCAAAATAATTTCTATTCTTTGCTTTCGATGTTTCTCTGGCTAGTGTTTGAATCTTCTGACTTTTAAATTTTCGTTCTGTCATATACTTAGAGGGATAATAATGCATGTGCTGTATAAATACCTTTAGCTATGAAGTTTGCAAATATCTTTCAAGTCATACCTTTGCGAGAGATGCTCTTGTTTCATCATTTTGGAAAATAGAACTATAGTAAGAAATTATGAGTTTATGACTGGACCATGAAATATGTTAATGATGTCTTGTCATTCTGAGGAGAATTACTACATGTTTCCAAAGTTCATTTATACTGAATCTGGCAGCTCTTCTTTTGTAACTCATCTTCTACATATTTTGCCTATTAACATCAACTGCTTACGATTCTTTTTTAAGTTTGTTATTTGTCTTAAACACTGATATAGGTGAGAGTTTTGTTACCTTTCAAAATGAAAAAAAAGAAGAAGAAGATCTAGGCAAGAGCCTTCAGCAGTTTTGTGCTTTATATAATGATTGATCTGTATTTTCCTGAATTTCCTCATCTCTCTCTCTATTCTCTTTGCCCTCATGTTTTCATCTTTGCTGAGAAAGCTATGGGGGAGAGGGAGGGGAGTTCTGGAACTAGTGGTAAATTCTTCTACATGTACATCTTATGCCAGAACTAGGCATTTTGTGTTCTGCAGCACCCACAGTGATATTCACTCTCTGGTTTAGTCCTAGCTGACTGGTCCAGATCTTATGCCAATTTTTTCAATGCCAAAGTTGTCCCCTGGCATATATTTTCTATGTGATTCATGAGAAGCTCAGTTTCTCTGGCTAATACAGAGTGCATAATTAAGAGAGTGCAACCTGTTAAATGTGAACCGTGCAAATGCCATTGCTGCATAACAGTGTAGGGCCTTGAATGGAATGTTGTTTTATTTTGCCTATCTGAGTCTACAGATGAAGTTGCTCAGAAGTTATTGAAACCACTGCTTCTGAGCACATGAAGGCATGGTACTCGTGTTGTCTTCAGGGGCTTTTCCACTAAAGGAACTTGATCTTTGTTATTTTTCTAAAATATAAAAAATAGACCAAGTACTAAAATTCCTATGGAATTCTATTTTATATAGTTTTAGTGCTTCAAGCTAGAGGAATTGAAGCTTTAAGTGTGGATGCAAAAACAGCGAAAGTGGGAAAATGATGGGATAATCAGATGGAACATTTACCTTACCTGGAAAAAAATTAAAGGGGGACAAAGATAGGGTAATCAGATGAAGGCTTATTGCACTGCTGATTTTCAGGCTAAACTTGCTAAAAAGAAGATTGAACGGGTCATTTCACACTTTAACTGGTATCTAGGATATGACGCCAGACACACCAACATAATACTCTCTTTGTCCCAATTTATGTGATGCACGTTAACTCGTACGGAGCTTAAGAAAAAGACCAAGCCTGTGTCTAAAATAAGCCATAGATATTTATGTGGCTATAAGACAACTTAGTAAATAGTAAGGGCAAAATGGAATGTTAAAAGTTAAATCGTTTCTATATGCAGAAAGGTATATTCTTTTTGGAATGGACTAAAAGAGAAGTGCATCGCATAAATCGGGATAGAGAGAGTAAGACCAGAAGACTGTCATGTTGGTGTGCTTCAGAAATCTGCTGTATATATCAAGAGTGTTAAATGGTTTGTTTCATTTCAGAAGTTCTTTGGGCTATGTTTTGATAATATCTTCCTCTCCCAAGAGTGCAGTAAGCTTCCTTGCAGATGTTGGTGGCCTTTATTGCTTCAGTATTGGCCTCTTCTTCTACATTTTGGTGCAGGTACATTCATATTTTCATTTTTTTTTTGTTACTATTATATGGATTTCATTTGTAAGCTATCTTACATGGACTTGTTTGCATGTATACATCCAGTATCAGGTGTCTGTTACTACCCTCTAACATGCATCTTCTGTCGGTTCTTAGTGTGTCACTACCCTCTAACGTGCATCTTCTGTCGATTCTTAGTATATTGTGACTAATCTGCATAAAGTACCCATACTCATGCCTCACCCATTCAACACAATAGTCTAGGCAAATTAAGTTTCTCCGCAACATATTTGCAAGTGTGGTTGAGAACAATGAGTTTACGAAAAACAAAAGTACTGTACACACTTTTTTGAAAAGATCGGGCTCAGAATTATTGGAAGAATTCTTAACGTCGGAAGAACAAGTTCTTTCTTTGACCTTCCCACGAGCTTCGTCTAGTTTGTG
>JAOTQR010000079.1:13817466-13828456 GCA_025774065.1 Solanum ossicruentum
TTTGTACAGTTGGTTAATTTGTAATGTTTAGTTATTGTATAGTTGGAAAATAGTGAGAATAAGTTGTAACTGTGTATACTAGTATCAATAGACACAGTAACCAATATTATGAAAAGTTTTTCATTTTCCCCTTCAATAAGAAAGAAAAACTTTACTCTTCTCAATTCTCTCACTTCGTCAACTGCTCTCAAAGAAAATCCTCCAAGAAATTCAGAGGATTTCACTTGTAGTGTTTGATTGTTCATTTTTCTTCAGGATTGAGGAGTGTGTGGTTTGAGTGGTACCAGTAGAGTCATTGGTGAGGCCTGTGGTGACTGTCGAGGCCACATGGATAGAGGTGATATTGTGAGGGGTGATTTTGGAAATTCCGTCCTGACTCTTCGAGTATCCTCCAATTGGGTTTTGGGATTTTACTTGTTGCAGAAGGGGAGTCGAAGTCATTCTAGGGGATGCGGTTACTATCTTTTCCACATCATTACCAACAGTCTCCAATGTACCTTGGGCAGACGTGGAGCATTTATTGTTGGCCGATAGAGGTGGTGCTAGGGTGTACGACGTGGAAGGTCTATTTGTATTTTTAATTTTATTTTTTGTTAAACAATTTTCGTTTCCTATATTTTTATTAACTGAAACTTGATTTATGACGTCACTCCTGTTGACGTCATGTGGTGGATCACTTGTGGAGCATTCCACCGTCTTGTGGAAGGAAGACGTGTGATCCACGCCGGCTTTCGCCGGTGATACCTGAATATTGGAAGGTTGTACTGTCTGGGAGCTTCGGCGATATTTAAAAGTTTGGGAATCGAGGTACTTACCTGTATCGACATGGTAGAGATTAACGTTGTTTTCTTTCCTTTGATTGTTGCTTACTTATCGTTTTGGCGAGCTGTTCTTTTTGGGAAGTTTAGCTATTTGCCATTGCCCTTCTTCTTCTTGGGTGAGATTTTGTTGTGCTCTATTGTCCTTATCCCTTGTGATGTCTTGTTGGGGGTATTGGGTGTTGTTGATGCGAATCACTTATCGCTTTGTTACACGAGATCATAGTATGACCCAGCACTCCACATTTAGAGCCGAGTATATTGTCGCCTTCATAAATGATAGTTTGCTTGTGATTTTCTATTGTAATGTGTTTTTTGACTGGGATTCCCATTTGGACTTCCACACAATTCGTGCATATCTTGCCCTTATTGTTGATGAAGTGCACACATCCGTTTTGACTAACTTCTCCAATTTCCTTCCTATTTTCATCAGGATTTGGTGGTCATAGAACTTGGTGGGTAGCTCTGGGAGATGAACCCAGATGGCTGAGTAGGTTTCCATTGCTTTGGATGGCACAAAGTTTGGTTGCCAGCCTTTGATGGAGAGGAAGAATCCATTAACAAACCAAGGGCCTTCTTGAAGGATCTTCTGGGTATTTTCTTCCTTTAATAATTTGATAGTGTAGTACTCGTGTCCTAGATCTATTAAGGTGATTTCTTCTGATAACCTCCACATCGTAGCTAGTTTCCTTTTCAGATATGCGTGGTTTAGTTTTACTTTGATAAACAACAACATTACCCCAATACCTCAAAGGTTTCCGCCAATTGCGAAGTAAAGGGAGTCGAATGTACGCAGTCTGACCCCTATGTTTAAAAACATAGCGCGATTGTTTTCGGATGATCCATGATGAACGTTGAAAGTTGTATTGACTAACTGCTACTTCACAATTGAAAGAAGCGCGAACAATTTAAAAAGTCATTTTGCTTTATTCCATCATACCCAAAATCAAAAAATAGTAAATCTTTGCCTCCATCCAAAATTGATGGAAAGTTTCCTTGTACTTTGATGATGACTAAAAATTTACATGGCATATAAATTCTCTGTTTTTCCTCATTTGTGAGAGAAATATGAGTATCTTCTTCTGCTATGCTCAGGTTTGGCGGGGTGTCGTCCACTTTCATGTTCATATCGTCAGTATTTGCTCGGCAATTTGCGTGAGGTTTCAGTAAGACGGACTTAAAGGGAGGAGTTTCCAATGAGGATACTTGCTTGTACAGATCTGTCGGTTGGCCTACTTTGTTAGTGTCCGGTAGTTTAGGTGGGATGCATTGGTTTGTTTGTTCATCCATTGCGTTTGCTTGTTCCAAGTTACTGTTCATGGATTCTTTACTCAGAGCATTCATTTATCATGTTATTTTTCTCCTTATCACATGCAAGTCCACGGAGGAAAATATAATTGTTAAAAAAGACGTTCTTCACCTTTTTTCTTTTTTTTTGAACAAAATATATATCATAAGAAGACTAGGTCAATACTGCAAATTATGTTTTCATCCAGAAGGAGAAGGAAAAAACAGATTAAGAAATATAATAATATTTTTTTTGAAATCAATTTTGAATATTTTTTGAAGTCAATTTTGAGAGGAGTAACTACATGACATGTTGACATTACTTTTCTTATGTGGAACTACTAGTTTAATATAACATAAAGAACTAATTTAAATATAAATCCTTTAGTCAATTGCTTCAACCGAAGGTAATCGGAAAATATATAATATACGTATAATTCATGTATAATACATATGTAGTTGTATAGTATCAATATTCTCCCAAATTAGAAGTAACAGTTGAGCAGCTTCATCATCCTTATTGTCTTTTTAGCTACTCAAACAAGAATACTAGATTAGAAGTAACAGTTGCGCCGTTTTAGCTGTCTGCTTCATCATCCTTATTTTATCTTTTTAATTGGTCAAACAAGAAACAGGTCGACATGGCTACTTGAGGATGTATTTATAACTTTTCGATGATTCTTCCATTTTAATTTGTTTATTTTAATATTATAGAATTATGTCTATTTATAATTACAAATAGTTTTAAAAATTTGATTACGTAAAAGTGTAAAAAATCATAAATTAGATTGAGAACATAAACTATTTTTAAAATAAATAAAAAAGTTATAAATCATATTAATTGTCAACTTAAAATATCTAAAAAAACATATAAAATGTTTAAAATAAATTTCACCTTCAAAAATTTTAGCAGTCCCGCATAAATTGGAAAAGAAAAGTAACATATATTATTTAAAATTATCTAAAATAGTACTATAATTTTCAATATTAATAGCATATTAAAATTTAATTAACTTTCTAGATTCTACCTACATCACATAAATTGAGACAAAAAAAATAAATATTAAATCTGTACTAACACAGGCAAAGATATCTAATATAATTTGACGAAAAAGTTATACGCACTTAAAAAACTTCTTTTATTTTCTTTTTCATTCATACATATATATTTTTCTTTTTCCCATGCCTACCATCAAACCTCCATTACCACTTATGACTTTTCCTAAAATAATTTAATTATGTAAATATTTTTTAGAACAAACATAAATTAAATTAAACACTTTATGTAATTACAATACGAATAGTACTTATAAAAAAGAAAAGTAAAGCTTCTAGTATGTTTGCTAGAAATTTTCCACAGTACAAAGTTGGCTGGATTTATTTTGTTTTATTTTTTATTTTTTTGAAAATAATTGTGTCTAGAAAATTAAAAAAGGACAATTTTATTGGGCCACCATTTTTTGAAATTAGTCCCCAATTTGGAGTTTACTAGTTCAAGAAAATTCCACTTGGACACAACAATATAAAAAAAGGGATTTGACCAAAATACATGTTATCACTTCGAATTTTCTCTTCATAAACACGTGTTCATGAATAATATAATATAAAGTATATATAAATTGTGTTTTTCGATCCATCAACCACTAATATAATACAATATAATAAATATAAGTGGGTGTCATTTATTCTTTATTAGTGATATTATTCGTTTTGATTTTGAAGACAATGTAAAATTTGTTTATTATATATGTGTGTGCGTACATGTATATTGTGTTATCTGATTCATTGATCACTCGTATGGTACAATCAAATATATAAACGCTCATCATTTTATTTTTTGCTAGTGATATTATTTGCTTTAATTTTTAGGACAATGTAAAAGTTATTTATGAATTGTGACTAGTTTTTCTAATTAAATTATAAATTAGATCAACTTAATATATTATAATTAAAATTTAAATATTCAAAGGTTATACAAACAGTACTTATAATTTTTCTTATATTAATGGGTGAAAAATTATTTACACCCCAATTTTATTTTAAAAATCAAGTTTTAAAGAAGATTAAAAAAATAAAAAGAAACAAAGTTTAATAATATGTTTGAAATATACATTTATAGGGGGGCAATGACAATTGCTTGGAAGTTCGATTTGTATAGCAAAGTTAAGAAAAAAGTAAACGAGTTTTACCATGTGTCAATTGATGAAAAATAATACATTTTAACCAATAAAAATGATGATAAAATGATGAGTACTCTATCCTAAATCAAATATCTTAAGCTTGAGTTATTTAATTACAAAATCATCTTTATATTAAATATTCAGATTTAGAGCCGTTAATATGAGTTAAGTTCGTTGAGTTAGTTTGGCTAATCTGTAATTCAGTACTACTGAGTTATAATTTTTGAAGCTTATTTAAAAATGAGTTTTTTTAGTTCGGTCTGAAGAGATCTGCTAATTTGTGGAATTTTTGCAATATGTGTTGGGTCGACCAGTGGATCGAATTATAAAATAAGTAAAAATAAAAATAAAATAGAATATTTTAAAAATAATAAGAGTCCAAATTCAAATTTCATTTGAAAATTTTAAATAAAAGAATTTAGATTCATATTATATTTTTATAATATGTAATAGTACACTAATATTACGTAATATTGTCATATTGTTATTTATTTTAATATTATTAAATTATAATTTAATTTAAAATTTTATAAAAATAATACAATTATAAAAATGTGGACAGACCCGACAAGGTCCGCAACCCACATACCGATGGGTTGGACTAGCTTTTTTCTGATTCAAAAAAAAAGATCAACCCAATAAATTTCAAAGCCTGGATAGGCTGACTCGGATTGGATACGCTAGCCCATATGAACAACTCTATTCAAATTTAATCAGATTTCAACAAGAGCAAAATAGTAAGCGTCGGAAAACAAAATAAAAATCAAAATATAACGTTCATATAATTTGATTCATCATTAATAATTTTTTATATATATATAAAATAAGATACAAAATTAAAATAGTAAATGAAGTTTACAAAGCATTTTTTTAATTAGAAAAGAAAAGGACAGGATGACCCATTCCGCGTTCTCCATGTCGGCCTCACCAAAATGGGCAAATTTGTGTCTTGTCACAAATCATTATTTATTTATACATCCAACATATTCACACCATATACTATTTTTCTTTTTACAAAATTGACTTTCACATTTGATTAATACCATCAACCGCCTCTGATTTATTATTAACTAATTAATTCCTTTCTTCAATATTACTCCACTTGTAAATATGGAATCTAATTAACTAGCTGACCGACTCTTTATTTGGCAGCATCCTATTTCTATATATATATAGCTTACGTTCATATATTATTAAAAATTATCAACCAATATACATACATGTGTAATATAATTCAGAGTTACAAGGTGGCGAATTCAAGAGGTGATTTCAGGTCTAGGGACGAGAATGTGTTTGAAAGGATGTTTGGAGGGAACATTAATAGAGAAGAAGAGATGTCTGTCATGGTGTCTGCATTAACTCATGTTGTTGCTGCTAATCATCATCATGAAAATGTTTCATCAATTGTTGGGGAAAAAAGAGGACGTGATGAATTATCACATGCAAGTAATACTTCTCATATATCAGGTATTTTTCGTTTTTTATTTTAGATCAATTTTCTTTTCACAGTCGGATGGAGTCAATGATTTACTATTTTTTGGCTTTGGATAACGATAGAATAAAACAAAATGACTCTTTAAACTGTTTGCGCTTCTTTCAATTGTGAAGTAGCAGTTAGTCAATGCAACTTTCGACGCTCATCATGGGTCATCCGAAAACAGTCGATCTATGTTTTAAACATAGGGGTCAAGCTGTCTGACCCTCCTTACACCGCAATGGGCAAGAGCTTTTGAGGCAATGGGGTAATATTGTTGTTGTTGTTATTCTAGATCAATTTAGATTCATGTTGCGGGGACTCAATCAGAAGTCTTTTTCTTCTGAACTACTTTTACTTGCTGGACTATAATTTAATGGTACCAGGTAAAATATTAAAAATGAAGATCAATTATATCTGAGTTTTGATTTTTGGGACATGGATTTTTCAGAAACAACCTCTCTTATCTTTTTGAGGTAGTGGTAAGCTATGCGTACATTTTATCCTCTTCTCCAGATCCCACATATGAAATTCCACGGGTATGTTATTGTTTATTAGCATATGTCTATATCACAAATTCATAGTATAACTTGTTGCATCTGCATTTTTTTTTTTGTATGGAATGTTTTTGCATTAAAACTTATTATAAACTGACAATACATATATCAAAGATACTACATGACTCTTCATAATATCTATTATTTTATGTAATTTGTTTATCGTATTATTTTGTTTCAATACTATTATGTCCATGTCTATTCTACTTTCATTATGTTGTTTTTGCCTTTATTCAAGGTATTTGAATCAACTTCTCTGCTCGATTTGCATATATTGTAACCTCTCTCTCAGTTGTAATTCAAATGGAAATTATGTTCATATAGGTGGTGAAGATACAAGCATTAGGACAATTACAAGCAACACACCAACAACAGAAGCAACATTTATATACACTACTTCAACAAACTATGAGTATGATCATCAGAATAGTGGAACTAATCAACCACGAAGAAGATACAGAGGAGTTAGACAGAGGCCATGGGGAAAATGGGCAGCTGAAATAAGAGATCCATATAAAGCCACGCGTGTTTGGCTTGGTACTTTTGACACTGCTGAAGATGCTGCCCGAGCTTATGATGAAGCTGCTCTTACATTTAGAGGTAGCAAAGCAAAACTTAATTTCCCAGAAAATGTTAGACTTTTGCATTCTTCAACTCAACATCCTACAAATACCCTTTATTCTGTTTCTTCTTCGCCCGAGCCTATAGTTCACACTTCTTCTTCTATGGATCGTTCCAATTTAATTACCAGACATTCCTCCAGGCAAGAGGAGCCAATAGTTCACACTTCTTCTCCTCTGTTTCGTTCCAATTTTATTACCAGACATTCCTCCAGGCATGAGGAGCCAATAGTTCACACTTCTTCTATGGATCGTTCCAATTTTGTTACCGGACATTCCTCTAGAGACGAGAAACCAATAGTTCACACTTCTTCTTTGAATCGTTCCAATTTTATTTCCGGACATTCCTCTAGGGATGAGGACGCTGCTTCTTTGTATCGTTCCAATTTTATTACTGAACATTCCTCTAGGGATGAGGAGCGAATGGCTCATGCTTCTTCTTTGTATCGTTCCAATATTATTACAGGACATTCCTCTAGGGATGAGGAATCAACAGTTCATGCTTCTTCTATGTACCATTCCAATTTTGGGGGACATCATTCGAGGGACGAGAAACCTATAGTTCACACTTCTTCTTCTCTGTATCATTCCAATTTTATTGAAGGTGCCTCTAGGAATGATCTAGGGGTGCAGCAGGGGGAATATTTTCCATATTTTCATGAAGCTGCAAAGTCAAATTATGATCATCCTTCCTCTTCATCTGGATAATTTTATTTATTGTACTAGTTGAATGTTTTTTTTTGATCTTCCTAGAAGATTTGACTAGCTAGTACACGTACCATCAATTTCATGAGATTTTTTTTGGATGTATTGGTGAACAACAATTGGCCACGTGGATGAAGTCCTTTTTTCTTGTTTTGGTCATGTTTTGGGATGTATTCAAGTGAGAGGAAGTTGAAAAATGCTAATAAAAAAGTTGAAGAGGAAAAAATATATTTTTGTGATTTTTTCTTGTTAGAACTACATCCTTTTATTTATGATTATGATGCCAATTTGTTTTTTATATGTCATTATAATTTAACAGATACGAAATTTAAGAAATAAGGAAAAATTTTATTGCTTTTATCAAATTATCCTTCTTAAAGTTATACTTGGGGAGATTGGTAAAATGGGAAGGGTGCCGTTAGATAGTTGCCAAATATCAAGTAGAAGAATGTACTATTCTTTTGAGGACGGACGGGTTGCTACATATAGTGATATATGCATATATTATGTCCAGTGACAGAGTCAGAATTTTTAATAAGGAGTGTCAAATAAAAAACATATTTGTTGAGACCAAAGATATAATGCATGACCTCAAGCAATTCCTAAAATACTATACCAAACATTTAACTTGTGACTATAGATTGGCGGTCAGAGGATTATCTATTATTCAGATCTTGCGACTGAAGTGGTTAAAAAGATAAGTGGTTGGCAGGTAAAAATTTTGAGGTTTGGGGGTAAGGCCACTACACTATTTTGTTTCATCAATCTTGAATGGAGTCAAAGATTTACTATTTTTTGGCTTTAGGGTACGATGGAATAAAGCAAAATGACTTTTTAAACTGTCTGCGTTTCTTTCAATTGTGAAGTAGCATTTAGTCAATGCAACTTTCGACACTCATCATGGGTCATCCGGAAACAGTCGCGCTATGTTTTTAAACATAGGGGTCAGGCTGTGTACATCCGACCCCCTTACTCCGCAATGGGAGGAGCATGTTGTTATTGTTGGGGGTAAGGCCACCTTGGTGAAGCACGTATTCCAGCTATATCACCTCCCAAAACAACTCTTTAATACATCAAAAGAGTGACTGCAGATTTCTTTTGGGGGCACAATGGAATAGGAGTGAGAAATCTCAATGATGTTTGCACTGCATTCCAATACAAACAATGGTGGAGATTCTTTCGACAACTGGAAAATGGTCAGTTTACTATATAACTTGTGCTTGGGAGAGTATTAGACAGAAAAAGGATAAGAGTCATAGTGCTTCACCCATATGGCATAAAAGTATTCTTTTCTTGTTTGGAGAGCCTTAAGGAATAAATTACCTGCCAATGACAAGCTTATCTCTTTTGGGGTGGAACCAGCTGAGTGTTGTTGTAAGGTTGCTAATCATATCTGGCACTACTTTTCCAGTTTTTTTACACTTATCTCACATTTCTCATCATTTTTACACTTATCAGCACCAACCTTCTAAGGTTAAAAGGGATATATTTGATGGATAAACTGGGCATGCTTAATTTCAGAAGAAGGAAGACAAGAAGAATTAAACAACCTCCTTGAGTTTAGTGTTCCTTTTTAAGTCGTTAGTTTTCTTATTCTATTCTTCTTTGTAAAGGGAGAGTCTCCCTAGTTTAAAGCTTTTCCTAGAATTTGTATTGAGAGGAGTCCTCTCATAGGATTTTCTTGGTTTGCTTATTTCTTGTATTGGGGATGAGTTAGTTGTCCTTCGTAGGATGACTTGCTTATGAACCACTATAGGTCCGGAGGCATGGTCTATGTTCTCCTCCTTATACATATTTTGTGGTTTTGTTTTATGATAAGGTTTGGGGGTGTGCGGTTTAACCCCTGACCGTCAAAGGAGTGGGGACCCTTTGGCAAGGTCTGTTCCCTATAAAAAAAATATTTAACTTGTGTCAAAAGGTGTCAATAATATTTGTATAGATATTTACTAAATCAAAGTTTGACCCATATATACAATGTAGTTTTTTGACGAAGAGATGTCGCTTAACACCCCTCGGCCAAGGGAGGCTCCGCCCCTGATTATATCATCATAAAGAATGTCAAAATTTACTATAATGTTCGATATAACATTATGCTAGTAGCTCTACAACAATATATCCAATGGAATCCTGCAAGTGATGTTTGGGAAGTGTAGAATGTACACGTACTTTACCACTACCTCATAGAGATAGAGAAACTATTTTCGAAAAACCTTCGGCTCAAGTTTTTTTTATTTGTTCCATCATATGGAAGTATATATACAATTTCACCAAGTCAATATACTAAATTCTAATGTGTGATTTGCTTAATGAATAGATGGTATATGTACTTTCTTTTATGGGAAGTTTTTCAAGCTAGGAAAATTTTAAACTCTTTACTTGATTTAATCTTCATCATTGATGGCATGTATACACACACGCATCGAAGTAGATTTAAAATTTTAAGAGTGTTGATACATTATTATAAAAAGGTTAGTTTAAAATTTGTATTTAACAAATTCAATATTTAGGTTTCTATCATTAATTCATTACATTTTAAAAATAAAATTAAGCTTAAATTCTCTATACAATTATAATGGTTTCAACATATACATCAGACTTTATATCGAAACTAAAGAATATTTGAATCAGTTGAGCCGATTGATTGTATGTGACATTGTTAACTACGAATATCTACATATGTGTGTGTCAAAAAATAGATTTTGAAAGAATAAATCAAAATAAAAAAGAGGGAAAACGAATACTTCATAAAATATACGTCAAATTTACATTATCAATTTTACTTATGAAATAAGTCAATATGCACTTTAGCTTACACATATTGAAGTAATTTTATAGATATATATATCTAGAAAGAGCGGATTGATTCATGAGAACTCACACTCTTCTTCTTTGGCGTGCAAGAATTTTCACATTAACTTTGACTAATTATTTTATTAAAAGAGTGAATTTTTATATTGCATCTATCACAATTTAAATTTGACTTGTATTATTTGTTTCAACACAAAATCTTGAAAATTCCTTTTTTAAGGTTATAATCTAGAAGCCCACCTTTCCATGTCATTGTGGTATTATTATTTCTACTTACAAAGCACGTGCCCTAAGTCAATTAAATTCGAATTAATAATATTCAACAAGAATGAAAAATCCCCCAAAAAATATCACATCACATACAATACAAGAATCATTATAAAACTTCCAGAACTTCAAGAATATTCCTTCTTAAATTTATTTAATTTCAATCTTGGTGTATATTAATAGGGCCATACAAGATTCTATTAGTAGGCTCATGGTCAACAATTTATATTCAAGAACAAAATTGATAATATTCTTTTCATATATGCCAATACAA